>LPNX011019995.1:143897-181586 GCA_001517045.1 Pseudotsuga menziesii
ACCGAGGGTTTGTAAAGCCCTCGACCGAGGGTTTGTAAAGCCCTCGACCGAGGGTTTGTTAAACCCTCGGTCGAGGTTTTGTTAAGACGACCGCGGGCGGTGCCGTCGCTATAGAGATGGTCAAGCGTGGATACAGCGACGTCCAAGAGTCCAGCCATGGATACAACGACGGCTAAGAGTCCAGGCGTGGATACAGCGACGGCTAGGCGTGGATACAGCAACGCCTCTTATAATTATTTTGACACAGGCACCTCGGTCGAGGTATTTATTAACCCTCGGTCGAGGTTTTAATACCTCGACCGAGGGCTGAACAAAACCTCGGTCGGGGGCTTGATAAAACCTCGGTCGAGATATTAAAACCTCGATCGAGGGCTTGATAAAACCTCGGTCGAGGTGCGTTTTTTGGTTTTTGCCGAAATCCGCTTGCCAAAAAGTGTTACCCAGGTCCGCGGATTCACCCTCAAGTGGTTAGTTCCCTTTCTCTCCTTTCTCGTTATGGTAGTATCGTGCCCCCTTCAAGAGTTGCGTTACATTGCTAGGACACCAAGTGGACCTTCCAATCATCTCTTCCCAATTTCATTTCCCTTCCTTGTAGCATCCTTGAGTAACCCCAGCAATGACTCGATTCATCTAGAAAGATGTCTCGGGTAGGGCCTGAATTGAGATTACTCTTTCTAGATAAGTATCGTAGCTATGCCCTTTTTTCCTTTTCTCTCTTCCAAGATGTTGGTATTATTTGTCAGATTGTAAAGACTGCAGCTATGCGGTCAATGATGAAACAACTCCTGGCATTTGCCTCTTGCCCTCATATATTTTCCCTACTATCACGTAATCTCACTGCATGACTCTTCTAGATTTACTGTATCATCACCCCATCTCACCTCTTGCATTCATTGTATTGGCCCTACAATATCTACTAATTCATTTTTATTTCCATGCATTTACCTGTTTGTTGCATTTCTCTAGGAGATTCCATCAAATTCCTCTTCATTGCAGAGGAAAATCACTAACATCTTTGTTGCAGATAAACCACCCTTTGTATGCAATCGTTTGTTGCCACATCATGGGCTCCCGTATTCTAATAATTACATGTTTTCCTTTTTTACACCTTATTTTTTTCATTGTTTGGTCATTCATATGGTAGACCTAGTATCATCATTGCATTATATTGTATATTAGGATCGAGCATGTTTCGTAGGAAGGTTATTTCCCCTTAATGTAATACAAGTTGGGGCATTGCATGTAACGCTATATAGCACGGATTATACTATGCTAACCACCTCTGTAACAAGCGGCTCATTACAGGCTGCAGTTATAGGGTTGATGATGCCACATCTCCTACCCATTTTCTCTTGCCTTCCTACGCTTGTACTTATTTCATTTTCTCGTGCCTTCCTTCATACCACCTCTTTCATTTGTTATTTTGGTCCTAGTTGATCAACCTCTTCAACTTTACCATCCTCGCAATTGCCTATTTGTTGTCTTTCCCTAGGAAACGATGTCACAATGCCCTTGGCAGTGGAGGAATATTGATAAAATTCTAATTGCAGATACCCGATGCTTCACATACTTGCCTTTGATGCCACATCATGGGCTCACAGATCGTAATAGGTACATGTAGTCCTTTTTACTTCTTACTTATTTCATTTTTTGATCATCTATTTGGTGGAAATAGTGTCAACATTGCATTGTATTATAGATTGTGATCTATTGTGTTTTGCGGGAAGGTTTATTTTCTTGTACAGGTTCGTTCAAGATGAGGAAAATTGTCAACGAGGATTATGGTAAGTCCTATCCTCAAACATGTATTTTTGAAACCAACATCAACCCTTTTCAAGGCGAGTTTTTTTCTTTTTCAACCTTTTTTGATCTTCTACATTTAGTTTAATTTACTCACCAATGAAAATCGATAACTTTAGCCATAATTAGCGTGCCTTTCATTTTTGAATTGTAGTTAATTCTACTTGCAGATAGAAATTGATTGGATTACACTAATTAATTCCGAGCTCTAGTTCATGTAATCAACTGTGAATTCTAATTAAAATAGTTCCCACCACATCTTCATTTGCTACTCCCTTTCTTTCTCTTAGCATTTCTTATTTTTTCCCTAAAATCAGGTGGTTATTCCTTTCTCTCTTTTCCCATTATGGTAGTATGATTCCCCCCTAAAGTATTGCGCTATATTGCTAGGATGCCAAGGGGACCTTATAATCATCTCTTCCCAATTTCTTTTCCCTTCTTGCTAGCCTCCTTAAGTGACCTCGTCAATAACTAGATTCATCTAGAAAGATGTCTCGTGTAGCGCCCGACTCGAGATTACTCTTTCTATATAAGTAGCTATGCCCTTTCTTCATTTTATCTCTTCCAAGATGTTGGTATTCATTGTCAAATCCTATAGACTGCAGCTATGGGGTCGGTGATGAAACACCTCCTGCCATTTGCCTCTTTCCCTCATATATTTTCCCTACTATCACATCATCTCACTTCATGACTTTGCTAGATTTGCCTTATCATCACCCCATCTCACCTCTTGCATTCATTGTATTGGCCCTACTTTATCTACTATTTCATTTTTTCTGTCCATGCAATTGCTTGATTGTTGCATTTCTCTAGGAGAGTGCATCAAATTCCTCTCCATTGCGAAGGAAAGTCGCTAACATCTTTATTGCAGATAAACCACCCTTCGTATGCAATTGTTTGTTGCCACATCATGGGATCCCGTATTCTAATAAGGACATGTATTTGTTTTTTACACCTTATTTTTTCCGTTGTTTGGTCATTCATATTATCATTGCATTGTATTGTATATTATGATTGACCATGTTTTGTAGGGAGGTTATATCCCCTTAATGTAATACAAGTTGGGGCATTGCATGTAAGGGCATAGAGCACAAATTAGACTATGCTAACCACCTTTTTAACGAGCAACTCATTACAGGTTGCAATTATAGGGTCGATGATGCAACATCTCCTACCCGTTGTCTATTGCCTTCCTATGCTTGTACTGTTGTCGTTTCATCCCACTTCATGCCTTCACTAGATTTTCCCTATCATCGCCACATCCCACCTCTTTCATTTGTTATTTTGATCCTAGTTGATCAACCTCTTCAACTTTACCATCCTCGTAACCGACTATTTGTTGTCTTTCCCTAGAAGACGATGTCACAATGCCGTTGGCGGTGGAGAAATATTGCTAAAATTTGAATTGTAGATACGCGATGCTTTGCATGCCTGGCTTGATGCCACATCATGGGCTCTTAGATCGTAATAGGTATAGATATTCCTCTTTACTTATTACTTATTTTGTTTTTTGATCATCTATATGGTGGACATAGTGTCAACATTGCATTGTATTATACATTAGGATCAATTATGTTTTGCAGGAAGGTTTATTTGCTTGTGTAGGTTCATTCAAGACGAGGAAAACTCTCAAGGAGACTTGTGGTAAGTCCTATCCTCAAACATGTATTTTTGAAACCAACATCAACACTTTTCAAAGCTAGTGAATTTGTAGTTAATTCTACTTGCAGATAGAAATTGATTTGATTATGTTGAAATGTTAACTGGTCCTCTTTATAGTTTTGGTGCTGTGTGATAAAGAGGACATAGAATTTGTCCCTTGTGTATATTTATGTATAAAGTTGAGTAATATATAAATAAAATGATGTTTTTACTTTATTGTATCTGTCTCACTTAAAAGTTATTTAATAATTAAAGGGAGTTAATTATTAAATGAGGGTGCATTAAATGATGACCCTAGATGTTGTAAATTAATCTCAACCATAGATTAGGTGGTTAGATAAGTAGTTACAATTTTTAAAGTTTAAAATTAGGGTTGAAGGACAAATTAAAGACACCATCAATGAAGAGAGAGAGAGGAGATTGAGAAAGGAGAGAGAAAATACCCTAGAGTGGGCATGAATCCCAATGCAAGGAGCTACATTCGTACAACAACATTAATTATAGCATGTCATATCCATACAGCAACATGTGTGGGCACAAATCCTGAGGCAGTCTGTACAGAAGACTGACAGGTCCGTACATCATTTATTGTTGTTGTGGCATGATTCCTGAGGCAACATTTATGGAAGAAAAGTACACTCCATACATGCAGATAGCAGAAAGTACAGTTCCGTACAGGCACGTGTGAGGCTGTACAACAGACCATACAACTGTTTTTCTGCACAGAAATCGAGGTATTTTGTTGATGAAGTTATTTTGGGTACTTTTCTTGTGAGGGTTGAAAAGAAAATTTTCATATGTTGTTGGACAATTTCTGAAAATTCTCCTTTAATGATAATTTTCTCTTTCTAGGGCTTTCCCCAGGAGTTCAGGTTTTGCCCGGTCTTTGACCAAAATTTTTGTGTATTCATGTGTGAATGATTTGCTTCAGCATTGGAAAGTTCTTGAGTTGGTGGTTTGTATTTCAAATTTATGAAGTAAATTTTTAATCATAAACCCTAGTTTCTTAAGTGTTTGACATATTGTGAAAATGAAAAGTTCCATATTAATATCAGTGAATTTCTTAAGATTACACTAATTAATTGCGAGATCTAGTTCATGTAATCAACTGTGCATTCTAATTAAAATAGCTCCCCCCACATCTTCATTAGTTACTCCCTTTCTTTTTCCTATCATTTCTTTTTTTCCCCTAAAATCAAGTGGTTAGTCCTTTCTCTCTTTTCTCGTTATGGTAGTATGGTGCCACCTGTTGTTCGCCGATTGCACACCAGCAGCAGACACTTTCTGAAAGCTGTCTCCTCACTTAGGAAAGTGGGAGAGGTGTGACCTTGGGGCCAAGTACAGAGCTAGGTACTGTCACCTACTCCTAGCTCCTTCGTTTAGGCTTACTCCTAACAAAGCCAAGGGGGGTAGTCCCTACAAAAGAGTTTCTATGGCTCTTAAGTTGTTTAAGTGTTTTTAATGGTTACGAATGCAGATGGGTGTTGTTTATGAGTTATTATGGTGAAATATGTTTATTTATTATGAATTCTAAACACAAGACAAAGCAATCCACGTTGCTATCACAAGAGTTAGAAGATAGACAATAATTTGAGAACTCACGAAATGATAAAGCATTCATAGATATAAACTTTTAATCAAAACATCCAATGGACAAATGGCCTAGATTATCAACATTGCGTAAAAGATAGAACCAGTGCCTATGGAGGCAACTTATCAGAGATGCTTCGAGTGTAAAGATGATGCGAATCTCAAAATGATGCCAGTGAATGTTTATTGCGCTTAATCTTGGTTAATTACAAAATTTTTTAGATGATCTTGCTTATGGTTTCAACAAAAGGTTTTCAATAGTCGGGAAAATCTTCCAAGTTAATCCGTTGGAGGCATGATAGCCCGCCTAGTATCCCAGGTTGGTTTCGCGAAGATTGACCAGCTAGCTAAGAATCTTAGACAGCGGGTAGTTTCGGCGCATTTACTAAGAAAAACTTAGGAAATTTTCTACAACGCCGGTGCGTTGGTTACGGGTAAAATTTTTATTGTGTTTTTCTTTGCGAACTTAGCAAGTCCGTTCACCGTTCTGAGTACGAGCCCAACCCGAAAGTTGGCAGAGCATACTACGTGAGTGATAATCAACGAAGTGAAATAATTAGGGGAATGTAAGTTGCAAAATTTTATTAAGGGAATTAATTAAAACTCTCCGAAAGAGAGCGCTCTTGACCTTGTCCTATGACAAAGGTTCAAGAGACTAGCTATTCTATATGCCTAATGCAAGGAAAATGCAAATCTAACTACACTCTCCGATAGAGAGTGCTCTTAACTTGGGTTCTGGTGAGTTCAAGAGACTTTAGCAATTAATTGACTAAGCTCTGTTACCAACTTTTTTGTACCATAGTTGGGTTACCTGAGGAGCCGCCGGTTGACAGACTTGTTCAAAGCCTGATTTCAGTGTATCAGTTGATCCGTCTGCATGTCTAGCCAATATTAGCGAGCCAGTTTTTTATTTTGAATAATTTTGACCATGGCTCTGCAGGGTTTGTAATAAAATGTGCTAGTGGGGTATTTTTTGAGTGGTTCGGTCTCCTGAGACGTGGAATCTCAAATAAGGTATTCCAGGGAGTTTTTTGCCCCTGACAATTATGCTTTGCCTTCAACCGAGTATAATTGACGAGGTTTTCTCCCGCTTCCTCCAAAGCTGGAATGCCCGATGTTGAATTCTGGGCCTTGGGGGGTTATTAGAGCCCAACCGAGTGTTATAAACCTACTAGGCATTATTTAGATATAGCATGGCCATGTCCTAAGTCATCTGTACATATAAAAAAATTTCGAAAAAATCTTTTTTGAACGAGGAAAAAATTATTTTTAAATTTTTAAATTTTTAATTACTTTTCCTAAGTTTTTTGGGTTAATTTTTCCATAAATTAAATGGAAAAAAACCGTTTGTAGTAAGTCGGTCATCTGGACCCCGAATTCAGTGATTGAAGGCTCTAACCTTAAGCCAAAAACCATTCTTGATCGGCCAGCCAGTCAGAACTAACTTTCAGATCATCAATCGGACACATAATGCCTTTTTTCAGGAAAAAGTTAGTTTTGAGTAAAAAAATGATTATTTTGGAGAAAATTAAAACTCTCCAAATTAATCCAAATTCAACGAAATAAAAGGCTAAATGACATCTCATTGGGCATTTATGATGATTGGAGTTATCATAACTCAGCTTCAGTCAACATTAAGTGAGCAATTAATTTATTATCAGTTAGCAGGCATGTCATCTCCAACTAAAGAATGAGATGGAGAGCACTCATTGGTCCGGTGATTTGATCGAGGTGAAGACTGAAGCTTACACCATCAGTGGGCTTCCCAAGCCTAGCACAGGCTCCAGCCAGACCTAAAAGTTGGCTTACCTACATCCCCCTCTACCGAGGTGTTAGGAAACAATTGTATGGCGAGTTTGAATGAGGGGATCTCACATTCAATGGGAAGCACTGCTTCGAGGCCAAAAACCAACTGGAAAGGCGTGAAACCAGTAGCAGTTTTCACTGAGGTCCTATATGCCCATAATGTTGAAAATAGCATAATATGCCAATTTGATCAATTTTGGTGAACCGTCCGTTGTAGCATGGTATTAAGAACCTTATTCATAGTCTCCACTTGGCCATTAGCTTGTGGGTAATAGGGTGTAGAATGTTCATGTTGAAAACCCAACATCAAAGCAAGCTCCGCCATCATATGATTTTGGAAGTTAGAACAATGATCAGTGACGAGAGTCTTGGGGACCCCAAAACGAGCAATAACATGGTTTAAAATGAATAAAGCGGCTGTCCTCCCATCATTGTTAGAAGTAGGCATGCTTTCGGCCCACTTTGTGAAGTAGTTGACTGCAACAATAATGTAATGATGATGTCCAGCTGAGGCTAGGTTGCAAGTTATAAAATTGACCTCCCACTTCGCAAAGGGTCCGACTGCAATGACGAGATGTAAGGGAGCGGGTGGAGCACGCATTTTACTAGTGAAGATCTTACATGGATGACATTTATTCATCGCTTCAATGCAATCATGGAAAATGGTAGAAAAAAAGATCTAGCATGAGTGATATTTTGAGCAGTAGCCATATCAGACATATTACCACCACATGCTCCAGCATGGCAGTCATTAAGAACCTGTTCAGCTTCCGCATGTGTCAAACATCGATGCAAAACAAGAGAAACTCCTCTCCCTCCTACCGTCGGTCGAGCGGCTCCGCCCCACGACGATAAAGAGTGTCATCGATGATCACATAGCGTTGATATTGGTGGCGTATACGACGACGTTCATCACGAGACAAGTTGCAATGGGTTTTAAGGTACGTCAAAATGTGTGACCATACCATGGGTTAGAAGAGTCGATCAAGAATAAGGTCTCATCGGGTAGTGACTCTATTACAGTGGACTCCAAGTCGGAGGAAGGCAGTTTAGAAATTAATTTAATTAAAACTAATGCTTTTTTAGACCTAGTCGTGGCAAACTCAAGGTCAAATTCTTTAAGAATGACAATCCACTTAGAGTAGTTGTCCCCCATGATCTGTCGTGTTAAGATATGCTTCATGGGGTGAAGCTCGGCTATGACAAGAATTTTACGTACAAAAAATGTAATGTCTAAATCGTTGTACCACATGCACAGCGCGCGGCCAAGGCCAACTTCTCAACCAAAGTATATTGTAATTCAGCTCCGATTAATCCCTTGCTAAGATAATAGCTAATGTGTTCCTGGTGTGAGTCACCTCCAAAGAATATATGAATGATGGATAGAGAAGAGACCTGAATCAATTATTCGTATCCCCTTCTTCACTACTTTACAACTGCCCCGCCCCAATGGCAATTATTAGGGTTCATCCCCAAGCGTCTCCCCTCCATAAATGCTATAAAACCGCCTCGTCACCATAGCACCAAATCTGGGTCTTACTTACTCTTATATATGCCCTTTATAGTTGCTCTATAAAGGAACCGATGTTATTAAGAAAATATATGGAGAAATCCTATACCGAACTTGAACATGTACCGATCCATTAATAGAATAAAGTTGGGCAAGGAAGAGAATAAAGTTGGCGTCGAAACAGTGGGGAGGCCAGTGCATAACTAGTGCATATATGAAGCGATAAGTTACATTAAGGAAGCTAGCAGGTCGGGTCGGCGGGCCTAATGCCAATCAATGAGACATTCCGCCGATTCTATGGAGGGTAGGGCAAGGGGTTGGGGGGTATCCCCCGACATTACAGTGCATATATATTCCATCCTTGCTTCTATTATTCCTTCCTGACGGCTCTATCTTATCATTTCCTTTGGGGCTCTCCCTTCTATTTTCCCTTTACTAACAATGGCTCTTCTTTCTACTTCTTTATTATTTCCATTATATAGGGGCTTTCTCAATGATGGTTCTAATCTCAGGGGTAGCGGCAGCAGGGGTGAGCAGAACTTTTATTCCACCCACAGCGGCTTCCTTCAATATAGCACAGCAGGCACTCACATCGACCAGCTCTACGCATACCAAGCACGGCAGCGAAACACATGATCATGAGAGAATAACATGCGTGTAGCGGCGTTAGATTCAAGAGGAAGGAGAGAAGAAGCTTCTTAGGAAGATCCCAATTTGGATTATTGAACTCTTGCTCATTCAATAAGTTGATGCGTTACATTAAAGTTTTCCCTTCTCCCTCCTCTCCTTACTATAGTCTAGTCTAGCTAGCGGGTTTTTTCTCTCTTCATCAAGTGGTGAGCCTCAATCAAGTGGGGGCATACAAGGATCATCATCGGGAAGCAGCGCTACTACTCTCTTCTAGCATTGAAGCTTAGTTTCGCTTCTTCTGCGAAAAGAAGAAGGTTTAAAACGTGAACTAACTGCATTCCCAATAACATAAAAAGGTACTGCCTCCTTTTCAAAGCCTCCTCTCCCTATCTTGGAGCTGCTTGTGAAAGAGCCTCCCCTTAAATAAAGCTCCTCTGGTTGTTATGATATAGGTCATTTTTATTATACGAGGGCCTAATACAAAGCTCAGATCCATACTCTCGCTCCACCCAATTGATTTATTCAATTTTATTCCTTAAATAATGATACGTTAAGTGCGAAGACCCCAAAAGGGAGAGGTACGTTTAGTGACTCCCCTGAGGTAGGAGGATAATTTACCACCCAACCCAATAGGCCAGGTTCATGGAAGATAATTTACCACATGCTTATTATCCGGTAATCCGAAGGGAAGGCAAGTCATAAGGCAAGCATAATTAAATATATAATGATACAAGCATAATTACATATATATATATATATATATATATATATATATAATTTTCTATTTCTTTGTATACGATATTATGGTATGATCAATTAAACTACTCTTAAACTACTATACTGCCGAAGAGGCGAAGCGCATAAGATTCCCATCATAAATAGACATAAGGTTGGGGGGCAGGCACGTAGGGTACCCGGTTTGTTCCGGTCGGATCCTCAAAACGCTCTGAAACGTGCATGTTCTAAATAAATTCCTGGTGTTTATGGGTGTCCGAATATGATCCATCTGGGTGCCCACCGAACTCCACGGGGGTATCTGTTGTGCATTTGTAATTAGGCAAGTGGCTTAATTAGAGCATTTGTTTCAATTTCCACCAATTGTTTCATCCGTCCCATCCACCCGGGCGGGGCTTTTGAGGTAAGGTAACTAAGTTTCAGTTCGTGGATTCAGAAAGCACTTATTCCTTCTTATCCTGGGTGGGTTGGTTCGTGCAAGGTAAAGAAGGTTTCATATTATATATGTAATAAAGCAAATTTTTAAAATCCATTAATAAAAGGTTATTAAAAGGTTCTATTGTGTAAAGCCCGATCAGCCTGTTAAGTAATGCCAGGTTGGAGGCTAAAAGTTTAGTTCTGGTGAATTCAAAAGAGCTTCTGAAACACGATTTTATGAAGAATAACTTGGATTGAACAGGATCGTAGGCATATGATTGGATCCATTTGGGTCAAGAATTAACATGAGGTAAATTGAGATTTGATGTGATGTGATGTTTGCTCCAGCTTGGGCCTAGGCACCTGCGTTCCTTAATCCAGCGGTATAAAGAGCATTATATATAAAGAAGTCCCGATCCGCTTCGCTCTAAACCGGTTTGGCTTCGTCCCATCTTGAAACAGGCATCCAGGATCGCAAAGTTGAGTGCAAAAAGCTTATCAGATGCAGTTTTTTATATATCAACTAACGAGGTCGACGATAGCAAGAAGTGGGGTAACCCAAGTAAGTGGTGATGCCGATGCTTAGCTTTAATTTAAACATGAATTTATCATCTCACTCCCCATCGAGCAAATAAAAAGAACCTTATACCCTTTTTATCTACCCTTGATCCTTTTGCTTGGATAAGAGGATACTTGGCTTGGCAGAGTGGGGATCCACTGCTGCTTGCTGGCTGGAATAATGAAAGAGGTAGGTTTACTTTCTAGACAAATTGAATTATGAAAGGAGGAGGGAAGGATAAGCATATCAGTTGTTTAGCTATTTTGCGGGTAATTACATATATAATACAATCATCAAATTATTACTACTGCTATCATTACTTGCATTCCATAAAACATAAGGTCTTTCAAGTAAGCTTCTAAAGGGACAAATGGTCTAAGTGCCTAACAATCTAAAAGAACTAAGTTTTGTGAGGGGCGTAGTGGTTCAAGGTAAATAAAAAAAAAAACACTAAAATGAAAAGTCAGTAGGGCTCTTCCTCTAAAGCAGTAGGTAATCCTGAATTGTATCCTGGACAATGCTCGGCCGGACGGGTAATAGGTGGTACCCAAATTCATAAGGTAAGTCAGTAAGTAAAGGGTGAATAGCATGTAATGCCTACTCTACTGATATTCCTGGTAGAATGACTTAGTTGGGCAAGCAACACTCCATCTCCTTGAAGCTTTAAGTAAAGTCTGACCAGGTAGCATGCATTTAAGTAAAGGTAGGCTGATCAAGGTGCGAAAGCAAAGTTATACGAAAGTCCTAAGCGAATTGACCATCCAGCTGTGCCATGCCTTGGGGTTGTTCCCAGTCAATCCGAAAAAAGCTTTGCCAACCACGTATTTTACTAATCAAAGATTGGTTTATCCGGGTTCAGACAGGTATTCTCCATCTGGGTTCAAGAACTATAATTTGTATGTAGGTAACGCGATTCATTTCATAATTCCCATACCGCTACGCGCTTGAGCTCCTTAATTCTTAAGTAACGAGTTTTAACTTCTTCAAAAGGCTCCCAAATGGGCATTTGATAAAGAAAAGATTGTGTATCGGGGTCCTAGGTTACTCCGGGGTTTATAACTTGCTTTTGTAATGGGATACTTCAATATCCAGATCTTCAAATTACGCGTTATTCCAGGTAGTAAAGGCGTTTTTACAGGGCTTTAGGTTCGAAGTGGTACGGTGATACCTTATTCCTTTAATTGTAAAAACCTCTTCCTGAAGCTCTTCTTACTCAATCATTGCTCTTATATGAATAGACTTTAAGTGTAACCCATGGAATTATTCCTATGTTAATTGGTATCCCTTGTACTTGTCTTTTGATAGTTGCAATTTCCCTTGAATACGAAACCTGTATTGCCATGACTTTTCTTCCTTTAATATCTGAGATTGGATGATGTACACTGGGAAGCATTCTTTTATTGTAATAGATAAAATTATGTATGACCCTTACCTACATCAGAAGAGGCCTCCTTCACAGCGGACGCCCCTCCTCATACTGGTTGCGCCTTCCACACGTGTGGGCTCAGTTGATGGATGTTTTCAGTGTTTAGGGTTGGAGTGGGGGCGCCTTGCTTGGGTGGAGGCCTCCCCTCACTCCTGGTTCTCTGATTTAGGTCTGGGCTCTCTGTTAGGTGGCCAAGCTGGTTAGGGTTTGTTTTTTGGTTTTAGGGTTTTAGCACTCTCTTATTGTACAAATAGAGGCTCCTTTAGCTCTATTCGGTGTGAATGATTGATGCAAAAAACCTCTGGTGAATTATTGTAATGCTTGTTGCTTTTGCAATCGTGGAATAAAATTTTAAGGATTTGGAGGCATACAAGGTGTGTTAATGTGGATGAACAATTGGCGAATGAGGTGAAATGTTTCAATTTTTGTCTTTTATTGCTTAGAATTGGATAATAGCTCATGCTTTAGAAGGCTTCTATAAGCACATAAGATTGATCATTTGATGTTCCAATTTGATCTTTTATGGTTTGTTCTTATGAATTAAAGTAGTATTGATTATTCAGTTATATGATATACTCTTTATATTTTTATTTATCAAACATATATGATTTAATCCATTCCTTGCAAGTGTCGAGTTGAAATTGTGCAGGTTATCTCATTGAAGTGAGTAGAAGTTCGAGCTCAGGTGCATCTTCTCCTCTCAAAGCCAAAGAAACTTCCAAAAATTTCAAACTTCAAATGAATCCAAATGCCATCTAAGTATCACAGGTTTGAGTATTTGTTTCATCATTATTCATCTTTCAAAAAGTTATAAATCTTTATTTTCTTGGGTTAGGGCACGTTTGGGCTAAAGTGAACATTCATTCACTTAGCCTTTGCCCTGGTTGGCTGCCCTGTTTATTATTTGCAGCCATTCCTACCTTTCTTTCGCTGTCCACTTTTCCTCACTTTTTACCCTTTTGGACAGCCCTCTTTGCTTCCTTTTTCCACTTTTTGTAACTCCTTTCCATCCCCCTTTTTGGGCCATCTTTTGGGTTGTACTTTCAGCCCTTTTCACCCTTAGTTTTCAGCCTTCTTTGACTTGTCTTTTGTCCTCTTTTCACTCCCCTTCCACCTCTCTTGCCTTGCCCTTTTCTTTCCTCTTTTCTTCCTTCTTTTTGGTAAGTTTATGTAGTTGTTTTTAGCTAGTTTGTAGATTAAATTTCAAGTTATTTTTTATCAACTAATATCATAACCAGTGTGTGTCTAGAGCTCTTAGTTGCAGGAAGGTGAAGGACAGCCCAAAGGCCACGAACAAGCAAGGAGTGCAAAATGAACAAAAAGACTCTTTCCCTCTTCTTTCCCTGTTCTTCCAAGAAGCAAAGAACACATCATCATTATAAAAGACTAATAAAAATGGTTACTGGGAGCAAGTCTCATTTCTTTATTACTTCCCCTATTTTGGGGAAGTGTGCCTTGTGTCACTTTTCATAATTTCTTAGTGTATTTTTCTTTAAGCAATTAGTTTAGTTCTTTGATTAGACTTAGTTTCCATTTTTACTAATTGCTAGTTGTTCCTTAGTTCCATTTCCACTAATTGTTAGATTGATTATTGCATGTTGGCATCTTGTTATATAATTGTTAAATCATAAAAATAACCAAAATTTCTTGAATCTCACCATAAGGTGGATCAAGAGTGCTCTTTGTCGGAGAGTTTAATTAACCACTTTCATCTTAATTGGTGTGCTTGTTTAACCAATTGATTCATAAAGTAAGACTCTTGAATTTGCAAAAACACAAGTCAAGAGCACTCTCTATCGGAGAGCATCTCTAGCATTACATCATTCTTGCATTAGTATCATATAGATTAGATAAGACTCTTGAACCTTCGTCATAAGACAAGGTCAAGAGCACTCTCTGTCGAAGAGTCTAATTAATTTACTTGATAAAATCTTCAACACACACACTTCTTTAATTAATTAACTCCCCTCCCTCCTTGCCGGAGTATGCTCTAATCGATCTCAGATCGGAATACTTAGAAACGACACTGGATCTTTAAACCTTACAAGACTAACTTAATTAAAACTTTTCCCCCATAACCAACGCACCGGCGTTGTTTCGTTTAAATACCGAGGCATGTGGGCAAATTCCAAGTGTGGGCGTCGGGCAACCCAATCTGGGCACAGGTAGTTAAGTTATTGAACACTTACCTGTGACCCCAGATAGGTCCGTCATGTCTTCGAACGGAGCCACTGAAGGTATTTCCAGTTAGGACATCCAGCTACCGTAGGCAAGACAAATAAAAAACATTTAAAACCTACCAAGAGCACTTGCAGAACCTAACATTCACTGGCATCATTTTGGGATTCACATCTCTTTATACACGAGGCATCCCTGATAAGTTGACTCCATAGGCACTGGTTCTATCTTTTCGCATTATTGATAATCTGGGCCATTTGTCCATTGGATGTTTTGATTATAAGTTATATCTGTGAATGCTTTATCATTTCGTGAGTTCTCAAATTATTGTCTATCTTTTAATTCTGGTGATAGCAACGTGGATTGCTTTGTCTTGTGTTTAATATTCATAATATTAATCATTTAAAATCACAATAACTCCTAAACAACACCCATTCGCATCCAAAACATCTAAAACTTAACTTAAACATTGAGCCATAGAAAACTCTTTGTCAGGGACTACCCCCCTTGGCTTCGTTAGGAGTTAGCCTAAACGGAGGAGCTAGGAGTAGGTGACAGTACCTAGCTCTATGCTTGCCCCCAAGGTCACACCTCTCCCACTTTCTCAAGTGAGGAGACAACTTTCAATTGATTTATGTTGCTCGTGTGCAATCGGCGGACAACAAGCTCAAGAAAAATTAAAGAGCTAATCTACCCAAGAATCTCTTTCAGCTTTTTAGGCCCTAATCGGGAGAGCATGGGGGTAAGTAAAACAAAACCAAGATAACAAAAGAAAAGCAACTCTTTGATAGAGATCACTCTTGATTCACAAAGTGAGATTCAAGAGATTTTTGTGTTTTTTAGGTTTTGCAATATTATATCAAAGAAAGAAAACAAAACTTTGAACTAACTAAACAATAAAATAATTTTTTTTTATCTTTTCTACTTTATGAAAGATGAACTTTTCAGAAATAAACCACCTTTCCCTATTCTATTCTAAGAATTTATTCTACAAGTATGCAAACATGAAAATGGACGATACAAGTTTCCTCCAAATGGGGGAGAAGGGTGTGGGAGCCGTAATCCCACTTGCTCTTTATTATCTTTTTTACAATGCTTTCCTTTGATGCCCTTTTTTGTTTCTTTTCTTATTCTTGGAAGGCTTTTGGAGCAAGCTGTAGAAAGGGGAAAGAAGAAAGGGGGATTATGAGTCTTTTTAAGCTTGAGTCTTCAAATTTTCGCCAGCACTTCCGCTGTACCTGTCACAAAAGTAGAAAATTAGCGATCAAACATTACTAAAAGATGATGGGAAAGACAATGCAAAAATAATTTTTTTTGGAAAAAAATTTATATTTAATTTTTTTTTAGAATTTTCCATGCAAAGAACAAAATTTTTCCCTAGATCTAATGAATGATATTAGATCTAACAAAGCCCTAAAAGATAGATCTAAATATGAGTATTGAAAGCTTGGATCTATTTCTCGAGCAATGCAAAAAATTAAAGAGAAGGGTAGAGATGGAGCTTTGGAGTAAGATCTCCTTGTGTTTTTCCTCTTGGAAAAAGCCCAACTTTGTAGATCCTGAAAGACAACAATGTTAGAAGGTTCTTATGATGATGGAGATAAAGGTTCTTATGATGATGGAGATTGATGCAATTGAGCTCGCACCCTTCTCCAAACAGAAATATCTGCTAAGACAATCAAACTCGAAACCCAGTGAGATCAAACAAAATAACTAGTATGCTGTGAATATTTAAACCAAGATCAATACTTCATATAACTGAATAATTGTACTCATCTAGATTATGATAAACTTTGCATAATAATCCAACTTGACAGCTGCAAATGGAAGATCTTATGTTCTAACAATAGACTTCTAAAGCTAGTTATTTGATTCAACACATGAGTAACAAATTGAAAGCAAGGAAAGAAATCACCTCATAAGAGACACATCCACTAATGAAGAAACAATCCCATAGACCTCCAATGTCAAAAAGCTTTATTCAATAAAATAATGATTACAATTTTTTGCGGAGTTTCTATGCCCAAAATTCCATCCAAATAGAGCTAAAGGAGCCTCTATTTATACAATGAAAGAAAGCCTAAACCCTAACACAACACCATGTAGGGAGGGCGCAATACCTAATGATCTAGCCATGTCTGTGAGCCAAACCTAAGAAGAAGAGGGTAAGAGTGAGGGGAGGCCTCCACCTAGGCAAGGCGCCCCCACTCCAACCCTAACCAAACCAACCACCATCGGTATGAGCCCTCCATCAACAAAAGCGTGAGCTTCCAAAGCTAGGGCGTGAAGGAGAGGAAGAGCACACGTGAGGGTAAGGAAGAGTAGGCGTGAAGGTTTGGAGGAGCTCAAAGCTTGGTAAGGAGGAGCCCATACCTAGAACTCAATAACACATGTCATACATCAACCTCGAATGAATCACCGAGCCAATAGATAGGCTCCACCACACCCAAACGTGGTCATCACTGAAGGAGGCGAATTGACCAAGTGAATGATAACTCAATGCTCATTGAATGCTCACTGAAGCCGAGCTGTGTTAACTCCAATCATCATTAATGCCCGATGCCATGTCATTCTGCATTCATTTCGTTCAATTCGGATTAATTTGGAGAGATTTGGATTTTCTCCAAAATAATTATTTTTATTATTTAATCAATAATTTCCTCAAAACTGACTTTTTTGAGAAATTATGAGTTATGTGGCTGAATGATAATTTGGAACGTGGAGCTAGCTGGCTGGCTGATCATGAATGATTTTTGGCTTAAGGTTAGAGCCTTCAATTACTACAAACTGACCTCGGATGGTTGACTTATTACAAATTGAATTTTTCCATTTAAATTATGGAAAAATTTAATTAAAAACTTAGGAAAAATTAAAAAATTAAAAAATTAAAAATTTGACGGGTCCGGTAAAAATTTTTAGAATTTTTTTTGAGGGTCCTAGTGATTTAGGACATGACCATAGTATATCCTAATAATGTCTAGTAGGTTTATACATACTCAGTTGGGCTCTAATAACCCCCCAAGGCCTAGAATTCAAAATTAGGCATTCCAGCTTTGGAGAAAGCGGGAGAAAACCTTGTCAATTATACTTGGCTATAGGCAAAGCATAATTTTCAAGGGAAAAAAACTCCCTGGAATACCTTAGTTGAAATTCTACGTCTTAGGAGACCGAACCACTCAAAACACCCTACCTAGCACATTTTATTACAAACCCCGTGGGGCCATGGTCATAATTATTCAAAACAAAAACTGACTAGCCAAAACTGGCTAGGCACAAAGGCGGATCATCTGATACACTGGAAACAAACATTTATCATGTTTATCAACTGACGGCTCCTCAGGTAACCCAGCTATGGTACAAATAAGTTAGCGACACCACCCTCAAGTGTTGCCCTACATTGCTAGGACACCAAGGCGACCTTCCGATCATCTCTTCGCAATTTCTTTTATGTTCTTGTCAGACTACTGGAGTGACCTCGTCAAAGACTAGATTCATCTAAAAGATGTCTCATGTAAGGCCCGACTCGAGATTACTCTTTCTAGATAAGTATAGTAGCTATGCCCTTACTTCCTTTTCACTCTTCCAAGATGTTGGTATTCATTGTCAAATCGTATCGACTACAACTATGGGGTCGATGATAAAACCCATCCTGCCATTGCCTCTTCCCCTCATTTATTTTCCCTACTATCACGTCATCTCATTTCATGACTTTGCTAGATTTTCCTTATCATCAACCCATGTCTCCCCTTGCATTCATTGTATTGGCCCTAAGTTATCTATTGTTTCATTTCTTTCGTCCATGCAATTTCCTATTTGTTGCATTTCTCTAGGAGATTCCATCAAATTCCTCTCCATCGTGAAGGAAAATTGCTAACATCTTTGTTGCAGATATACACCCTTTGCATGCAATCGTTTGTTGCCACATCATGGGCTCCTGTATTCTAATAAGTACATGCATTCCTTATTTACACCTTATTTTTTTCTTGTTTGGTCATTCATATTATCATTGCATTGTATTGTATATTAGGATCGAGCATATTTCGTAGGAAGGTTATTTCCCCTTAATCTAATACAAGTTGGGGCATTGCACATAAGGAGATAGAGCACAAATTAGACTCTGCTAACCACCTTTGTAATGAGCAACTCATTACAGGCTGCAATTATAGGTTCGATGATGCAACATCTTATGCTGATTGTCTCTTGCCTTCCTACGCTTGTACTGTTGTCGTTTCATCTCACTTCATGCCTTCGCTAGATTTTCCCTATCATCGCCACATCCCACCTCTTTCATTTGTTATTTTGGTCCTAGTTGATTAACCTCTTCACCTTTACCATCCTCACAACTGCCTATTTGTTGTCTTTCCCTAGGAGATGATGTCACAATGCCCTTAGCGGTGGAGGAATATTGCTAAAATTTGAATTGCAGATACGTGATGATTCGCATGCCTACCTTTGATGCCACATCATGGGCTCCCAAATCGTAATTGATACAAGTATTCCTTTTTACTTCTTACTTATTTCATTTTTTGATCATCTATATAGTGGACACAGTGTCAACATTGCATTGTATTATACATTAGGATCAATCATGTTTTGCAGGAAGGTTTATTTGCTTGTGTAGGTTCATTCAAGAGGAGGAAAACTCTGAAGGAGGCTTGTGATAAATTAAACAAGTATTTTTGAAACCAACATCAACACTTTTCAAAGCAAGTTTGTTATTTTTCCACCTTTTTTGATATTCTACATTTAGTTTAATTTACTCACCAACGAAAATCAATAACTTTAGCCATAATTATCTTTCGTTTCTTTTGTGAATTTGTAGTTAATTCTACTTGCAGATAGAAATTGATTGGATTACACTAAATAATTGCGATCTCTAGTTCATGTATTCAACTGTGAATTCTAATTAAAATAGTTCCCCCCACATCTTCATTTGCTGCTCCCTTTCTTTCTCCTAGCATTTCTTGTTTTTTCTTTAAAATCAAGTGGTTAGTTCTTTCTCTCTTTTCTTGTTATGGTAGTATGCTTCCCCTCTCAAGTGTTGCACTACATTACTAGAACACCAAGGGGACTTTCCAATCATCTCTTCCCAATTTCTTTTCCCTTCCTGGTAGCCTCCTTGAGTGACCTCATCAATGACTAGAATCATCTAGAAAGATGTGTCAGATAGGGCCCGACTCGAGATTACTCTTTCTACATAAGTATAGTAGCTATATCGTTTCTTCATTTTCTCTCTTCCAAGATTTTGGTATTCATTGTCAGATCCTATAGATTGCAGCTATGGGGTCGATGATGAAACACCTCCTGCCATTTGCCTCTTGCCCTCATATATTTTCCCTACTATCATGTCATCTCACTTCATGACTTTGCTAAATTTTCCTTATCATCACCCCATGTTACCTCTTGTGTTCATTGTATTGGCCCTACTTTATCTAATATTTCATTTTTCATGTCCATGGAATTGCCTCTTTGTTGTATTTCTCTAGGAGATTGCATCAAATTCCTCTCCATTACGGAGGAAAATCGCTAACATCTTTTGTTGCAGATAAGCCACCCTTCGTATGCAATAGTTTGTTGCCACATCATGGGCTCCCATATTCTAATACGTAGATGTATTCCTTTTTTACACCTTATTTTTTTCGTTGTTTGAGCATTCATATGATAGACCTAGTATCATCATTTGCATTGGATTGTATATTAGGATTGAGCATGTTTCACAGGAATGTTAGTTCCCCTTAATGTAATACAAGTTGGGCATGTAAGGGTATATAGCACATATTAGACTATGCTAACCACCTTTGTAACGAGCAACTCATTACAGTTGCAGTTATAGGGTCGATGCTGCAACATCTCCTTCCCATTATCTCTTGCCTTCCTACACTTGTACTGATGTCGTTTCATCTCACTTCATGCCTTCACTAGGTTTTCCCTATTATTGTCACATCCCACCTCTTTCATTTGTTATTTTGGTACTAGTTGATCAGCCTCTTCATTTTTACCATCCCCACAACTGCCTATTTGTTGTCTTTCCCTACAAGACGATGTCACAATGCCCTTGGCATTGGAGGAATATTGCTTACATTTGAATTGTAGATACGCGATGCTTCGCATGCCTGCCTTTGATGCCACATCATGGGCTTCCAGATCGTAATAGGTATAGGTATTCCTTTTTACTTCTTACTTATTTCATTTTCTGATCATCTATATGGTGGACATAGTGTCAACATTGTATTGTATTATACATTAGGAACAATCATGTTTTGCAGGAAGGTTTATTTGTTTGTGCAGGTTCATTCAAGAGGAGGAAAACTCTCAAGGAGGCTTGTGGTAAGTCCTATCCTTAAGCAAGTATTTTTGAAACCAACATTAGCACTTTTCAAAGCGACTTTGTTCTTTTTCCATGTTTTTTGATCTTCTACATTTAGTTTAATTTACTCAACAATGAAAATCAATAACTTTAGCCATAATTAGCTTGCCTTTCGTTGTGAATTTGTAGTTAATTCTACTTGCAGATAGAAATTGATTGGATTAGACTCATTAATTGCAAGCTCTAGGTCATCTAATCAACTGTAAATTATAATTAAAATAGTTACCCCCACATCTTCATATGTTGCTCCTTTTCTTTCTCCTAGCATTTCTTGTTTTTTCCCTAAAATCAAGTGGTTAGTCCTCTCTCGTTTCTCGTTATGGTAGTATGGTGCCCTCAAGAGTTGCAATACTTTGCTAGGACACCAAGGGGACCTTCCAATCATCTGCTCCCAATTTCTTTTCCCTTCTTGGTAGCCTCGTTGAGTGACCTCGTCAATGACTAGATTCATTTAGAAAGATGTCTCGTGTAGGGCCCGACTCGAGATTACTCTTTCTAGATAAGTATAATAGCTATGCCCTTTCTTACTTTTCTCTCTTCCAAGACGTTGGTATTCATTGTCAGATGCTATAGATTGCAGCTATGGGGTCGATGATGGAACGCCCACTACCATTTGCCTCTTTCCCTCATATATTTTCCCTATTATGATGCCATTTCACTTCATGAATTTTTTAAATTTTCTTGATCATCACCCCATCTCACCTCTTGTATTCATTGTATTGGCCCTACTTTATCTACTATTTCATTTTTTCTGTCCATACATTGCTTGTTTGTTGCATTTTTCTAGGAGATTGCATCAAATTCCTCTCCATTGCGGAGGTAAATCGCTAACGTCTTTGTTGCAGATAAACCACCCTTCGTATGCAATCGTTTGTTGCCACATCATGGGCTCCGGTATTCTAATAAGTACATGTATTCCTGTTTTACACCTTATTTATTTCGTTGTTTGGTCATTCATATGGTAGGCCTGGTATCATCATTGCATTGTATTCTATACTAGGATCAAACATGTTTCGTAGGAAGGTTATTTCTCCTTAATGCAAGACAAGTTGGGGCATTGCATGTAAGAGCATAAAGCACAGATTAGACTATGTTAACCACCTTTGTAACAAGCAACTCATTACAGGCTGCAGTTATATGGTTGATGATGCAACATCTCCCGCACATTGTCTCTTTCCTTCTTACGCATGTACTGTTGTCATTTCATCTCACTTCATGCCTTCGCTCGATTTTCCCTATTATCGCCACATCCCACCTCTTTTATTTGTTTTTTGGTCCTAGTTGATCAACCTCTTCAACTTTACCATCCCCGCAACTACCTATTTGTTGTCTTTCCCTACGAGACGATGTCACAATGCCCTTTGCATGCTTGCCTTTGATGCCACATCATGGGATCCCAAATCGTAATAGGTGTAGGTATTCCTTTTTACTTCTTACTTATTTCATTTTCTGATCATCTATATGGTGGACATAGTGTCAACATTGCATTGTATAATACATTAGGATCAATCATTTTTTGCAAGAAGGTTTATTTGCTTGTGCAAGTTTATTCAAGAGGATAAAAACTCTCAAGGAGGCTTGTGGTAAGGCCTATCCTTAAGCAAGAATTTTTGAAATCAACATCAACACTTTTGAAAGCGAGTTTTTTCTTTTTCCTTCTTTTTTGATCTTCTACATATAGTTTAATTCACTCACTAATGAAAATCGATAACTTTAGCCATAATTAGCTTTCCTTTCTTTTGAATTTGTAGTTAATTCTACTTGCAGATAGAAATTGATTAGATTACCCTAATTAATTGCGAGATCTAGGTCATGTAATCAACTGTGATATCTAATTAAAATAGTCCCCCCCACATCTTCATTTGTTACTCCCTTTCTTTCTCGTAGCATTTCTTGTTTTTTTCCTAAAATCAAGTGGTTAGTCCTTTCTCTCTTTTCTCGTTATGGTATTATGGTGCATCCCTCAAGTGTTGCACTACATTGCTAGGACACCAAGGGGACCTTCCAATCATCTCTTGCTGATTTCTTTTCCCTTCTTGTCAAACTGCTTGAGTGACCTCGTCAATGACTAGGTTGATCTAAAATATGTCTCGTGTAGGGCCCCACTCGAGATTATTCTTTCTAGATAAGTATAGTAGCTATGCCCTTTCTTCCTTTTCCTTGTTACAAGATGTTGGTATTCTTTGTCAGATCGTATAGACTACAGCTATGGGGTCGATGATGAAACACCTCCGACCATTTGCCTCTTGCTCTCATATATTTTCCATACTATCTCATCATCTCACTTCATGACTTTTCTAGATTTGCCTTATCACCCCCCCATGCCACCTCTTGCGTTCATTGTATTGGCCCTACTTTATTTACTATTTCATTTTTTCTGTCCATGTAATTGCCTGTTTGTTGCATTTCTCTAGGAGATTGCATCAAATTCCTCTCCATTGCAGAGGTAAATCGCTAATTTCTTTGTTGCAGATAAGCCACCCTTCGTATTCAATCGTTTGTTGCCACATCATGGGCTCCCATATTCTAATAAGTACATGTATTCCTATTTCACACCTTATTTTTGTTGTTGTTTGGTCATTCATATGGTAGGCCTAGTATCATCATTGCATTGTATTGTATATTAGGATAGAGCATGTTTCATAGGAAGGTTATTTCCCCTTAATGCAATACAAGTTGGGGTATTGCATGTAAAGACATATAGCACATATTAGACTATGGTAACCACCTTTGTAATGAGCAACTCGTTACAGGTTGCAGTTATAGGGTTGTTGACGCAACATCTCCTGTCCATTGTCTCTTCCCTTCCTTCAATTGTACTGTTGTCATTTCATCTCACTTCGTGCATTTGCCACATTTTCCCTATCATTACCACATCCAATCTCTTTCATTTGTTATTTTGGTCGTAGATGATCCACCTCTTCATCCTTGCAACTACCTATTTGTTTTCTTTCCCTGGCAAACGATGTCACAATGCCCTTGGCGGTGGAGGAATATTGCTAACATTTGAATTAAAGATATGCGATGCTTCACATGCCTATCCTTGATACCACATCATGGCCTCGCAGATCGTAATAGGTACAGGTATTCCTTTTTACTTCTAAGTTATTTTGTTTTTTGATCATCAATATGGTGGACATAGTGTCAACATTGCATTGTATTATACTTTAGGGTCAATCATTTTTTGCAGGAAGGATTATTTGCTTGTGCAGGTTCATTCACGAGGAGACAAACTCACAAGGAGGCTTTTGGTAACTCCTATCTTGAAACAACTATTTTTGAAACCAACATCAACACTTTTCAAAGCGATTTTGTTCTTTTTCCAACTTTTTTGATCTTCTACATTTAGTTTAATTTGCTCACCAACGAAAATTGATAACTATAGCCATAATTAGCTTTCCTTTCATTTGTGAATTTGTAGTTAATTCTACTTGCAACTAGAAATTGATTGGATTACACTAATTAATTTCGAGCTCTAGGTCATCTAATCAACTGTGAATTCTAATTAAAATAGCCCCCACTACATCTTCATTTGTTTCTCCCTTTCTTTCTCCTAGCATTTCTCATTTTTTCACGAAAATCAAGTGGTTACTCCTTTCTCTCCTTTCTCGTTATGGTAATATCGTGCCCCCCTCAAGAGTTGTGCTACACTGCTAGGAAACCAAGGGGACCTTCCAGTCATCTCTTCCCAATTTCTTTTTCCTTCTTGGTAGCCTCCTTGAGTGACCTCGTCAATGACTAGATTCATCTAGAAAGATGTCTTGGGTAGGGCCTGATTCGAGACTACTCTTTCTAGATAAGTATAGTAGCTATGCCCTTTCTTCCTTCTCTCTCTTCCAAGATGTTGGTATTCATTGTAAGATCCTATAGACTGCAGCTATGGGGTCGATGATGAAATACCTCCTGCCATTTACCTCTTACCCTCATATATTTTCCCTGCTATCACGTCATCTCACTTCATGGCTTTGCTAGATTTGCCTTATCATTACCCCATCTCACCTCTTGGATTCATTGTGTTTGGCCTACTTTAGCTACTATATCATTTTTTCTGTCCCTGCATTTGTCAGTTTGTTGCATTTCTCTAGGAGGTTGCATCAAATTCCTCTCCATTGCGGAGGAAAATTGCTAGCGTCTTTGATACAGATAAACCACCCTTCGTATGCAATCATTTGTTGCCACATCATGGGATCCCGTATTCTATTAAGTACATGTATTC
Organism: Pseudotsuga menziesii; assembly: GCA_001517045.1. NCBI lineage: Eukaryota > Viridiplantae > Streptophyta > Pinopsida > Pinales > Pinaceae > Pseudotsuga > Pseudotsuga menziesii. The sequence continues at coordinate 168,794 of LPNX011019995.1, forward strand.
CTATTTTACACCTTATTTTTTTCGCTGTTTTGTCATTCATATGGTAGACCTAGTATCATGATTGCATTCTATTGCATATTAGGATCGAGCATGTTTCGTAGGAAGATTAGTTCCCCTTAATGTAATACAAGTTGGGGCATTGCATGTAAGGGCATAAAGCACATATTAGACTATGCTAAGCACCTTTGTAACGAGCAACTTATTATAGGCTGCAGTTATAGGGTCGATGATGCAACATCTCCTCTCCACTGTCTCTTGCCTTTCTACACTTGTACTGTTGTTGTTTCATCTCACTTCATGCCTTTGCTAGATTTTCCTTGTCATTGCTACATCCCACCTCTTTCATTTGTTATTTTGGTCATAGATAATCAACCTCTTCAGGTTTACCATCCTTGCAATTGCCTATTTGTTGTCTTTACCCAGGAGACAATGTCACAATGTACTTGGCGGATCAGGGATAGTGCTAACATTTGAATTGTAGATATGTGATGCTTCGCATGCCTGCCTTTGATACCACACCATGGGCTCCCAGATCGTAATAGGTACACGCATTCCTTTTACTTCTTACTTATTTCGCTTTTTGATCATCTATATGGTGGACATCGTGTCAACATTGCATTGTATTATACATTAGGATCAATCATGTTTTGCAGGAAGGTTTATTTGCTTGTGCAAGTTCATTCAAGAGGAGGAAATCTGTCAAGGAGGGTTTTGGTAAGTCCTATCCTCAAATAGGTATTTTTGAAACCAACATCAACACTTTTCAAAACGAGTTTGTTCTTTTTCCATCTTTTTTGATCTTCCACATTTAGTTTAATTTCCTCACCAACGAAAATCGATAACTTTAGCCATAATTAGCTTTCTTTTCTTTTGTGAATTTGTTGTTAATTCTACTTGCAGATAGAAATTGATTGGATTACACTAATTAATGGCGAGCTCTAGGTCATGTAATCAACTGCGAATTTTAATTAAAATAGTTCCCGCTACATCTTCATTTGTTGCTCCCTTTCTTTCTCCTAGCATTTCTTGTTTTTTCCCTAAAATCAAGTGGTTTGTCCTTTCTCATTATGGTAGTAACGTGTCCCCCTTAAGAGCTGTGCTACATTACTAGGACACCGAGGGGACCTTCTAGTCATCTATTCCCTATTTCTTTTCGCTTCTTGGTAGCCTCCCTGAGTGAGCTCGTCAATGACTATATTCATCTAAAAAGATGTCTCGTGTAGGGCCCGACTCGAGATTACTTTTTCTATATAAGTATCTATGCCCTTTCTGCATTTTCTCTCTTCCAAGATGTTGGTATTCATTGTCAGATCCTATGGACTGCAGCTTTGGGGTCGATGATGAAATGCCTCCTGCCATTTGCCTCTTGCCCTCATATATTTTCCCTGCTATCATGTCTTTTCTCTTCATGAATTTGCTAGATTTGCCTTATCATCACCCCATCTCACCTCTTGCATTCATTGTGTTGACCCTACTTTGGCTACTATTTCATTTTTTTTGTACATGCAATTGTCTGTTTGTTGCATTTCTCTAGGAGATTGCATCAAATTCCTCTCCATTGCGGAGGAACATCACAAACGTCTTTGTTGTAGATAACTCACCCTTCGTATGCAATCGTTTGTTGCCACATCATGGGCTTTCGTATTGTACATGTATTCCTGTTTTACACCTTTTTTTCGTTGTTTGGTCATGCATATGGTAGACCGAGTATCATCATTGCATTGTATTATATTTTAGGATCGAGGATGTTTCGTAGGAGGTTAGTGTTATCACCAACCTTGTAGTTGCTTATGTGAGGTGGATCCAGGATGGACTGTAGAGGGATAAGAAACTAAGGAGGTGGAACCAAGACTGCCTAAACTCCCAAATGGATTATTGTCATGCCAATTGAGGCAACCTTCACTTTATGTTATCTTAGCCCAAGACAACAAAGGGGGAGACCCAGATCTATTCTCGACAGGAGAGATCAGATCAAAAGGACTTTGAGGTACGTAAGGTGTAAGGTAATGGAAACCCTAGATCTATGGACGATGTCACTAGGTGAACCAAGGCTTTGGATGAGTGTTCAAGAAGTGTGAGGCTTGATCCAAAGTGGGACACAGGTGACCTATGAAGTAATTACTAGATCTGAGGTTGAGGTACTAGAAACAAGTGAGGATATCTGCTGCCTTGGGAAACATGTCCAATGCAGGGAGGTCAAGGACAGGATTGGGGCTATCTAGTATCGATGGACAGACTCGATGAAAGATATGACAGAGTCAAAGTACCCGAGTCACCAAGGAAAAGTCAGATTTCAAGGAAAAGAAGCCAAAGAGGGGTAGCACTAGACTTGGAGATCAGTGCCTGTCAGATATAGGGCAATGGAGTCACTATGTGCCCAACGTTGGAGGAGACCCACCTGGGAAATACCCTGATCTACAGACCCAGAAAGGTACTTTGGCCGAAAAAGTCAGCTTATGGGAGAAACCGATAGCAAGGTGGCTAGCGCTAGTGTTTGGAAGGGCAGATCCTCAAATCTAGGACAATATGGAGACCACTAGTTGAGCATTGGAGGAGAAACGGAATGAGGATGACTTGATCTACAAACCCAAGTTGGAAAAATGTCGAAAAAATCAGATCTGGGAAAATGTCAGAAAAATGATGAGGAGCGCTAGGGTCCTGGAAGACAGTTTCTCAGATATAGGGCCACCTATCAGCATCTAGCTCAACGTTGAAGGTGATTTGGAGAGAGGAGGACCCAATCTCAGAAAAATCAAATCCCGGAAAAAGTCAGAATTTCATGAGGAGCATTTGGGTTTGAGCAGACAATTTTCCAGATCTAGGGAAAACCAGGCAGAATTAGCTCAGCGTTGAGGGTGAATTGGGGAGGGGAAGACCTGATCTACAAAACCTAGCAGTGGTTTGTCCAGAGATCAAGTGGTTTATTTTTTAGTATTTTTGGTTTTTTATTATTTATGGAATTTTCAGTAAAATGAAGAAAAGCATGTGTCAATGGGTTGAGATCCGGAAGAAAGGAACTAACTTGTAGATCTTACCTGGAAATCCTTGTAGATGCCTTGAAGGTGATGATCCCTACTATCTCAATCAATTTGAGAAGACCTGTGTGATTTCTAAGCCCAACATTTTGCTCCAAGTGACCAATGCGCCCTCTCTCTTGCACAAGCAAATGTCAACAATATCATATTTACTGTGTCATGAGAAAAAAGACAAGATCTATAGAAAAATAACAAGATGTAATCATAGATCACAATGAAGCTAATGAAAACCCCTTGTTACAGACGAAACTAGTCCAAGCGAGTTGAGGACCCCCTGCAAAAATGCTTAAGTGAAGTCGCCCTATTGTAGACAAGACAATCATCCCGAAAAAATATATAGATCTCACATAAATTTCCCGAATGCTAGCAAGAAAAATACTTTCCAATCACTATCTAAGAACAACAGATGCAAAGGAGATCCAAAAAATATCCACAAGAAAGTTTTTCTATTAATCAGATCCAAGAGCCAAAGACCCTTTACAAATGAGAAGCTCTCTCTTTTAAATAGGAATGAGAGAACCAAAATTCTAACCACTTTCAAAACGAGGGGCTAAGATTAAAAGACATAAATGTTCTAATCAATGGTTGAGATGAGCTCAACATACAATACATGGATCAATATAACCATAAAGTACCAAAGTGGACTAGATCACTTATAAAGAAGGTACCCCACTCAACAAGGAATAAATGAAGCACATGGTGGGTCCATGGAGTGTTAACTAACTCCCTCTGGGTGTCCCCATGGCACAATAAAATAATATAATATTTTAATTTTTTGACTTTGTGCCTCCTTGAGGAAATCGTGAGCCTCCCAAAAGCTCTAAAAATTAATATAAAAATGCCCCAAAAAATAGGTGTGGGCCCAATCAGGTGCTGCAATTGCTGGAGAAGGTGTGAAGGACATCACACTCATCATCATGACTCATCCTATGTCATTTCCTTGCCTCAGTAGCTCAAATCGATTTCTTCAATAGCCATTTAATCATTTTTTAATCTGCCACGGGAAATGTGATCCTGCCAAAACAGCCTCCTAGGGTGCTTGCGTTGTCCAACTGAGCCCACCAGGATTTCTGGGATGGGGGTACTATGGTACAATCAAGTGGCTGCACCCCCTATGCCCCATACAACACCCTAGGAGATCCAATAAAAACATCTCCCTGCTCAAACACATCATCTTGTGAAGCAAAACTGCATTAGAAGGGTAAAATGAGCCTGACCATCTCTGCAAGTGCCCGGAACTAAAAATAAGATATCTCACTAGACTCAGAAAGTCCAAATCCATCTAGGGTGTATACTCATACCCTTTCCAGGTCTCTTTCCAATCATCAACAATATCCAATAGACAATATAATCACCTGTAAATGACCAAATACCAATAATATAACTCGGACTGTCATCCATCTGCTGCAAGTGTTACAAGGCTAAGACATGCTATACAAATCATTTAAGTAACAATCATAATAAGTGGCAGTCACCTCACTGGTGGTACATCAACCAAATACATATATAGGGTTTTATTTATTATTACTCAGACTAGACTTTCAGGACTATACTCACTTCATAGTTGTAGTCAATTTGCTAGTGAAGGGTGAAGGCTAAAATTTTACAGGGTTAGGACGAAGGATGAGTACCAATTCAACATTATGACACTTCGGATATGGAAAGAGAATACTCACTATAACCATATGTCGGACAAACAACAACACAGGGAATGGCAGTGCCTCACAAATGGTTGAGTTGTTTAGAGAGTGCTTATTCAACTTAGGCATCATGTCTACATCAAGTTTGATCTAGGTTCATTAGGATTATCAATTTTATTTCCATGGCCTTTTTGGCCTATATGACCCTTTGGGACTTCACCAACGCTTAGAAGCACAACTAATTGCAGCTTTCATCAAGGACATATTCAAATTGATAAGGTCAGCAATATTTGGATATAGCATCTATTTAACCATTGCTTTTGAGACCTTTTCTTATACCCTTTGCAGGGTATTTTAGCACTTCATTGCTCTTGCCCTTTTACTCACATATGTCAAGAAACACATTCTAGAGTTTACAATTTCCATGGGCACATATTAGCTTTCAGTTTTAGCCAACAACATCTCAAGTGACCAGGGGGAGTCTGCATAGTGCCAAACATCGGGACAACCGACTAGAATGATTTAGGCATACAATCCAACTTACCAAAGGCAAGTTCTGTCACCAACTCAGAGCTGAGACACAACATAAACATGGAGGTTTGTCCAACAAAGGTTCTAGTAGGGAAAGGTCCTCCATGCCACAAGTCAAGTAGTAAGTCGGGTTAAAACAAAACTGGAAGGAAATGGATGGGTGGAGACAATGAACAATGAAGCCAACACTAGCAAGCCAAAGTATGGTGGGAATGACTACCTCTATTCTCCATGGGGAGGGTAAAACCAATGATTATAGATCAGGAACTTCCAAGTCTAAGTAGGGACATCAATACATAATACAAATACATCCACGTCCATATATTTATGAGCGCCGGATCATGACACTAAATGCTAGTATATGTCACAACGATGAGTATAAGACAATGAAACCATAACACAATATAATAAATGTTGAGTCATAACCATGCAAATAATCCATTTGAACCATCATCTGTCCAATGAGAAAACACTAACACCAATCTGGGCATCACTAATTGCTCTGCAAATGACTAAATGGCTACATCAGTCCTCGAATTTGAGTGTCCCAAGACTCAGTCCTAACATGGGAGAGTATTATAGTCCACTAACAACATAATGATCCATCAAAGCTGCTCATCTCAGCATCTCATATGTAGGAGATCCGACTGAAAAATATAATGAATCTGAAAAATAGAATACGGTAGCCCGACTACTATATATGTGATAACAGTTAGTTCCCCTTAATGTAATACACGTTGGGGCATTGCATGTAAGGCCATAGAGCACCGATTAGACTATGCTAACCACATTTGTAAGGAGCAACTCATTATATGCTCTAGTTATAGGGTTGGTGATGCAACATCTCCTGTCCTCCGTCTCTTGCCTTTCTACACTTGTACTTTTGTCATTTTATCTCACTTCATGCCTTCACTAGATTTTCCCTATCATAACCACATCCAACCTCTTTCATTTGTTATGTTTGTCTTAGATGATCAACCTCATCAGCTTTACCATCCTCGCAACTGCCTATTTGTTGTCTTTACATAGGAGACGATGTCACAATTCCCTTGGCGATTGAGTAATATTGTTAACATTTGAATTGCAGATATGTGATGCTTCGCATGCCTGCCTTTAAAACCACATCATAGGCTCCTGGATTGTAGTAGGTACATGTATTCCTTTTTACTTCTTACTTATTTCATTTTTTGATCATCTAGATGGTGGACATAGTGTCAACATTGCATTGTATTATAGATTAGAATCAATCATATTTTGCAGGAAGGTTTATTTGCTTATGCAGGTTCATTCAAGAGGAGGAAATCTCTCAAGGAGGCTTTTTCAAACATGTATTTTTGAAACCAACATCAACACTTTTCAAAGTGAGTTTGATCTTTTTCCACCTTTTTTGATCTTCTACATTTAGTTTAATTTCCTCATGAACGAAGATCGATAACTTTATCCATAATCAGATTGCCTTTGTTTTGTGAATTTGTAGTTAATTCTACTTGCAGATTGAATTTGATTGGATTACACTAATTAATTGCGAGCTCTAGGTCATATAATCAACCGTGAATTCTAATTAAAATAGTTCCCCCTACATCTTCATTTGTTTTTCCCTTTCTTTCTCCTAGCATTTCTTGTTTTTTCCCTAAAATCAAGTGGTTAGTCCTTTCTTGTTATGGTAGTATCGTGCCCCCATTAAGAGTTGCTGTACATTGCTAGGACACCAAGGGGACCTTCTAGTCATCTCTTCCCAATTTCTTTTTCCTACTTGGTAGCCTCCTTGACTGACTTGGCGAATGTCTAGATTCATCTAGAAAGATGTCTTGGGTAGGGCCCGACTTGAGATAACTCTTTCTAGATAAGTATAGTAGCTATGTCCTTTCTTCCTTTTCTCTCTTCCAAGATGTTGGTATTCATTGTCAGATCCTATAAACTGCAGCTATGGGGTCGATGATGAAACACCTCCTGCCATTTGCCTCTTGCCCTCATATATTTTCCCTGCTATCATGTCATCTCACTTCATGACTTTGCTAGATTTGTCGTATCATCATCCCATCTCACCTCTTGCATTCATTGTATTGGCCCTACTTTATCTACTATTTCATTTTTTCTGTCCATGCAATTATCTGTTTGTTGCATTTCTCTCAGAGCTTGCATCAAATTCCTTTGCATTGCAGATAAACCATCCATTGTATGCGATCATTTGTTGCCAGATCATTGGCTCCCGTATTCTAATAAGTACTTGTATTCCTTTTTTACTCCTTATTTTTTTCGTTGTTTGGTCATTCATATGGTAGACCTAGTATCATCATTGCATTTTATTGTATATTAGGATCGAGCATGTTTCGTTGGAAGGTTAGTTCCCCTTAATGTAATACAAGTTGGGGCATTGCATGTAAGGCCATAGATTACAGATTAGACTATGTTAAACACCTTTGTAATGGGCAACTCATTAAAGGCTGCAGTTATAGGGTGAATGATGCAACATGTCTTGCCCACTGTCTCTTTCCTTCCTACGCTTGTACTGTTGTCGTTTCATCTCACCTCATGCTTGTTGCCGCCTAAAGACACACCTGACCTTGGAAAAGTCTTCCAACCACTAGGTGTGTTCTTGAGGGAAACTATGAGTTTAGAACCCAATGTCACCTCAGTTCCTAACTCATCCGTTTAGACCCAACTCCTAAAAAGGTCCAAGGGGGTAGTCCCTGTTGCCCACCTATTTCAACTAGGTGGCAACCTCATGTACATTGAAGATGTACATTATGTGCAGTTTGTACCATGGAAAAATTCTGGGGATTTTTCATCCAGCAGGGCAATTATGCCCCTTTCGTACACGAAATGTCCGCTCTCCTGCGTGGGACAATTAATGTAACTTTATATGTTAGCATGGGTCATTCCTCTAAGGATGTCACCATGGATTTTATTATCAGGGAAGTCCTCTTTACCGAGTGTTTTTTTTTCTTCCAATTAATTTTGTTAATTAACAATTTTAATTGGTTGGGTTTTTCACTCACAAATCCTCCAAAGTGGTGAATTGGCGTTCTGATAATCAAGCCCATGAGGTGGCTAAGGTTTCAAGTTGTTGTCCATGACCATGCTAGCCATATCTTGTAGTCTTGCGGAATTTCGTTAGGATTTAAATTTTATTTTTTTTATTTTTCCTAATTAATCAACTTTACAATTTGGTGGTTAATTAATTAAGTTTTGATGTAATAATGTAATCTCTTGAACCTTGGAATTTTGTAATAGGGGCTATGAATGCAAATGAAAATGCTATGACACCCCCTAAGCCATTGGTTCAAGTCCCATGTCATTCTGACAAGGAGTTGGGAAGTTAAACCAATTTTGGTTAAGACAAGGTATTTTTTCCTAGGAAATTAATTTAATTTTCAAGGGTGAAAAATTAAATTATTTGATTTTGAAGGAAAAAATCAAATAAGACCATGGTAATTAAGTTTGGGAGGTGGCTAAGCATAGTCAATTTTTATTTAAATAAACCCCTCATGGTCAAAATAAATTTTTGAAGATTTCCCAAGTGGGGTGCCCCTCTTGTCTTAATAAAAGATGAGAATAAAAAATCAAAATTTGAGTCAAAGGAAGCCCCAAATAAAATAAAAAAAAGATTCAAAATAAAAGAATAAAAAATAAATGATAAAAATAAATAAATAAATAAAGAATAAAAAGATAAAAATAAAAAATAAAAGATTAAAAATTAAAATTAAAATAAAAGATAAAAACAAAAAAGATAAAAACAATAAAATAAAAAAAGATTTAAAATAAAAGATAAAAATAAAAGATAGTAATTAAAAGATTTAAAAATAAAAAGATAAAAATAAAAAGTAAAAGATAAAATAAAAGATTAAAAGATTAAAAATTAAAATTAAAATAAAAGAATAAAAAAAATAAAAGATAAAAACAAAAAAATAAAAGATTAAATAAAAGATAAAAGATAAAAAATAAAATAATAAAAAGATCAAAAATTAAAGATAAAAAATTAAAATAATAAAAATTAAAATTTGAGTCAAAGGGGCCCCCACTTGAGTCATGGAAACCCTAGATTTAAGGGTTAAGCTTCATTATGACATGGATCTATCTTTTTTACCATTGATTTGAAAAGACACCCTTGCTTATGATTGGTGGATGGCTTGCAAAGTCAACAAACCTAGATCTAAGGGTGGAGGAGAGCTAGAGTTTAGATCTATATTTTGGACCCTTGATTTGGGAGTGGGTTTGAGATCTTTTCAACTATAAAAGAGAGGCCCCTCTTCTCATTTTATTATCATCATTCTTTGGAGCATGGTTATGCTGCCAAAATACTCTCTCTCCTCTCTTCTCTTCTTCAACATTTTGCCCTAGCTATTTTGCTCAAGCCCTAGAGGCTTTTTTGTACTCAAATCTTGCCCTAGTTGGGCCATAATCAAGGAAATTCTTTGGAGGAACATTGTGCTATTGTTCTACATTCTTCATGGTCCATTGTTGAGGTAACTTGTATCTTGTATTTGGTTTTGCATATTTGTATTAGTCTAGTTAGCTCTCCACAAAGTATTTTGTGGAGAGATTAGAGAGTAGAAGTATTTTTACCCTCTTTTGTGAATTGTTTAGCAAATTTTTTTAAAGTATTTTGTAGATATTGTTAGATATTCATCACTAGGCTTACATTTTCTTGCAGATCTAATATTTGTTTACAGGTTTTCTAAGCCAAGGACATCTCTCCAAGGGTTTCATCTTCAAATCTGCATTTTCGTCCATCTCTCTTTCTCTCTCCTAAAACTAGGTTTTATTCATTGTATAGTGAATAAAACCTTTGTTTTAGGGCTTTCTTTCATTATAGATTACTATAAAATTATAAATCTTATGTTCATATATCATTTAGAGGCCAAAAATTCATTTTTTGGCCACTAAAACTTCTTTTTTTTCCAAAACTTCAAGTTCAGATTTTTCAATAATTTTTCTGGGTTTTATACTAATTTGTGCTAACTTTCTGTTTTAGTGTTTCTGCAGTAAATTCCAGCAAGTAAAGTTGCTGGTTTGTTGCAGGTTTATGCACAAAAGAGGGGGTTATGCTACCCAAAATTGCCTAGAAAAGCCCTAGAAAAGTTTTGGTCCAAAAGGGGCCAAAAAACCTCATTTTTCCTCTCTTTTCTACAAGATTGTAAACCCCAAAAGAGCAGTTCTCTTTGGGGTATTCTCTAAAGTTTTGAAAGCCGTTGTAAATCTGTATATGAGTAGTGTAGAGATAGCCTAGAACACTAGGTGCTTAGATTTATTTTTTATGCAAGTTTTATTTTTGTTTACCCACCTTCCCTTAAGGGATTGAAGTGAGGTTAGGTTAATCATTATTATTTCTGTTTACCCACCATCTCTGTTACAAGAGATTGTTGTGTGGTTAGGATATTGTTTTAGCTATTTGCATTTTCCTTTCAAGTTTCTGTTCAAAGTATTTAAATCTAATTTTTATTTCTGTCAAAGGAGTAACCATACAACCCACTGATCTGGTGTATCCTCTGTCCCAACTTGTCATCTCCCTTTAGGGACTTCAAGTTGGGTATGAAAAGCAGGAGAGGTGGGGGCATAGCTTAATTAGAGCAACTTCTTTTCCTGCTACAAACCTCCACACTTTGCTTTTCAGTCAAAGATCAAGTACCAGCATCTCCCATAAGGGATACCGCTTGGTTGATCTTGTTGATAGTATAAAATTAACCTAGCATGCTTAACCACTACAAGATTTAAAATTTACCCCTAAAACTAACCAACGACAAATTTAGCCCATGTTCCTCTACTCGGTTATCACCCTTTGGGGTACTCACGAGATACGACGGGGGTTAGATGAGTTTTAGTAATACGCATCCATCTTGCTATTTTTCCGGTTGATTAAAAACAGTGACCTCGGAAGCTAGTTGCAGTAGAAGACCGTGGGGGGTCTGTAGGTGTTCTACGTCCTCCTTGTTGAGCACCGAGGCATTGGGGTTTGACCTGGGAGCTACAGGTGGACTTGTTTCCACTGTTTTGAGCGCACCAGCATTCCCTCTTTGACTTGAGAAACACTAGATTGGGGTAGTCACACCACCGGATCTAAAACTTAATCAAAGACTTCAACTTTAAGTAAAATTTATTAAAACGAATCAGGAGACATTGCAAAACGTCTTACCCACATTTCTGTTTCTGTATTTGCTTCAAAGTCCTTGCTTTTCAAGGCTTTCATTTTACAAGTACATCTTGCAAGCATCTCAATTTCATTTCAGTATCTTGCACTTTCAAGTATAATATCTTTAAAGTACTGTGGCACGCTTGAGTAACACATTGTTTAATCTTGTAACTTGAAAGCAATCTGTTGTTTGATCTTTAACATAATAACTTGTTCATCCGGTGTATATCTTGTTTCTTTTTAGGTATCATTGTATATTTGTTTAACCATTCTTTAGCATTTGTTCATATTGTTAATATTGTAGATCTTTCTTAGCTTAGACAACTGTGGATAATCATTCTTAATTCTTTTGTAAGTTTGTAACTTGTAATCTTTTGACTCCATTTAATCTAGGCACTGATCTTGTAATTTTGTAACCTTAATAAAATAAAATCCCTTTAACTAAATTGTTAATAAACCTTCCTGTAGGGACTACCCCCCTTGGCTATGTTGGGATTTGGCCTAAACAGAGGAGTTGGTAGACTGTGGTGACAGTGGTCCCCAGCTCTAACTTGCCCTGAAGAACACACAAAGCGGGTTGGAGACTTTCCCGTGTCATAAAGTGTGTATTAGGTGGCAACATTTTTGGCGCCGTTGCCGGGGACAAGTCTTTTGTCCTTGGTCTTGACATTAGTTAAATAATTTTATATCTAATTCTTTAATTCTTCAATTTAATCCGTTTTTAAAGTGTTAACAAATTTTTTGAATTTTTTTTTTCTTTCTTTCTTTTACCCATATTGGAAGTTTACTTGTTCTCCAAGTGGCGACTCCACTTCAAAATATATAGTAAGGTATTCTACCTGGAGCCCTTTGGTTTGCTTAGCTCCCTCTTAGATCCTGAAAAGGCTTTTAGAGGAAGTTAAACAAACTTGCTCCCTGTAGAATCTTTACAAGTCTTGGAGAAGAAGCCAATTTCTAATATGCCTTTGTTGTTTATCTAAGTAAACCAACCTGAACAATGGATAATTATTACAGACCATGTGATTTCTCTAAGATTGTCGGTTACCCTCATGAAGTTCCAGAGAAAGCTATAGATAAGTTGCCTTCTTTTCAAGGAGACAATGTTACAAGTGCTAAAGCCCACATCAGAAATTTCAATTTATGTATTGCAAGATGGTGTATGGCACACAACCATGAAGATGTGAAGATGAAACTCTTTGTTTTGTTCTTAGAGGAAGAGGCCATTGATTGGTTTATGGAACATGATGATAACACGTTTAAAGACCTTAAGGGAATCATTGAAGCTTTTAATGATAAATGGGGAGATAAGAGGGATCACCATTCCTTGTTAACTGCCTTGCACTCTAGCCATAAGCAAGATAATGAAACAGTGGAAGGATTTAACATAAGATTTAATGAATTGGTTAAGAGTCTCCCTCAAGATATTAAGCCTCCTGAAAAGGCCATCTTAATTTTCT
>LPNX011019995.1:181662-220371 GCA_001517045.1 Pseudotsuga menziesii
TAAAAAGCCTACAAATGTTAGGGAGGCACAAGACAAAGCTATTAAAATAGATAAGAATATGCAAAATTCGGGGAAATCAAATGTTCTTGGGTTTTCAAAGGAAGTTAAGAAAGTTCAAAACCAAGAACCCCAAGGTGACTCTATCAAAGAGCTCACCCGATTGATTAAGCAAATGGAAGAAGTCTATATTAATCAATTATCATCTATGCATAATAAGATAGTTTCCATGGAAAAAGATAAAGGTAATAATCATAAGCCAAATGATAGATGGCAAAAGGGTCTCCCTAAAAAACCCCCTTATCAAGAACAAGAAAGACCTCCAGAGCCTACGGAAGCAAACAATTGGTTTGATGATCCAGTAACCCCTTGCTGTAGGGCTTGTGATGATTCACATGAGGAAGGGACTTGTCCCATTTTCTTTCAGATTATAAAAAAAAAGTTAGCAGCTAGAGAAAGAATGGAACAAGTTAATATGGTTGGTCATGAATGTGTGTTTGACAATAATGAAGATTTGTTGGAATCAGTAGAAGATAGAAAGGACATGATTTGCATGACTAGAAATATGGACAAAGTAGAAGAAACATGTGACCATGAACTTACCCCTAAACAAAGTGTATTTTCAAGTAATAATTTGAGTATAGATTTAAAGGGTTGGATCAATAATGTAAAGGTATCAGTTCCTGTAGCAGAGAATGTAAAGGTTCCAGCCCAAAAGGATAAGCCACCCAAGGCTTTAGTAAGTTCCCCTCAAGTCAGTAAAGTTTCAGACCATTTTTAGAATGTTTTAGAAGAAAAGACAATCGAAGCATGCCGGAATGAATCAGTGTTTTTTCAGAATGTGGACAGTGTACATAGTGTAAAGGATCATGTTATTTTTGTTAGCTTCCCAGAAAATATAAATGATGGAATCAGAATTAAGGAAGTTAACAAAATATGGCATGAGCAGTTTTTTGATAGTGTGGACTTTTGGAAAATCTTCAAAAATGTGAGGCACTATCAAAGTCACAAGAAACAAGAAAGGGTCAAACGAGCCACAAATCAGGTTTTTCTTCAAAAAGATAAATACTTAGTGTCCTAAGGGACACTCTCTGTAATGTATCTCTAACCCTTTTCCTTGCATTCTTTTAACAGCTTTGTATTATTTCATTCTTTGAAATTATTTATGCATATATGTATGATCATTGTGTCGCCATTTCATTTATTCATTATTGATTATTTATTGGTTTCTACATGAGGACTTATGTTGGTTATTGGTGAGAATTTGTGGTTGCAGAGTCTGGAGTTCTCGTATGCTCTCCGATGATCGAACACACGTCCCCAAGTTGGAGCCAGATGTTGCCCACCTATTTCAACTAGGTGGCAACCTCATGTACATTGAAGATGTACATTATGTGCAGTTTGTACCATGGAAAAATTCTGGGGATTTTTCATCCAGCAGGGCAATTATACCATTTTCGTACACGAAATGTCTGCTCCCCTGCGTGGGACAATTAATGTAACTTTATATGTTAGCATGGGTCATTCCTCTAAGGATGTCACCATGGATTTTATTATCAGGGAAGTCCTCTTCACCGAGTGTTTTTTTCCCCTTCCAGTTAATTTTGTTAATCAACAATTTTAATTGGTTGGGTTTTTCACTCACAAATCCTCCAAAGTGGTGAATTGGCGTTCTGATAATCAAGCCCATGAGGTGGCTAAGTTTTCAAGTTGTTGTCCATGACCATGCTAGCCATATCTTGTAGTCTTGCGGAATTTCGTTAGGATTTAAATTTTATTTTTTTATTTTTCCTAATTAATCAACTTTACAATTTGGTGGTTAATTAATTAAGTTTTGATGTAATAATGTAATTTCCTGAACCTTGGAATTTTGTAATAGGGGCTATGAATGCAAATGAAAATGCTATGACACCCCCTAAGCCATTGGTTCAAGTCCCATGTCATTCTGACAAGGAGTTGGGAAGTTAGACCAATTTTGGTTAAGACAAGGTATTTTTTCTTAGGAAATTAATTTAATTTTCAAGGGTGAAAAATTAAATTATTTGATTTTGAAGGAAAAAATCAAATAAGACCATGGTAATTAAGTTTGGGAGGTGGCTAAGCATAGTCAATTTTTATTTAAATAAACCCCCCCATGGTCAAAATAAATTTTTGAAGATTTCCCAAGTGGGATGCCCCTCTTGTCTTAATAAAATATAAGAATAAAAAATCAAAATTTGAGTCAAAGGAAGCCCCAAATAAAATAAGAAAAAGATTTAAAATAAAAGAATAAAAAATAAAAGATAAAAATAAATAAATAAATAAAGAATAAAAAGATAAAAATAAAAAATAAAAGATTAAAAATTAAAATTAAAATAAAAGATAAAAACAAAAAAATAAAAGATAAAAACAATAAAATAAAAGATAAAAATAAAAGATAGTAATTAAAAGATTTAAAAATAAAAAGATAAAAATAAAAAGTAAAAGATAAAATAAAAGATTAAAAGATTAAAAATTAAAATTAAAATAAAAGAATAAAAAAGATAAAAGATAAAAACAAAAAAATAAAAGATTAAATAAAAAATAAAAGATAAAAAATAAAATAATAAAAAGATCAAAATAAAAGATAAAAAATTAAAATAATAAAAATTAAAATTTGAGTCAAAGGGCCCCCCACTTGAGTCATGGAAACCCTAGATCTGAGGGTTAAGCTTCATTATGACATGGATCTATCTTTTTGACCATTGATTTGAAAAGACACCCTTGCTTATGATTGGTAGATGGCTTGCAAAGTCAACAAACCTAGATTTAAGGGTGGAGGAGAGCTAGAGTTTAGATCTATATTTTGGACCATTGATTTGGGAGTGGGTTTGAGATCTTTTCAACTATAAAAGAGAGGCCTCTCCTCTCATTTTATCATCATCATTCTTTGGAGCATGGTTATGCTGCCAAAATACTCTCTCTCCTCTCTTCTCTTCTTCAAGATTTTGCCTTAGCTATTTTGCTCAAGCCCTAGAAGCTTTTTTGTACTCAAACCTTGCCCTAGTTGGGCCATAATCAAGGAAATTCTTTGGAGGAACATTGTGCTATTGTTCTACATTCTTCATAGTCCATTGTTGAGGTAACTTGTATCTTGTATTTGGTTTTTGCATATTTGTATTAGTCTAGTTAGCTCTCCACAAAGTATTTTGTGGAGAGATTAGAGAGTAGAAGTATTTTTACCCTCTTTTGTGAATTGTTTAACAAATTTCTTCAAAGTATTTTGTAGAGATTGTTAGATATTCATCACTAGGCTTACATTTTCTTGCAGATCTAATATTTGTTTACAGGTTTTCTAAGCCAAGGACATCTCTCCAAGGGTTTCATCTTCAAATCTGCATTTTCGTCCATCTCTCTTTCTCTCCCCTAAAACTAGGTTTTATTCATTGTATAGTGAATAAAACCTTTGTTTTAGGGCTTTCTTTCATTATAGATTACTATAGAATTATAAATCTGCTGTTCATATATCATTTAGAGGCCAAAGATTCATTTTTTGGCCACTAAAACTTCTTTTTTTTCCAAAACTTCAAGTTCAGATTTTTCAATAATTTTTCTGGGTTTTATACTAATCTGTGTTAACTTTCTGTTTTAGTGTTTCTGCAGTAAATTCCAGCAAGTAAAGTTGCTGGTTTGTTGCAGGTTTATGCACAAAAGAGGGGGTTATGCTGCCCAAAATTGCCTAGAAAAGCCCTAGAAAAATTTTGGTCCAAAAGAGGCAAAAAAACGTCATTTTTCTTCTCTTTTCTACAAGATTGTAAACCCCAAAAGAGAAGTTCTCTTTGGGGTATTCTCTAAAGCTTTGAAAGCTGTTGTAAATCTGTATATGAGTAGTGTAGAGATAGCCTAGAACACTAGTTGCTTAGATTTATTTTTTATGCAAGTTTTATTTCTGTTTACCCACCTTCCCTTAAGGGATTGAAGTGAGGTTAGGTTAATCATTTTTATTTCTGTTTACCCACCATCTCTGTTACAAGAGATTGTTGTGTGGTTAGGATATTGTTTTAGATATTTGCATTTTTCTTTCAAGTTTCTGTTCAAAGTAATTAAATCTAATTTTTATTTCTGTCAAAGGAGTAACCATACAACCCACTGATCTGGTGTATCCTCTGTCCCAACTTGTCATCTCCCTTTAGGGACTTCAAGTTGGATATGAAAAGCAGGAGAGGTGGGGGCTTAGCTTAATTAGAGCAACTTCTTTTCCTGCTACAAACCTCCACACTTTGCTTTTCAGTCCAAGATCAAGTACCAGCATCTCCCATAAGGGATACCGCTTGGTTGATCTTGTTGATAGTATAAAATTAACCTAGCATGCTTAACCACTACAAGATTTAAAATTTACCCCTAAAATTAACCAACGACAAATTTAGCTCATGTTCCTCTACTCGGTTATCACCCTTCGGGGTACTCACGAGATACGATAGGGGGTAGATGAGTTTTAGTAATAGGCATCCATCTGGCTATTTTTCCGGTTGATTAAAAACAGTGACCTTGGAAGCTAGTTGGAGTAGAAGACCGTGGGGGGTCTCTAGGCGTTCTACGTCCTCCTTGTTGAGCACCGAGGCATTGGAGTTTGACCTGGGAGCTACAGGTGGACTTGTTTCCACTGTTTTGAGTTCACCAGCATTCCCTCTTTGACTTGAGAAACACTAGATTGGGGTAGTCACACCACCGGATCTAAAACGTAATCAAAGACTTCAACTTTAAATAAAATTTATTAAAACGAACCAAGAGACATTGCAAAATGTTTTACCCACATTTCAGTTTCTGTATTTGCTTCAAAGTCCTTGCTTTTCAAGGCTTTCATTTTACAAGTACATCTTGCAAGCATCTCAATTTCATTTCAGTACCTTGCACTTTCAAGTATAATATCTTTAAAGTACTGTGGCACGCTTGAGTAACACTTTGTTTAATCTTGTAACTTGAAAACAATCTGTTGTTTGATCTTTGACATAATAACTTGTTCATCCGATGTATATCTTGTTTCTTTTTAGGTATCATTGTATATTTGTTTAACCATTCTTTAGCATTTGTTCATATTGTTAATATTGTAGATCTTGCTTAGCTTAGACAACTGTGGATAATCATTCTTAATTATTTTGTAAGTTTGTAACCTGTAATCTTTTGACTCCATTTAATCTAGGCACCGATCTTGTAATTTTGTAACCTTAATAAAATAAAATCCCTTTAACTAAATTGTTAATAAACCTTCCTGTAGAGACTACCCCCCTTGGATCTGTTGGGATTTGGCCTAAACGGAGGAGTTGGTAGACTGTGGTGACAGTGGTCCCCAGCTCTAACTTACCCTCAAGGACACACAAAGCGGGTTGGAGACTTCCCTGTGTCATGAAGTGTGTATTAGGCGGCAACAATCCCTATTTACTATGTTTCAAAGGTTGTGTTTTATGAGTTAAAAGATGAATAAATTAATTTAAATTTTATTGCAATCAATCATGTAGAAATGCAACAATTTCAAATGACAAACAAATCTTTCTTTCACAATCAACTAGTAATGTATGCAAGAGAGAAACAATCAAATAATCAAAATAACCAGTGTCGTCTCTACTCAGGCTATTGAGCCACAATAATCAACTTCAAATAATTTTCCTAAAGCATCGACTCATTTACTTTAAAAAATATACAAGAACATGATGACTTCCAATAAATGAGTAAGTTAAAATTAAGTGATTGCAAAGTAGAGAAATGTAAATGATTGTAACAATGTTATGCAAATGATCCTGTAAGTTTTAGTAAATTTTATGTCTCTCTTTGACTTAGGGGATTAAGGTGGTTGTTGCAAAGAAATGAACTATTCTAGATGTCTACCCCAAGAGATTATCTCCTTCGATTAGAGAGAGAATGCCGGGTGCTCAACATTGGAACACAAAGTTCCCACCTAGCTCCACGTGTCAAACTCGAAACTTGCTGGGTGCTCAACTGGGGGTCACAAAGTGCCACGAAGCCCCCTACGACCTCTACTCCACTAGCTCCACAGGTCAAGCCTCTTTTTCTCCTTTCTAATGAAGATACTTATCTGGGTGCCTAGTAAACTAGCCAACACAACTCTTCTCCTTTTCTTGTCACCCAGGGTCGGATCAACCGACAAGGGGAGTGAATACGGGGCGAAGATTGGGGCATGGTTTATTTTAAACGAAATGAAGAATTTAACAATTATTAACAATGCAAGCTAGCACGCTATTGCAAGGATGGCATAGCCGAATCACTTGCAAGGTGTGGGCAAATAAAAATGAAAGAAAGAAAGATACAAGCTAACACGGTTTTGCAAGGATGGCATAGCCAAATCACTTGCAAGGTGTGGGCAAAAATAAAGAAAAAAATAAAAACAAAATGAAACTCTAACTAATTTAAACCCACGCCAATCAACAATTGCTTATTGCAAAGGTGGGCAAGGCCGATTTCTATTGCTAGCAATGGATGGCAAATAAATGAGACTTGATTTAACTGAAAATGCAAAGTAAGAAATCAAGTCCAAGAGACTCTCTTGGACTTGTGACAAACGCTGAAATTTCAGCGCAAAGAAAGAGGTAAAAGGAGTGAGAAAAACTGTGTTTGTTCCCTTTCTTGAGATGGCCTTGAAGCTCTTCCTTTGGGGTGGCCTTAAAACTCTTATATGACTGAGATTTGACAGAGTTTTGTCTTGTTTTGTTATTAACCTACTAAAAACCAGTAAACAGAAAATGATAAAATGTGCCCAAAATCACTTTGGGGAAGTTAATATGTTAGTGCAATATATATACAAAATTTATACAAAGTTGCCAAGAGAATAATGTTGAGATAATTTGAGTGAATATGAATAAAAATTAGACTTGAAGAACCCAACCAAGACTAAAACACAGAAATTTATGTGTAAAGAAAGATGAAATTTAGTCCTAGGCTCTTCAAGAAATCAAGCAATGGGGCACCCAAGCTTGGAATCCCACTCCTTAATCCGTATACTTGCAACTAATAAGATTTTGACTACCAAACTACAAAGAGGTGAGAATCAAATGATGAGCAAAGAAATCATAAATTTCAAACTAAAAAAGATATGAACTTCTTTAGCTACAAGAAAAGAGAACTCACAAAATCTATGGAATACAAATACCATAAATCTTTACCAAAACAAATTAATATGCTTCTGTGGTCTCCCTAGCTTATGTAGTTACTTGAGCATAGAAATAAACTATCAATGAGCACAAAGGACACCGGATTCCTCCAAAGATTTTTTATTAACAAAACCAAATGATTGAAAATTACAATGGCCAAAGCAAGAGCTATGGAATGAGAGCAAGAGAAAGAATGAGAGTATGAGCAAGACAGTGGGTGAGTGTGTAACCAAATTGAGGAGGGGACTCCTCCTTAATAGGAAAAATGAAAGAGAGAGGCTCTTTGCATGCTAGACAACTGTCACAAGGGAGAGAGGGGGGCCCAAGAGAGGTGGGTGAATTTGCTCAAGGAGGGCAAAACCATGGTTTGGGATCTCAAATATGGGGAGAGAAACCCCCAATTTAATGCTTTTAACCTTATTGCTATGTCAAATGGGGAGAAAACCACCATAGTGGTGCCCCTTCCATTGACTTTAGCTCACCCAACTAATCAAAGAGAGAGGGGGGCACCCGCCTAGATTCGACAACTCAAAACTTGTTACATGCTTGCTTGGAGCCCCCCTTTGAGTCTTAAAATTGTCTTAGGAGCCTAATATAGACATTAGAACCTTTACTTGGCCATTCCAAGTGACTATAGTCACTTTTCCAAAATTTGGCTCTCTAATTAAATGCCCAATTTCCTGATTCCCATGACTGACTTGGGCCAAAGTGACCAAAACCATAGTCATACTTGTCTGAATAATTTCAAACTTGGCCCAAGGGTGTAGGGGGTCTCATGCCATTTGTCTTGAGTACCCATACCCCTATACAACATTAGAAAGGACCAAGTAACCGTCTTTTACATTATAACAAATTGTCCTAAGTGACAATTTTTAATGACCAAAATTAAAAAAAACCTATGCAAAACTTAATGAAATTCCGCAAGACTCTGGATAATGTCTAGCATGGTAATATAGAATATTCCTAGACACCAATCACCCCACGGACTTGATCACTAGAATACCTTTCACCACTTTGGAGGTAATTTTGAGTGAAAAACTCAAATAATTAAAATCTCTGAAAAGAAATTTTAATTATCCAAGCGAAAAAACACTCGATGAAAGGACGTCCCTAATGACTAAGTCTTAGACGATTAAGTTACAAAAAACTAGACCCTCATGCTGACATATCCTTACAAAATCCCCTACAGGGGTGCGGAAATTTCATAGAGAGAAGAAGAGAAGAAGAGTTGTTTCTCTTGATGTAATCATTAAGTACTTCATTCTTATCTTCAAGGCACATTCAACATGTGCATGGTACAACGTTGTCCACCTAGTTGGTTTTGGTGGTCAACAATTCCTTTGCTAGATTTCCCCCACAATTGCCATATCCCACGTCTTTCATTTGTTATTTTGGTCCTAGTTGATCAACCTCTTCAACTTTACCATCCTCTCAACTGCTTATTTGTTGTCTTTCCCTAGGAGACGATGTCACAATGCCATTGGCAGTGGAGGAATATTGCTAACATTTGAATTGCAGATACACGATGCTTCGTATGCCTGCCCTTGATGCCACATCATGGGCTCCCAGATCATAATAGGTACATGTATTCCTTTTTACTTCTTACTTATTTCATTTTTTGATCATCTATATGGTGGACATAATGTCAACATTGCATTGTATTGTACAATAAGATCAAAATCATGTTTTGTAGGAAGGTTTATTTGCTTGTGCAGGTTCATTCAAGAGGAGGAAAACTCTCAAGGAGGCTTGTGGTATGTCCTATCCTCAAATAGGTATTTTTGAAACCAACATCAAGACTTTTCAAATTGAGTTTGTTCTTTTTCCAATTTTTTTATCTTGTACATTTAGTTTAATTTACTCACTGACAAAAATCGATAACTTTAGCCATAATTAGCTTGCCTTTATTTTGTGAATTTGTAGTTAATTCTACTTGCAGATAGAAATTGTTTGGATTACACTAATTAATTGCGAGCTCTAGGTCATGTAATAAACTGTGAATTCTAATTAAAATAGTTCTCCCTGTTGTCCGTCGATTGCACAACAGCAGCAGAAATCAATTGAAAGCTGTCTCCTCACTTAGGAAAGTGGGAGAGGTGTGACCTTGGTGGCAAGCATAGAGCTAGGTACTGTCACCTATTCCTAGCTCCTCCGTTTAGGCTAAACTCCTAACGAAGCCAAGGGGGGTAGTCCCTACAAAAGAGTTTCTATGGCTCTTAAGTTGTTAAAGTGTTCATAAAGGTTGCGGATGCGTATGAGTGTTGTTTAGGAGTTATTATGATTTGAAGGTGTTATACTTGTTATAAATGTGATACAAAATCAAAGATCAATCCACGTTGCAACAAGAGACTGAAAGATAAGTTTAAATTCTAGACTTCAATTAAGCATTCAGTTATAGCAATTATAACAAACCATAGACAATTGATCAAATAATGTAATTATGCAAATTAAAACAAGGACCAGTGCCTTATGGAGTCAATGAAGCTGAAATGCGCTAGAGAATTAAACACATGTCTAGAAATTAAACCAGTGAATGTTAGATTGTGCGAGTGCTCTTGGTAAATTTTTAAGGATTTTAAAGATGATCTTGCTTAAGGTTTTTAGGAAACCTAACCGGAAATACTTTCAGTGGCTCCATTCAAAGACATGATAGACCTGTCTGGAATCACAAGCTAGGTGTTCAGAGAAATTAACCAGCGAGTGTCCAGATTGGATTGTCCGACGCCCACACTTGGAATTTGTCCACTACCTGAGTATTTATCGAGACAACACCGATGCGTTGGTTATGGGGTGAAAGTTTTATTATGTTATCACTTGCAAGATTAACAAATCCAATCACCGTTCTGAGTACGAGTCCAAATTTTCAGGGTTGGCAAAGCAAACTTGGTGAGGGATAGCAACGAGGTAAATTTTAAGTGGGGAAATGTGAGTTGGAAAGATTTTATTATTAGGAGCACACAGTTCAACTCTCCGACAGAGAGCACTCTTGACTTCGTCTTATGATGGAAGTTCAAGAGACTTTAACTAAACTATATGCTTGATGCAAGGATAACGCAGTGGGAATGCTCTTCGATAGAGAATGCTCTTGACTTGTGTTATGGCAAGTTCAAGAGACTTAGGTTTATTTTACGAGATAAGCAGCTTGGAACAAGAACATAAAGATGATGTAGTTAACAAAAGATGAGATGACTAGACTAACAATTAGTATCTACTTTGCAAAAAATGAAACAACTCACTTGAACTAAGTCTAAGTTAAGAACAAAAACACTCTTCCCCAAATGGAGAAGAAAAACAAAGTATGGGAGGCCTTATCCCACTTAGCCTTGTTTTATTAATAAAATACAAATGCCTTGGGAATTTAATCCTTGTAAGGACTTTTGAGAGCTAGCTTGAGTAAAGATGAAAAACTCTTACGAGTTTGTACAAAGGAGAATGACTTATGTTTGGTTTTGGATCCTTGTCTTTGGATCTAGTTTTGCTTGCGCTTTCTTGCTTTGTTTTGCTTTTAGTTCACCTGTGGATAAGAGCTCTAAACAAGGAATGGTAAGAGTGTTAGAAAACCAAATTTAACTTGTGATTCGAAAAGATTAAGTGGATGAGAAGAAAAGTGCCTTGTGAGATGAAACAAAAGAACAAAACAATGAAATGAGACCTAAAATCAAAACTTGGAAAGGACCAAGCTCATCGATTTTTATGTAAAATGCACGATTTTTGACGAAATGACTTGAGACTTTTTGCAAATTTAAAATCAAAGATTTTTTAACATTTTAGGTGAACTTCCAGAATCTGGAAAATAGCAGAAAATTACAGAAAATCAATAAAAAGCAGCAAGTACAAAATTGCATGTTTTTCGAGAAAAAAGTCAAAAAATTTAAAAAAAAAAATGAAAAATTTTCGAAATTTTTTTGATTTTTAAATGAATTTCCAGAATTGAAAAAAAAAAAAAACACAGAAAAACCAGCAAGCCTAAAAGTGGAAAATTTGCATGTTTTTCGAGAAAACTCGTGCACGTTTTCCAAGGCAAAAAGAAAGATGGATTTACAAACTTGAAATGAGACTAAGATCTTAGATCTAGTAAAAGTTAAAGATTTGAAAAATAGTAGATGTAAACCCAACAAATAGATCAAAGTATGAATCTTTGATCTACTTAGCCAATCATAATGCAAGATCTAGAAATGTGAATAAATTGAGAATACTTGCACTACTTGGAAAGCAAATCGATAGAATAAAACCTGTAAAAATGTAGATCTGCTTTGTAGTAACCATTGTAACCAAGAGAATTTTTTGAAGTTTGTTGGAGAAGGCAAGAAAGATCCGGAACCGATTGCAACCCTGCAAACAAAATATATTAATAATGGAACACTTGTATGGTGAAGGTATTAGATACCGAGAGCTCCTACTAGATGCAATCCCTGAAGACACAAACACTTAATGCAAATTTGATTAGAAGCCTAAGTACTAGATTGTTAGTCTTCAATAAACATAATAATCAAATTGCAATACAAGGTAGGGTGAAAGAGATATTACTTCACATAGGACAAAGACACAATGCCAAAATCCTACCAAATGACCTCCAAAGTCTCAATATTTTATTAACAAAAGAAGATTACAAAATCGAATAGAGTTTCTATGCCAAACTCTCCATTTGAATAGAGCTAAAGGAGCCTCTATTTATACAATGAGATCAAGCTAAAACCCTAAAACCAAATCACATAACTTGACCGGCTCGGCACATAACTGAGAGCCCAGACCTAAAAATGAAGAGTTGGGAGTGAGGGGAGGCCTCCAACTAGGCAAGGCGCCCCCACTCCAACCCTAACCACTGCAAACAAACCATAACTGAGCCCACACGTGTGGATGACGCCCTCATGTTGAAGAGGGGTGTGAATGATGAAGAGAGGCGTGAGCTGGTAGGTGAGGCCACAACTTGGGTATGGAGGAGCCATTGCTAGGTCTGGAGAGGCCACTGCCGCTGTAATATTCAGTTTTTACCTCGATCAAATCATCAAACCAATGAGTGCTCTCCATCTCATCCAATTCGGGAGTTTAGCTGGAGATGACAAATTCGTTAACTGAATATAACTTTATTGCTCACTAAATGCTGAATGAAGCTGAGTTATGATAACTTTGATCATCATACATGCCCATTGAGATGTCATTTAGCCTTTTATATCACTGAATTTGGATTAATTTGAAGAGTTTTAATTTTCTCCAAAATAATTTTTTTTTCCCCAAAAATGACTGTTTTGAGAAAATGAGCATTATGTGTTTGATTGATGATCTGAAAGTTGGATTTGACAGGCTGGCCGATCAAGAATGATTTTTGGCTTAAGGTTAGAGCCTTCAATCACTGAAAACGGGGTCCAGATGACTAACTTATTACAAACAGGATTTTTCCAATTAATTTATGGAAAAATTAATAAAAAAATTAGGGAAATAATTAAAAATTTAAAAAATAAAAAAATAATTTTTTAGCCCGTCCGGTAAAAAAATTTTGGAAAATTTTTAAAGGTCCTATTGACTTAGGACAAGACCTTTCTCTATTCTAACAATGCTTAGAAGGTTTATAAACACTTAGTTGGGCTCTAATAACCCCTCGAGGCCCAAAATTCAAAATCGGGCATTCCAGCTTTGGAGGAAGCGGGAGAAAACCTTGTCAATTATACTCGGCTATAGGCAAAGCGTAATTATCAAGGGAAGAAAAATCCCTGGAATACCTTAGTTGAGATTTTACGTCTTAGGAGATCGTGCCATTCAAAATACCCTACTAGCACATTTTATTACAAACCCCGCAGGGCCATGGTCAAAATTATTCAAATGAAAAACTGGCTAGCCAAAGTTGGCTAGATATGAAGACGGATCAACTGATACATTGGACATGTTTGTCAACCGGCGGCTCCTCAGGTAACCCAACTATGGTACAAAAAGTGGATAACACCCCCTACTTTATCATTTGTTGCTCTCTTTCTTTCTCCTAGCATTTATTGTTTCTTCCCTAAAGTCAAGTGGTTTATCCTTTCTCTCTTTTCTCATTATGGTAGTATCGTGCCCCCCTCAAGAGTTGTGCTACATTGCTAGGACACCAAGGGGACCTTCCAATCATCTCTTCCCAATTTCTTTTCCTTTTTTGGTATCCTCCTTGAGTGACCTCGTCAATGACTAGATTCATCTATAAAGATGTCTCGGGTAGGGTTCGACTCGAGATTACTCTTTCTAGATAAGTATAGTAGCTATGCCCTTTCTTCCTTTTCTGTCTTCCAAGATGTTGGTATTCATTGTCAGATCTTATAGACTGTAGCTATGGGGTCAATGATGAAACGTCTTCTTCCATTTGCCTCTTGCCCTTATATATTTTCCTTGCTATCACGTCATCTCACTTCATGACTTTGCTAGACTTGCCTTATCATCGCCCCATCTCACTTCATGACTTTGCTAGACTTGCCTTATCATCACTCCATCTCACCTCTTGCATTCATTGTATTGGCCCTAGTTTATCTACTATTTCATTTTTTCTGTCAATGCAATTGCCTTTTTGTTGCATTTTCTAGGAGATTGCATCAAATTCCTCTCCATTGCGAAGGAAAATCGCTAACATATTTGTTGCAGATAAACCACCCTTCGTATGCAATCGTTTGTTGCCACATCATGGGTTCCCGTATTCTAATAAGTACATGTATTCATTTTTTACACCTCATTTTTTTCGTTGTTTGGTCATTCATATGGTAGACCTAGTATCATCTTTGCATTGTGTTGTATATTAGGATTGAGCATGATTCGTAGGAAGGTTAGTTCACCTTAAGGAAATACAATTTGGGGCATTGCATGTAAGGGCATAGATTACATATTAGACTATGCTAACTACCTTTGTAACGAGCAACTCATTATAGGCTGCAGTTATAGGGTCGATGATGCAACATCTTTTGTGTTGAGCATATGTTGTCATTGATGACACCCATTAATGACATAGGAGTGACAAAGGGAGAAAGGAGTGATAAGGATTGAATACAAATGTAGATGACATGATAGCTTGTGCATTGAAGCCATTAAGGGGTAAGGGGTCACAAATATTGATGACATGACATGAATGAGCCAAATGACCCATTTAGTGGTCATTTGTGGTTTGTATGGTCATTAGTGGCGTGATGGGGTCTTGGAATTCTTGGAGATGGTCCTAGCGCATGAGAAGTGGTATGATGGCACTTGTACACACTTGATTGCTTGATGTTGGTCCATGCTACCATGGAGAAGACCTTGATTAACTACATGATGACATAGCTAAATGATATGAGGTGCAAGCACTTGGATGTGTTGACTTGATATGGCACACTTGTTGCTTGGTAATGGTTTTATCTAGTTGTAGAAGCCCTAAAGAGTATGATATTGTTACCTTCAACCCTTGGGTCCTTGGTGCCATTAATGGGATCTCTTGCCATGATGATGTTGATGATCATAAGTCATGTGCACTTAGTTATTTGTTGAATGTGGCACATTGAATAAAAACCTTGTAAATAAAACTTGTATGAACAAGTTGACCCAGCTATAATTAAAATTAAAATAAAAAATAATTACTTTTGACTAGTCGACTCAGTAAATTTTTAGGGAAAACTAGTATAAATACCAACCAACGACCTCATTTGAAGCAAGGAAATTTCAGTGGTATAAAAGTATCTCTGAATTTCGGGATAACAGACCACCAAGGCAACCGCAGGGTATCCCAACAACAACAGTACACACATGTTAAAGATCAAGTTTTTGCTCTGAATTTAGGGTCTAACAACAACAATAAATCTCTGATTTTTATGCACTGAGGAAACCACAAACATTCTTTTTGGTGTGATGAAGTAAAAGCAGTAAAGGCAGCTGTTTTTATGCTTCTCTATTCTGGTTTTCTCTGAGGTAGCTGTTTAAAGAATGAGGTGGGAGCTTTGCTGAACGTGGACATTGCATCCTCTCTCAAGTATGTTCTCCATCAGACTTATGTGAGAGTGACCAAGAAGACATGAATGTGGCAGTTTGATACTTGTTGTCAACACAACATTGACATAATTGTTTTGGAATGTTGTGACTCAGATATGGCTTGATTTGACAGAGATAGTGAATGATTGAAATGACTAAGATTGATATTTATTCTGAGCAGAGTCATTGAATAAATTCTTGATGTCTTGAATACATTGGCCAGACCTTAAAGACTTGTGATGAGCAGCTTGACCTGATAATGACATGATAATGGATAAGTTGTTGATATGACAGAGTTATTTGAATAATGACATGATCTTGTCATGATTAGTGAACAACTGAGCAAATGACAAAGACAGTTGATTGGTGATTGCAATGGATAAGTTGATATGAGAAGTAGAGTAACAGGCTATTGACAGTGACATGACATAGTAGCTAGGTGATTTGATGTGACAACACAACAACAGACTGATGACAGGATATGATGAGTGTTGATGAGCAGCAGATGATGACTTGAGGTAAATTGATTTGATGTGTTCGGTGACAAGATACATTGATGAGTAGCTTGATGACATGATTGTGAAAGGCATGTGATGAGAGTGATGAGCAGTTGACAAAAATCACTATGTATTTGCAACCTAGGTATTGCATCTCTTCTTAGTTGGAACTAAGAAAAACCGAGCAGGGTATTGGAATAGAAGTTGGTGCTTCTCAGTCAGTTGAAGCTGATGCAAATTGAAGGTTGTGGCCTCTGTTGTGACTCATATCAAGCTAGACATAATAAAGTTTAAAAAATTTATCTTATGAAGTGTCTTTTGTGATCTGTGTGGATGATGTGATTGATTATTGTTGATATACTTGGTAGTTTGCAATTGATGTTCTCAGTTTAAGTTTTAAGAAGTTGAAATTGGTTAAGAGTCCTTACACACTGATTCACCCCCCCTCTCAGTGTGCCATTGTGTTTAACATCTTGTCCACTGTCTCTTGCCTTCCTATGCTTGTACTGTTGTCGTTTCATCTCACTTCATACCTTCGCTAGATTTTCCCTATCATTGCCATTTCCCACGTCTTTCATTTGTTATTTTGGTCCTAGTTGATCATCCTCTTCATCTTTACCATCCTCTCAACTGCCTATTTGTCTTCTTTCCCTAGGAGACGATGTCACAATGCCCTTGATGGTGGAGGAATATTGCTAACATTTGTATTACAGATATGCGATGCTTCACATGCCTGCCTTTGATGCCACATCATAAGCTCCAGGTATTCCCTTTTACTTCTTACTTATTTCATTTTGATCATCTATATGGTGGACAAAGTGTCAACATTGCATTGGATTATACATTAGGATCAATCATGTTTTGCAGGAAGGTTTGCAAGTTCATTCAAGAGGATGAAAACTCTCAAGGTGGCTTGTTGTAAGTCCTATCCTCAAACAAGTATTTTTGAAATCAACTTGAACACTTTTCAAAGCGGGTTTGTTTTTTTCCACCTTTTTTTATCTTCTACATTTAGTTTAATTTATTCGCCAACGAAAATCGATAACTTTAGCCATAATTAGCTTGCCTTTCTTTTGTGAATTTGTAGTTAATTATTCTTGTAGATAGAAATTGATTGGATTACACTAATTAATTGCGAGCTCTAGTTCATGTAATCAACTGTGACTTCTAATTAAAATAATTCCCCCTACATCGTCATTTATTGCTCCCTTTCTTTCTCTTAGCATTTCTTGGTTTTTCCCTAAAATCAAGTGGTTTGTCCATTCTCTCCTTTCTTGTTATGGTAGAATCATGTTGCCTTCAAGTTTTGCGCTACATTGCTAGGACATGAAGGGGACCTTCCAATCATCTCCTCCCGATTTCTTTTCCCTTCTTGGTAGCCTCCTTGAGTGACCTTGTCAATGAACAAATTCATATAGAAAGATGTCTTCGGTAGGGCTCGACTCGAGATTACTCTTTCTAGATAAGTATAGTAGCTATGCCCTTTCTTCCTTTTCTCTCTTCCAAGATGTTGGTATTGATTGTCAGATCCTATAGACTGCCTCCTGCCATTTTCCTCTAGCCCTCGTATATTTTCCCTACTATCACGTCATCTCACTTCATGACTTTGCTAGATTTGCCTTATCATCACCCCATGTCACCTCTTGCATTGATTGTATTGGCCCTACTTTATCTACTATTTCTTTTTTTGTCCATACAATTGCTTGTTTGTTGCATTTCTCTACGAGATTGCATGAAATTCCTCTCCATTGCGGAGGAAAATCGCGAACATCTTTATTGCAGATAAACCACCCTTCGTATGCAATCGTTTGTTGACACATCATGGGCTCGTGTATTCTAATAAATACAGGTATTCCTTTTTTGCACCTTATTTTTTTCGTTGTTTGGTCATTCATATGGTAGACCTAGTATCATCAATGCATTGGATTGTATATTAGGATCGAGCATGTTTCATAGGAAGGTTAGTTCCCCTTAATGTAATACAAGTTCAACATTGTATGTAAGGGCATAGAGCACAGATTAGACTATGCTTGTTGTTGTATTTGTAAGTTCGGAAGATATTCAGATGTATTTTATCATTGTATATTATGGTGTCCCCATCAGAGATGTGTTTCCCTCCTTTTGGGATGTCATTATTATTTATGGTCATTGAGGTAAACCCTCTGTTGTAAGTCAGGAAAATAGTTCCCAAAATAAATAAAGGAAAATGTACTTATGAGTATTTCTAGGCAGGTTGGCCCCAAAGAGGTTACCTGTTCGACCTAGTTAGTTGAGTAAGTCGGTCAACGGAAGGATATAAATATGGAGGTGCCCTCCTCATTTGATACACACTCTCACAGTCTCTAATGTGCGCTTTAGGAGAGAGAGGATGAGGAGGATGAGACAGAGTTGCAGGAGACACCTTATTCTTGGGTTTTTCCATCTTGTGATATTGTCTTAGTGACGGAACTATCCCGAGGAAGTTTGCGGGCTTTTCTCCTTTATGGTTTCCCTGATGAAAATCTTTGTTTCTTGTGTATCTTGTGTATCTTATGCATCTTGGATATCGTGTTGTGATTTTTATTCTTTCAGATAAAGATCCTAATGAAATGAATGTATAAAAGCTAACATGGTATCAGAGCCACTTTGAAAGATGACACTGTGGAGCCGAAATACTAGTACAATGGCAACTATTGGAAATTAGGGTTTCATGCTTAAAAACCTTAGAAGACAGAATCTAGTCATCTTGGTACTTTCTTGTCACGTCCCCTCCCCCCATCTCGTCGATGGAGAGGACACGACTACATTGCTGTTGTCTATCAAACTGGGCATCTAGCCCCATGAACATCATCAAAAGATGCATTGAATAAAAAATACATATACAGATGCATAATACATGTAAATATACAACAGAAGCAAATACATTTCAACACATTCATAATGTTCATAATAAATCATAAAGCAAATACATTGCAGAATTAACACAAGAAAATACTTATCTTGAGAAGGAGCTGTCTCACAACTAGCTATGTCGCTACAACGTTCCACTCAACCATATGCCAGTTGTGGTCATCAATCTCTCAGCACAATTTCCACCCTCGAGCTGGGCATGATTTCCACAAGGAACTAGAGAACAACAGGTTCAGACATAGCCATATACACATAAAAGTTCAGCCAAGCCAATCTACAGTTGGGTTTATCAGGCTGCTAAGGAAGTGGAAAGTAGAATTGCTAAGCTAGTGAGCTCAAGCACAGAGCTATGGACACCTGCACCAGATCTATGTACCTTGGCATCCACAATACCTACACACCCAACACAAGGAAGTATTCCCTTTGCTGCTACATAGTCCCTCAGGCCATACCTTCCCTTCCAATGCTCTTCAAGGTGTGCATAGAAAATTTGCTAGCCCCTCTACATCTGTTTGTGAGGTTCCTCTCTTCGCTAGGTTTATCAAGCCAATTATGGGCCTCTTCCACTCCTAAGTATTTCAAACTAAAATAGGGATGCACACAACAACAAACACAAGTGTTGGGTCTGAGAAAAACGTCATGGGCAACCAAAAACAGAATTGCAGATGGGGAAATCAACCCTGCATGAGCAATTCATTTTCAGAAATGTTCTTGGGCACTATAGGAGCAAAATCAGCTTCCCCAAACCCCCAAATCATGAATCTTTGTAGCACATTCACTCAGCAATACAAAAACGGATTTCTGGGTATGGAAAAATGAGGAAAACAACATAAATCGTGAAGGAAAATGCCCCAGCTGCTCTAGCTGTGTGAGGAAAATGAAAGACGTGGATGAGGAATGGAATGGGCAGACATTTGTGGGTGTTTACTTGCCCAACAAGCAAAAATTCGTTTTCCCAAAACTGATGGCTTCCCTAATACGAATTTTGATAGCCATACTCCTCCCTTCCCCAAGGCATTAACTACCTCAACCAACTTCTGGAAGAAATAAATGATTGGGCACAAAAGACAAAATGGGTAGTTGAGAGATTTATCGGTTCTCCCCTTGACATTTGGCTCAACCCTATTGGCTCAAGGGTTTGAATATTTTCCCTCCGTATTCCTTGTGAAATCATGCCCTCATCTCTTTGTTGCATTGACATAGCTAGTTGTGGGTATTTTTATTAGATTGCATATTTACATGATGTCCCAATTTTTAATGTGCCTAGCTAGCAAGAAAACCATAGGTATCGATTTTAACTGTCGATACATAAAATGCTAAATCCATGGTGGGGCCTTGTCCTTGAGCTCCTCACCATGATTTAATAATGGTATTTACATCATATACAAATTTAATGCAATGGGGTCAAAATCGGGATATTACATTTCTTTATAACTCAAGATTGGAGAAGGTTCATGAGCTGAAACTTGGACAAGCCAAAGATGAAATCTTGATGTACCTTTGTGCGAGTTTTAGCCTTAGATTCACTATAGTTTAGGAGATATGATTCCTCTAAATCAGGGTTTCATCTTCCTCCAGAATCTAGTCTTAAACAGGTGACCTAGGGATAATTGCTATATCTCTGTCTAGGAAGGTCCAAATCGAATTTCGAAAGATGTTGCAGATAGGGCACAAATTGTAGTTTTTTGTGGTCTGAGTTTCAGACCCCGAAGGTGAAACAATGAGATGTGGCAGTCCATACAAGTTTTCTATGTTGAACTATTCTTCAAACAAGTAACCTTGGGAAACTTAGCATAAGTTCCACTTGGTGAATCCAATTCTGCTCTAACCTTTGGGGTTTGAAAGAAGACAGACCAGGCTATCTCAGGATGAAGTTTCAAATTTTGAGGAGCAGAAATTTCAGAGATACAACATAATCAATATCAGACAATTCTGTAGAAGAAATTGGAAAAACTAGGGCTTCCTAGTTCAAAATTTTTTGTCCACAGACCATCAAGAAAAAAGGGCCAGGTTAACTCGCCACAGAAGGGCGCATATTTTGGTGGAAGCAAAATCAAATTTGCAAAAGTTTCAACTTTTGACTACTGGAAGAAACTAGGGCATCACGTTTCAGAGGCTTCCCACCACAGTTTTCACAAAATGAGTGCATTAGATAACTCGCCTTAAAGAGGCAAATCTTCCTGTCCAATCAAAAGTTTGAAATTCCAAGTTTGGAAAATTAGGGTTTCTTTGACAAACCCTAGTAGATCTGCGAACTCTGGAACCAAGTTGGGAACCTCAAATTGGTAAGATCTATATCTCTGTTATTTCCATTTGAGGTTCTCATTTCAAAATGACTTAGCACACCCATCTTGGTGGAGCTGACAAATTCCAGGCATGGAATTATAGGATCTCCCTGATCCTTGAAGAAAATGAATTGAATCAATATATTAGTGAGGAAGTTCCAGATCTAGAGGGAGATGAGGCTAAGGTTATCCATAAGAAGAACTTGGTGAAGGACAAGAGAATCATTGCAGATTCTATTAAGGATCACCTCATCCCTCATGTGTCATCCTTGAAGATACCTAAGGAAGTATTCGTGCTTTGTCGAAGTTGTTTGAAGGAAAGAACATCAATCAATAGATGACATTGAGGAATCAACTAAAGAACATGAAGATACAAAACTCATAGACTATGCAATTCTACTTCACAAGGGTTGCTCAAATCAAGGAACAACTTGAAGCAGTCGAAGAGAATGTGGAAGGAGAGATTGTTATGCCCACCTTGAATGGTCTCCCAAGCTCATGGGATTCATTCATTCAAGGAATATGTGCTAGAAGGAAGTTGATTACCTTTAGCAGACTCCGGGAAGAGTGCACACAAGAAGAAGCTCGACTCATAACAAGAGAAGAGAAGATGGGAGCAACTAAAGATCAAGCTCTCATAATTCACACGAGAAGAAATAATAGAAAGAAGGACCTTCATCACAACAGAAGGAAGGACCATCATCACACAAGACAAAAGAAATTCAATAGAGATCCTTCCAATATTAGATGCTACACTTGTGATGAGGAGGGACACCACTCCAGAGATTGTCCCAGGAACAAAGGCTGCTTCAAGAAAAAGTCAAACAAGAAAATACATCATGCTCACACCGTTGAAGATGATGAACCAACTAATAAAAGATTTAGAGAAGAAAAAGAGGATTCCTCAAGTGATGAGGATTATGTACTTTAATCCAGAATAATTCTACTGATGAAGACAAAGATCATATTGTTATCCATCTCAGTATTTGGATATGAAGGAATGTAGTTGTGAATGAAGAAGTGACACTCAGATTCAGAAGCAATACACAGTCCCATGTGAGCTATGGTATAGAAGACTTGCTTAAGCATGAGTAATACAGACACGGGTTTCTAGAATCAAATGATGAAGTAGAACACATTGTTAAAGACTCCAATTATTCTTGCAAGGACATAAGGATCAAGAGGGAGTCCACCCACCAAACAAACAAAGATAAGTGTTTAATTGTCATTTCCTGTATATCTACTTACTTAAATGATATTGTTTCGTTGTGTACATAGTTATATTCAGTTGATGTATTATGCATGATTGTGTGTTTGCATCTATGAACAATATACTACTGAATTGCATAAGATGGGTAAGTAGCCGATGGTGCTGTACAACATTCCATTACTACTTATTTAGAATGAAACCTCTTTGCTAACATATTTGGAGTATTGCACACTCTTAATGATGTTCTAGTAGAGATGGAAGGCATCTAGAAAGTTACGAGATATGGATGTATGTTGTAGCATTGGCTAAGATAGTTGCATGACTGTATGACATATATCTTTATGCATTAGAATTTGTCACTACTATTATGTTTGGAAATTATGAAATGTTTCTAATTATGAAAGATCGTGCACAATCACCTACAAGGAAAGAAGGATGAGACTTGTTCCGAAGAACAAATGGCGACAGTTCAGCTAGAAGATTCACTCCAACAAATATACATGAAGAGGAACTTGAAGCTCCTAGGGTCAAAGAGACCGTGGCGAAAGAAAGAGTTTCAGAAGAATATAAAGAATCATGATATAACCAAATCACAGAAAGCGGTAGATCCACCTCGAGAGATGAAGACCATCTTGGGCTCAAGAAATCATCCAAGATGAAGAAAATTATGACGGGACTACCAAAGAAAGCAAGAGGCCTCTAACACGCTCCAGTTATGTGGTACTGTTGAGTGACATAATTGATGCAGATACTTCCAACTATGAAGAAGCAACCAAGAAGAAATCGAAGAAGACTATGATCAAAGAGTGTCAGTTGATCATGAAGAATGATGTCTAGGATGTAGTTCCAAGACCTGAAGAGAAGTACGTAGTGTCTTCCATGTGGATCTACAAGATTGAGGAGATGACAGTATCGAGGAATACAAAGCAAGGTTTGTGGTTTCTCTCAGAAAGAGGGAGTATACTATGGCATGACATACTCCATTGGCCAGACACACATCTTTAGTGAAGTAGAAGTGTATATCGAACAGAGAACTACATGTGCGCAGAAGGCTTTGTAGGAGCTTAGAAGGCACCCATGGATAAGCACATACAGTTACATGAGGAGCTTGAAGATAACCTAGAGTGATGGAGGTCTCAACCTTTGCTACAAGGTTGAAGATGGAGGACGACAAGCTCACAGATGGGTTCAAGAGGAACTTTCAACAAAGTTCGATATAGAGGATACATAGAAGATCAGCAACAGAGGAAGCTACTTGTCACTCTAGTACATAATGTTCCGTTACATAGAGTACAAAATGCAGAGAAAGGATGATGCTCCGCGTGAGGAGGAGTGATTGCAAAAGATCTCCAAGTTCGAGAATATTGACATGGTACAATAGGATGCATAGCTTCTTGATGGATTTAGGCTTTACTAAGAGTAAATCAGATTCCAACCTTTACTTTAAGGTTGAAGGCAGAAGACTAGCATATGTCAATGACCTAGATCAGACAGGAGAGGATGAACTCATTGTAGATGCAAAGAGGAAGCTTGCTACTGAGTTCGAGATGAAAGACCTAGGGATGATGCACTACTTCTTAGGCATGGAGGTGTGGAAGTGTACAAATGGGATTTTCCTTGGTCAAGGAAAGTATGCAGTATGCTGGACTGTAAGGCGAAAGCCACAACTATGGCATTGAACTTGAAGCTACTGTGTGATTCTTCATTAGAGTCGGTTGATGCCACGATGTATCGTCAGATGATTGATGCCATTTATTGCAAGGTCCTAATTGAACATCCCCTTTAACATTCATACCAATGTGTCAAACAAAGCGTTGGGAGTAGTCCTAGGACAAAAATAGCTTTAAGACGACCTATATGCCATTTAAGATATTAGCGGAAATATTGCAGTTAGTCAAAACCATAGAACTTTTCCCTTACAAATCCTTGAGAACTAGCAGCAAGTTTAATTCTACATAGGAACAAAAACTGATAGACGTCCTTAGAGCCCATAGTTCTACCTTTGCTTAGGATTTAGTGATATGTAAGGTGTTCATATCTTATATATAAAAACATAACATGGACTTAAAAATGATTCTTTTGCAATCAAGCAGCCACAGAGAAGAATGAATCCTGCACTCAATGAGAACTAAACTTCAAAATCTATTAGATGCATGAATCATTTACCCTATCTCAGAGAGTGAGTGGGTGTATCCTCTGGTTATTGTTCCCAAGAAAGGAAGGAAATGGATAATATGTGTAGCTCTAAGAGAACTTAAAAGGGCCACTAGAAAGGATCAATTCCCCTTACCATTTATTAAGCAAGTCTTAGATGCTTTATCTGGCAAGAAATATTTATCCTTTAAATAAAGATGGATTTAATGGATACAGCTAGATTGAAATAATCCCTTAAGACTAGGACATGACAGATTTCACTTGCCCTTGGGGTACATTTGCTTTGAGGGTCCTCCATTTGGATTGTGTAACATCCCTGCTACCTTTCAGAGGTTTTATTTAGCATATTGTTAGACCTAGTTCATGAATGTGTAGAGATTGACATAGATGAATTCACTGCTTATGGGAATACATTTAAAACCTTTTTCAATGTGTTACAATGTTGCACATGCATATCTCACTAAGTGATTAAAATGCTTTATTTTAATGGAAGAGGGCATAGTCTTAGGACACCACATCTCTGCCATTTTAATCAAGGTAGACCTTGCTAAAGTGGTTATCATACATGATCTACCAGTGCCCCAAAAGCAAAAGTATGTGAGGATTTTTTTTGGTAGCGCTGGATATTATAGGAGGTTCATAAAAGACTTCAGTCAAATTGCAACATCCCTGTTAAAACTCCCTTCTATGAATATTGAGTTTTTGTGAACATCGGATCACCAAAAGGAATTTTAACACATAAAGGAGAAATTGGTCACAACCCTGGTATTGCAAGGTCCTAATTGAACATCACTTTTAACATTCACACAGATGCGTCAAACAAAGCGTTGGGAGTAGTCCTAGGACAAAAATAGCTTTAAGACCTATATGTCATTTAAGATATTAGCAGAAATATTACTAGTGCGGAGCTTAATTACACAGTCACGGAGAAACATTTCTTTTTAGTATCCTAAGCAATTTAGAAATGCAAAAATTACATCACTGGTTATAAAATAGTTGCACATACGGATAATTGATCTATTAAGTATTTTATGAACACACCGTTATTGAATGGCAAAAATATTAGATGGTTTTTATTACTGCAAATGTTTTATTGAACCATTCTTGATAAGCCTGGCAGTCAGAGTGTTGTTGCATATTTTTGTTTTATCCGGGATGACTAATAATGCAGATGAGGAAGTTATTTATAATTCATACCTGGATGAACACCTGTTTGCTATCTCATTGCAAACCCCGTTTTGCCTACATAAACAACTATCTGGCAACGAGAGGATTTTTTAAGTACTTGGAATAAAAGAATGTTGTAAAATTGTAATAAATAGTGCCTCATTCACTTGGATAAAATAAGGGTATACAAGGAGTGAAGCGAAGCCACTCGACTAAACAACCCTGAGCATATAACCCCCCTAAGAAAATGGCCAAGATTTGAGCTCGAAACCTCAACTTGAGATCTTTGAATCGTTGGTGCATATAGCTGACAAAGTGACACAACTCTCCCATTATTATTGAAACCATGAGAGTGCTTTTTTTACGTAATATATCTTCAAAGGACATTTCTTCCAGCACTCAACGACTTCATTCATATCTTAAGAGGGATCTAAATTCCCTATTTTCATAGGGTTATTAAGCAAGGGAGAGGGCTTGCTCTATAGATAATGGAGGCCGAGGCCTTTAGGTCGAGGGAGAGTAAGGAGAAGGAATGGTATGAAGGGGTCATCCATGAACCAATATCCGCATCCGCCAATCGATGGGAGGGATCCTTGTATAAATACTATTTGACTATGTGTAAAACCCAATAATAGTTATGTTGTTCGCCGATTGCACACCAGCAGCAGAAATCAATTGAAAGTTGTCTCCTCACTTAGGAAAGTGGGAGAGGTGTGACCTTGGGGGCAAGCACAGAGCTAAGTACTGTCACCTACTCCTAGCTCCTTCGTTTAGGCTAACTCCTAACGAAGCCAAGGGGGGTAGTCCCTACAAAAGAGTTTTTTAAGGCTCTTAAGTTGTTAAACTATATTTGAAGGTTGCAGATGCGGATGGGTGTTTTTTAGGAGTTATTATGATTAGAAGGTGTTTTACTTATTATGAATGTGAAAAAAGGCAATCCACGTTGCAAATGAGAGATTTAAAAGATAAATCTAAATTCTAGACAACAATTATGCATTCACTGATAACAGTTATATTAAACCATAGACAATTGATCATATAATTATGCAAAACAAAACAAGGACCAATGCTTTATGGAGTCAATGAAACTGAAAATGCGCTGAAGAAATAAACACAAGTCTAGAATTTAAACTAATGAATGTTAGATTGTGCGAGTGTTCTTGGTAAGTTTTAAGGATTTTAATGGTGATCTTGCTTAAGGTGTCTAGAAATCCTAACCAGAAATACCTTCAGTGGCTCTGTTCGAAGACATGACGGACCTATCTGGAATCATAGCTAGGTGTTCAATAACTTAACCAATTGTGTCCAGATTGGGTTGCCTGGTGCCCACACTTGGAATTTTCCCACTACCTGAGTATTTTATCGAGACAACGCCGGTGCGTTGGTTATGGGGTAAAAGTTTTAATTATGTTGTTATTGCGGTCTTAGCAAGTCCATTCACCGTTCTGAGTACGAGCCCAACTCGAAAGTCGGCAGAGCATACTAGGTGAAGGAGATCAACAAAGTAAATTAATTAGAGGGAGTGTGAGTTGAAAGATTTTATTAAGTCAATTAATTAAACTCTCCGACAGAGAGCGCTCTTGACCTTGTCTTATGACAAAGGTTCAAGAGTCTTATCTAATCTAGTGCCTAATGCAAGGATTATGCAAGACTAATGATGCTCTCCAATAGAGAGTGCTCTTGACTTGTGTTTCTGCAAGTTCAAGAGTCTTACATATTGATTAACTAGATTAAACAATACGATGCATGAAAATAAAGTGAAGAAAAGAGGCTGCAAACTAAAGTGAAAAGAGGGCAGCAAAGAAGAAAAAGTAAAGGCAAGCCAAACAAGGCAAGGAAGAAGAGGCTAGCAAGCAAGAAATCGAGAAAATCAAGGAGCAAATAAGAGAACTAGAAGAGGGAAGTTCGTAGATCCAGGTAACCAAATGTGTTTTTGAAACTTTGTTGATGGAGGGAAGGAGAAACTCAGACTGTTATGTCTCTTTCTTGGATTGGGAGGTGCTTAGAAAGACCTGCAAAATGAAGTAGTTAGATGGAAAAAACCACTGGTTCATGAAGAAGAGCTTGATCTAAAGCTTGTTCTTCACCTCTAATGATCTCTGCAAAACCCTTACAAACAATATCAAATCCGAACAAGATACTCATAAACTAGATTGTTAGCCCTTCTAGAGTATATAATAAAGAATGATTTAATAATTGAAAAGGCAGGGTAAGAGAGATATCACCAAAGACAATGTGAATCCACAACTCCAATAACTCATGCATAGACCTCCAAAGTCACAACTTTATTCCAACTTCAAACAAATATTACAATAATTTTGGCACAGTGTTCATGCTCAAAATCTCGATCCTAATAGAGCTCAAAGAGCCTCTATTTATACGAAGAGATAAGGCTAAAATCCTAAAACCAAACTAAGAGTAACACCAGAGTAATTGAATGAGCTCGGCATGATCATTTGGAGTTGAACTGAGCTGCAACTGAGTTGTAACTGAGTGCTGGAGTAATGAGGGGGGTGAGGTGGCTCATCCTCCCTCGTAATGATCACCCAACCAATAGATAACCCACACTTCAACCAAAAACGGATTTGACCAAAGAGGGCAAATTTATGACTGGTAGTTCAACTGCTACACTCTGATACTTGATCTAAAACTGACCGATATTGATTGGAATCATCATAAATGCTCTGTGCCATGACATTTAGCCTTTTATTTTGCTGAATTCGGATTAATTTGGAGAGATTTGGATTTTCTCCAAAATAATCATTTTTATTAATTAATCAATTTTTTCCCCAAAAATGACTTTTTTGAGAAAATATACGTTATGTGGCCGAATGATGATCTGAAAGTTGGATTTGGCTAGTTGTCTGATCAAGAATGAT
Source organism: Pseudotsuga menziesii (assembly GCA_001517045.1). Classification (NCBI taxonomy): domain Eukaryota; kingdom Viridiplantae; phylum Streptophyta; class Pinopsida; order Pinales; family Pinaceae; genus Pseudotsuga; species Pseudotsuga menziesii. The sequence goes on from LPNX011019995.1 coordinate 209,818, forward strand.
TTTTGGCTTAAGGTTAGAGCCTTCAATTACTGAATTCGGGTTTCATATGACTAACTTATTACAATATGAATTTTTCCATTTAAATTATGGAAAATTTTAATTAAAAAACTTAAGAAAAATTAAAAAATTAAAAAATTAAAAATAAATCTTTTTTAACCCGTCCGGTAAAATTTTTAAAGGCCCTAGTGACTTAGGACATGACCATGCTCTATTCTAATAATGCTTAGTAGGTTTATATATACTAAGTTGGGCTCTAATAATCCCCCAAGGCCCAGAATTCAAAATCGGGCATTCCAGCTTTGGAGGAAACGGGAGAAAACCTCGTCAATTATACTCGGCTGTAGGCAAAGCATAATTGTCAAGGGCAAAAAACTCCCTAGAATACCTTAGTTGAGATTCTATGTCTTAGGAGACTGAACCACTCAAAATACTCTACTAGCACATTTTATTACGAACCCCGCGGGGTCATGGTCAAAATTATTCAAATGAAAAACTGGCTAGCCAATATTTGCTAGACATGAAGACGGATCAACTGATACACTGGAATCAAACATTGAACATGTTTGTCAACCGACAGCTCCTCAGGTAACCCAACTATGGTACAAAAAGTGGATAACATCTGGCGCCAACTACGGGACGTGTGCTCGATCTAGTCTCTTGTGCAAGGAGAGCATACGAGAACCCCATAATCTTTGGTTTCCATATCCTATAAAAACATCTCAACTTGACAAGAAAACCTTAGTAGCACAAGTTTCATGAAAAAGAGCCAATGATCCAAAAGTTGCTTTATTCAAAGAAAAAACTTCACTGAAAAATTTATTTATTTCTAAGTACATAAAGAAAAATGCTAAAGTAAATGCTCACTTTAAGGAGCCTATTTTCCTACTCTAAGCATGATACAAAAATGGCTAGGTGTAATCATAAATCTAGTGTAGCCACCTAAGCATTTTATTAATATAAAAAAGTTTTGCCTTGTCTTTAGTTACCAGCCAAAGTAAGGACGCAATTTCCAGAAAATGCAAACCTGCGTGATGATCCAGAATGGGAGGGCTGGATGGGGAATCATAGGCATGAATAATGTCGTCAAACTTCTTCCCAAACTGGTAGGTGCTCGTGCATGTTGCTTCTATCCATGACTGGATAGCGCTGAAATACAAATCGGGATGATGAGGCAGGTCGACTACTCCATCATGTTGATCATCAAGGCTTATCAAATAATAACTCGTTGTATAAGCCCCAAGCTACTCCAAAACATAAGGAACATCTATATGCGAAGACAATGGTTGAGAAAGAAATTCAACTGGTTGTATCCCATTTGATTCTTCACTACACTACTTCTCCAAGTCCTTATTACAAATACTCAGATACAATTCTGACTGATCATATGAAAACTCTAACTGTTCTTCTTTACAACTTTCATAAGTCTCAGAATAAACACTCCCCTCGCTGGACACATCATAGATGAGATTCTCAAAAATATTTTCAAAAATATCATAGGTTGGATTTTCAATAAAAGTCCAATAATCATCATAGTCATCTATGTCGGATATGAGAGATGCCTCATCACTGGTATCAAGTCCCTGGCTACACTCCTCATTCAACTCAAAACAATCTTCTTCGAAAAGTTGGGTTTCAAAGATATCACATGAGACCCAATTTTCCAAATATTTGTCTAAGATTTGATTTGCAATTAAAGTCTCGTAGTTATCATCCATCTTAGATGTAAGAGATTCTTCCTCACTTGTATCACATCCATGGCCATATCCCTCCTCATGATCATAGTCATCTTCTTCAGAAAAAAGGTCACATGGTAGTAAACCTTCTAAACTATCATCATTATGCTCATTTGTAGGATTAGTACCAAAGTTTTTAGTGAGGTTATCCAATTGTTGACTATAATCTTCGACTTGACCTCGGGTTTCTGTGGTGACAGGATGAAGTTGTCCAACTGCGTTAATGTACTTAGGCTCTCTTGAATATTGTTTTGCCTCTCTCCAGCTTTCTCCGGAAATATCATGCATGTCATCTACATGGTTTATGTACTCAGGCTCGCTTGATGATGCTTTAGGACCACAACCCTCTGGAAAACCATGCTCCTGAATATAGCATGCATAATAGCAAGAAGATTCTTCATGAAGGTCTTCACATGCCCTACAAAATGGCGTGTAAGTTTCAACCACATTAACAGCCTCTAGCTGATGAGGAGGCCTCTGTTCATTGTTGGGATTTTTTCTTTGCCATGTTGGTTTTGCAGGGAAGGTTCTAGGAAGTGGAGGAGGTTGAGTTCTTTCAACGGTTATGACCCTATTCTGAACCTCTTTAATCTGTGCTAAGTGTTCCTATTCTGTTTCCTCCATATTTTTCTTCATCTCTCTTTTCATTTCAATCATTTGTTTTTCATAGGCATCCTTTATAACTGATAAAGGATCCTTCTCTTTAGGTTTATTAATTTTCAAAGGAGTTGAAGACCTTGAATAACCATGGAGGTTAGATTCACTACATGACTACATATTCTTATCAATTTTGACAGCCAAATTCTGAGCTTGAAGGAATGTAGTCGGCTCCTTGTCTCTACTCTGGTACTGGATCTTGCCACTTAATGCTTCTATGTAATAATCCAAAGTGGAAGCTGCAGGAGGAGCATAAGTAGCAGGGATGGAATTTGATAACTCTGTGAACCTATCGTTGAATTCATCCATGGTTTCCGTATCGGATTTCTTCATACTAGCCAAGGCTGCCACTAGATGTCTAGTCTCCTTTTTGCTGCCAAATTTTCCGAGGAACGCAGCCTTGAAGGCTTCTATGGTAGCGAAAGAGTTGTTCGGCAAGTTGTCATACCAGTTTCCAGCCTTACCATCCAAAGATAGATAAAAAAAGGGTCATGTATACATCTTCATGTTTATCAGTACCCCTGACATAGGCACCACATTGTTTTGAAAAATATTTTAGATGTTTCTTAGCAGAGGTAGAGGCATCAGTGCCTGTGAAAGTGACAAGCTTATCAATAGCTTTTTCAGGAATGTCATGAGGTTGACCTGCTATTTGAGTAAAGTTGAGTTGAGTAAAGAACTCACCCATTGTGTCAAGGAAACAATTATTGTTTTGAAAATTTTCTAAGTTTTCTGGAAATAAAAGGTGGATGCCTGAAACAGACTTAGATCCAAGTTCTGCAAGGATCCTACGAGAAGCTAGTTTGTTCAGTCTCCTCCTATAGACTTTTTCAGGGTCAGGGATGAAACTGAGCAAACCTTCAGAGTTTCTTCTAGTCGAATACCTTGAGGTGTTAGCTGACAGTGGAGTCACCAGGTGGACTTAAGTCTAATTTCAGAGAGTGATTGAACTAAAAATCTACCAAAAAGGGGAAAAAGGTAAAAAACTAAAAAGAAACAATGGTCATCTAGAAACAAAAAGATTTGTCCCCAGCAACGACGCCAAAAGATGTCTGCCGATTGCACACCAGCAGCAGAAATCAATTGAAAGCTGTCTCCTCACTTAGGAATGTGGGAGAGGTGTGACCTTGGGAGCAAGCACAAAGCTAGATACTGTCACCTACTCCTAGCTCCTTCGTTTAGGCTATAACTCCTAACAAAGCCAAGGGGGGTAGTCCCTACAAAAGAGTTTTTTAAGGCTCTTAAGTTGTTAAAGTGTATTTGAAGGTTGCGGATGCGGATGGGTGTTTTTTAGGAGTTATTATGATTAGAAGGTGTTTTACTTATTATGAATGTGAAAAAAGGCAATCCACGTTGCAAATGAGAGATTTAAAAGATAAATGTAAATTCTAGACACCAATTATGCATTCAGTAATAACAATTATAATAAGCCATAGACATTTGATCATGTATTATGCAAAACAAAACAAGGACCAGTGCCTTATGGAGTCGATGAAACTGAAAATGCACTGAAGAAATAAACACAAGTTTGGAATTTGAACTAATGAATGTTAGATTGTGCGAGTGTTCTTGGTAAGTTTTAAGGATTTTAATGGTGATGTTGCTTAAGGTGTCTGGAAATCCTAACCGGAAATACCTTCAGTGGCTTTGTTCGAAGACATGACGGATCTGTCTGGAATCACAGCTAGGTGTTCAATAACTTAACCAACTGTGTCCAGATTGGGTTTCCCGACGCCCACACTTGGAATTTGCCCATTACCTGAGTATTTTATCGAGATAACGCCGGTGCGTTAGTTATGGGGTAAAAGTTTTAATTATGTTGTTATTGCAGTCTTAGCAATTCCATTCACTGTTCTGAGTACGAGCCCAACTCGAAAGTCAGCAAAGCATACTAGGTGCAGGAGATCAACAAAGTAAATTAATTAGAGGGAGTGTGAGTTGAAAGATTTTATTAAGTCAATTAATTAAACTCTCCGACAGAGAGCGCTCTTGACCTTGTCTTATGACAAAGGTTCAAGAGTCTTATCTAATCTAGATGCCTAATGCAAGGATTATGCAAGACTAATGATGCTCTCCGATAGAGAGTGCTCTTGACTTGTGTTTCTGCAAGTTCAAGAGTCTTACTTATTGATTAACTAGATTAAACAATATGATGCATGGAAAAAAGTGAAGAAAAGGGGCTGCAAACTAAAGTGAAAAGAGGGCAGCGAAGAAGAAAAAGTAAAGGCAAGGAAGAAGAGGCTAGCAAGGAAGAAATCAAGAAAATCAAGGAGCAAATAAGAGAACTAGAAGAATGATAATCAAGTAATCAGCCACTTAAAAAAAATGTGTAAATAACAATCTTTAGTATATGAGGAACAACCACGATCACGTAATTACCACATTACGCACAACATGATCCAAGTCGTGCTCAAGTGCACGTTGGGGACAACAGTCGACTGAATGAGTTGAGTTTTGTTATGGCGGAAGCTTATAAGAAGAATCAGCAAAGCAGGAAACACACTAGGTCAACAAGAATTATACACACACATAGACAATATGCAAGAATTCAGACCAATTTATTACTTCTCCTCCATGAAAGATGGAGGAATCAGATAGATGATTGGAAGATGATATGTTACATTAATGTACATGCTTATATAGGATGCTGAGACGCTTGGGTGACTACCCGTTACATTCAGTTACAAGAAGTTATAACGGTTCAGAAGTTCAACCGTCGCAGAGCATGTTGGTATGCTGTATGGCGAGGCGAACCTGTCAATTGAACGAGGCGGACCTGTCAAAAGTCATCCTGTTGAGGCGAACCTGTCGAAGGTGAACCTGTCGGTTGCTGGGTGGATCATTCCTCCTTCCTTAAGAAACAATGGTCTCCATTGTGTATTCGTTCAGGTGAGGAAACGTGTTGGTGACTTCATTAGCAGAGTACCATTTTCCTTGCTCGAGGAGTTGTCCAACTTTAGCCACTTGAAACAAGGGAATGGAGTTCGTCCTTGTAAGGCGTATGCGTTGTCCCACAATGGTGTCACAAAGAAGAGGTTCCTGAACATCTGGATGGATGTCTTCGGGTTTTGTTGTTTGCAAGTCATTTTGTTCCAATAATGGTGCATGGTATGGTCGAAGTAGATCTACATTGAAAACTGAATGTAGGCCAAAGCATGCAGGAATGTCGAGCTGAAAAGCATTTTCGCCAATCTGTTTAAGTATACTGTATGGACCATATCGCAAGGGTTTCATCTTTTTTTATGGACCAGTGAAGCGTTCCTTCTTTAGATGTAGCCAGACCTGATCCCCAATTTGGAATGAATGAGGAATACGATGCTTGTCGTGTTGAGCCTTAGCTTTTACATTTGCTTGTGCAACATCTCTTGTGCTTGCTTTTGGATGTTGTAGATTTGATCTCTGAACTTCAATGCTTTCTCCACTTCTCGTCCTTCGAAGTCGGTGTCGTTCGACTGTGTCGAGGAACTGATTAAGTCGATAGGCGCTGAGGGTTAAAATCCGTAACAGATCTCAAATGGAATCTTGCCTGTAGAGCTATGTTGAGCACGATTGTAGATGTGTTGTATATATGGAAGGCTGTCATCCCATGTTCAACAATGCTTGTGGTTGTACATGCGAAATAGTTGTACGACTAAGCAATTTACAACTTTCGTTTGTCCGTCTGTCTGTAGATGGAAGGTTGTCGACAAAGAAAGTCTCGTGTCGAGCTGTTGCCAGAGCATTTGCCAGAAAGTGCTGATAAATAACATCTCTGTCGGAAATAATGGTCGTCGGGAGGCCATAGTGTTTCCACACATGTTCAAAGAAGAACTGAGCAGTCTGTTGTGTTGTTGTAGTCTTCTTGCATGGTAAGTATCGCCATCTTGGAAAATCTGTCGACTAATACTAATATTGCGTCATGCTGATGTTTGGTAGTAGGATAGTCCATTAAGTAGTCCATAGAAATAGATTCCCATGGTCAACTAGGAACTAGAAGGGGTGTGTACAATCCTTGTCGTCGATTTGGCGGTTTAGCAATGGCACAAACCACGCACGATCGAATATACTTGTGGACGTCAAATTTAAGTGAAGGCTAGTAGAAATACATTTGGAGGATAACAAGTGTTTTTGTGACTCCAAAATGTCCTACAATCTTACTGTAGTGCACGTTCCGTATGAGCTTTTGTTGGTGCTCACCAGTCGATACACAAAACTGTCCAAGCTTGTATAGCAAGGTGTCTTTCAGGAAGTAGTTGGCAGTCGACAACTTGTTGGTCTGAAGCTGTCGATAGATTGTAGAAAATCGCTATCTACCGAATACAATTGTGGCCAAGTAGTGGTGTCATAACCCTGCATACTCATCACTGTAGACAGTAGAGTAATGGGTGGTCTGCCGAAAGAATTGGCTGCGTCAGTGGCTTTTCCTTTCCGATACTTCATCACCAACTGAAATTGTTGTAGGTAATTAATCCACTTGAGTTGTCGAGTTGTCTGTAGTTTCGACTGAGTCGGAGCGAACTGCAAAGGCTCATGGTCAATGAGAATAACTATTTCCTTGCAAGAATGTAGTGTCTCCATTGCTTAAGAGCTTGCACAATGGCGTACAATTCTTTTTCATACGTTAAGTACCTTCTGACTGTGTCGTTGAAAGTCTCGGAATGAAACACGACTGCATGACCTACTTGAGTGATCACTGTTCCGAGGGCATAGTCCGATGCATCCATCTCAATCTCAAATGGCTGATGCAAATCAAGTAACACAAGTATTGGTGTAGTACAAAGCTTGTTTTTGATTTGTTCAAAAGCTTGTTGTTGTGTCAATGTCCATCTGAAGACAATTTTTCCATTTCCTTTCGTCAACTGGTTCAAAGGCCATGCCATGTGACTGAAGCCAAGTATGAATTGTCGATAGAAATTCGCCAAACCAAGAAAACTTCTCACTTCATGAATGTTTTGAGGAATGCGCCAATCTTTGAGGATCTGTACTTTTTCTGGGTCGACATGAATGCCTGCAGAGTCAATTACATACCCCAAATATTTGATGTTGGTTATCGCAAATGAGCGTTTGTGCATGTTCAGGTATAGTCGATTTTGCTGGAGAGTGTCAAAAACTTGTCAAAGCTGTTTGACATGTTCTTCCCATGATCGACTGAAAATCAAGATATCGTTGAGATAAACAACGACACATTTACCGATGAAAGGTTGTAGAATGTCATCCATATATCTCATGAAGGTTGTAGGTGCATTGGTTAAGCCAAAAGGCATGACTAACCATTCAAACAATCCTTCCTTGGTGTTGAAAGCCGTTTTCCATACATTGGTGGACTTGATTGGAATCTGGTGGTATCCAGACTTGAGGTCGAGTTTAGTAAAGAACTTAGCACCTTTTTTAGATTGTCGATGAGTTCATCAATCCGTGGAAGAGGGTATCTGTTCTTCACTGAAATTTTGTTGAGAGCCCGGTAGTCGATGCACATGTGCCAAGTCCCGTCTTTCTTTGGAACTAAGATGAATGGACTTCCACAAGGAGAGGAGCTAGGGCAGATATGACCCTTGTCGATCAAATCCTAGATTTGTCTACGTATCTCTTCATTTTCGAGAATGGATCTTTTGTAAACAGATGCATTAGGTAATGAAGAACTAGGAACAAGTTCAATGGAGTGTTTCACCTGACAAAGTAGAGCTACTCCATCGGGTGCTTGAAATATGTTCTGGTATTCTTCAAGAATGTTGTTGATCTGTTCTTGTTGTCGGTAGCTGCGTTGGTCAGTGAGTCGACTCATTGTTGCAGTCTTCCTGGAATGTTGAAGCTTTATCATGATTAATGCGAACTTTTGAGCATGATTTATAAGCTTCTTTGTTTGTTTGGCAGATATCATAGCACCTGTTGATGTGGGTTGTTGCTCTGGTATGCCATACCATTTGTTCCGGATTTTGACAATCACCTTCCGAGTCCGTGATTGATATGTACCGTGTCGATCCCATAGGTAGGGTTTAACGAATAGGGCGTCGGCTACAGAAAGCGGTGCCACGTCACAGAGTACTTCATCTTCAAAAGGCTTAATGAAGTAGGTGAGTTTGCATTGCCATGTGATCCTTAGTTCCTGTCCATCCTTCATCCAACCAATATTGTAAGGCTGAGGGTGTGGAGTAGTGACAAGACCTAATTTCTTCACAAGATCTTCAGAAACGAAGTTCTTTTGGCTAGCATTATCCACAATCAGATGTAATGGATTGTTCTGAACCCATATCCGTGTATGGAACATGTGCTCTCATTCCTCCTCATTGACAATGGTCAAGGCTGCTGGAGTGGTAGAGGTTGAAGCCAAGAGAGTTGATGCATCTGGATCAGATTCTACCAGGGTTCTGTCAGACAAGTCGGATGTCGACAATTTTGCCTAAAATGTCTTATGAGCTTTGCATTTTGATGTATCATGCCATGTTGAACTATGATAATCACACCATTTCTCGGTAGGGTTCATTTTGCTGCGATCCCTCTTGTTTCTCTGAAAGTTCTTCTTTTGATGACCAGGCTTTAGCGAAGTTCCCTGAGAAGGGTTGTTGAACTTGTCGGAATCGGCTGGCGACTTCTCGTCGGATGTTCGACCTGCTGGCTTATTCGTGAAACGTGCTTTTCCTTTTTGTTTGGCTTGAAGCTTGATGGCGTAATGAAATGCATCCGCAAGCGTGCTGACAGTCAGAAACTCCATTTCTTGCTCAATGTACAGGGATAAACCGCCGACGTACTTCAGGACGAGCAATTTTTCTTCTTCTTGGACGCCAAGTCTAGCCATGAGTCGATAGAACTCGTCAGTGTAACTCTGTATGGACTGGTCTTTCCATTGCCTTAGCTGCTGCCACTTCTTATACCGCTGTTCATTATACTTGGGCCGGTAGAACTCCTTTTCGACATATTCGACAAATTTTACCCATGTGTCTATGGGGTCTTCTTCTTTTTCCATCTTTGTCGATAGATTCTCCCACCAACAGTGTATGGAGGTTGACATCTTCAAGGACACAATGGTGATCTTTTCCGCTTCGGAGAGTTGATTCACCGCATAGTAAGATTCTAGTTGTTGTACCCAATTGTCGATGGATTCTGCGTCAATCTTGCCTTGAAGGTGTTATCACCAACCTTGTAGTTGCCTATGTGAGATGGATCCAAGATGGACGGTAGAGGGACAAGCAACTAAGGAGGTGGAACCAAGATTGCCTTGACTCCCAAATGGATGGTTGTCATGCAAATCCAGGTAGTCTTCACTTTATGTTATCCTAGCCCAAGACAACAATGGGGGAGACCCAGATCTATTCCCGACAGGAGAGATTAGACCTAGACACCAGATCCGATCAAATGGACTTGAGGTACATAAGGTGTAAGGTGATGGAAACCCTAGATCTATGGATGACGTCACTAGGTGAACCAAGGCTTTGGATCAGGGTTTAGGAGATATGAGATTTGATCCAAGTTGGGACACAGATGACCTATGAAGTAAATACTAGATCTGGGGTTAAGGTACTAGCAAGAGGTGAAGATATCCATTGCCTTGGGAAACGTGACCAATGCAGGATAGGTGAAAACGAGATTGGGGCTATCTAGTACCAAGGGATAGACTCGAAGGAAGGTATGACAGTGTCAAAGCACCCGAGTCAACAGGAGAAGGTCAAAATGCAAGGGAAAAAGGCAAAAGAGGGGGTAGCGCTAAGGTTCGAGATTAGTACCTTTTAGATCTAGGGCAATGGAGTCACTTTCTGCCTAGCGTTGAAGAGGACCCACCTGGGTTTAGACCCGATCTACAAACCCAAAAAGTGGTTTTGCCGGAAAAGATCAAATTTCGAGAAAAGAGGGCAACATGGAAGGTAGCGCTAGGGTTTGAAGATCAGTGTTTTTCAGATCTAGGGCAACAGAGTCACTTCTAGCTCAACATTGAGAAAGACCCACTTAGGGCATGACCTGATCTACAAAACCCAGAAATTGTTTGTCGAGAACTCAAGTGGATTGAGCCATAATATTTTTTGGTTTTTTAAATGTTTAGGGTTTTAAGATGTGTTGCCGCCTAATTCACACTTTAAGACGCAGGAAAGTCCCAACCTGCTATGTGTGTCCTTGGGGGCAAGCGAGAGCTGGGGACCACTGTCACCACAGTCTACAGCTCCTCCGTTTAGGCAAGATCCCAACAGAGCCAAGG
>LPNX011020006.1:0-211481 GCA_001517045.1 Pseudotsuga menziesii
TGAAGAAAGTCAGTCTGATTGATATGCTAAGCAGTGTAAAGCAAGGGAAGAAAGGTGATTAAAGATGGTTAAAAAGGGACCAAATCTGGACTCAACAGACATCTCTAGGAGAGTATAATAAACCTAGTGCCTCACAACTTGTGGGTACTTTTCCCCTCCGACCAACAAGGAGGGTTATCCTTAACACAATGGTGGGGACTATTTCCCTAACTTACAATAACTCACCTAGGGCCGACTTCTCTAGGATAGTCCAATAACCCTAGGGCCCCACAACTGTGGGGAACTTAACCCTTGAACAATAGGAGGGTTACCCACAATGACTTGACATGACTTGTTTACATTATAGAAACTCCCGATCGGAACATCGGAGCATGACATGACTCAATTACATTACAAACACTTCCCAGAATAAACATCAGGGTACAATACATAACATATACAAGTGAATACATTTTGAAGTTACAATTACATCAACACTCCCTCTTAACTAGGAAGGTATTCTCTTGACACAATTTATCAGCACAAGTCTTCTTAACTGTATCATCTCGATCATCATCACTGGATCTGGATCATCATCACTAGATCTGGATCATCACTAATTCTGGAACATCTCTATTGGATCATCATCACGAGTGATATCTCTTGATTCTTCTTGCCATAGGAATTTCTACAGAGCTGGCCCTTTTTCATGTTGGTTGTAGGCCTAGCCTCCATGTAGGTATTTTCTAGCACTTATATTTGACCCTAAGTCAGAATGGCCCACCCATCACTTACATCTGATCATGTAGGAACCAATCCTATAATCACATCAGAAAGGCACGCCCAACAATCACATATGACCATGTGGGAACACATCCCACAACCCTATCAGAAAGGCCCAGCACTCACATCTGACAACCAATGTCAGAAAGGCCCAACAATTATATTCGACCATGCAAGGAACCAATCCTATGTACATGTCGAAAGGGCTCTGCACTTACATTCGACCATGCAAGGAACCAATCCTATGTACATGTTGAAAGGGCTCTGCACTTACATTCAACCATGTGAGGAACCAATCCTATGTACATGTCGAAAGGGATCTGCACTTATATCTGATCATGTAGGAACCAATCCTACAGTCACATCAGAATGGCCCTCAGTCCCAGAATAAGTATTCGTGGTAACTGACTAGGTGCCTCCATTCCAAGAATGTAATTCAACGCCTATATCTGATCATGTAGGAAGCAATCCTAGAGTCACATCAGAAAGGCTCAACACTCATATCTAACATGCAAGCAACCAATCCTCTCATCATGGTAGAATGGCTCAGCCCTTACATCTTACCATGGAAGGAACCAATCCTCTCACCATGTCAAAATGGCTCATGGACTCATCACTTTCCCTTGGAGGGAACCTCAATTTGAAGAACACCAAGCTTCTCCCTGAAGTACTCAAACTTCACTCTGGCTAATGGCTTCGTCAACACATCAGCTATCTATTCATCTATCACAACATACTAGAGCTTCACTGCTCCTCTTTGCACCATATCCCTGATATAGTGATACTTGATCTCGATATGATTCAACTTGTCATGGAACACCGGGTTCTCCGATAAATTCACACAACTATGGTTGTCGTAATGTATACAATTAGCATCCAACTGGAGATCAAATAAATCAAATAGTAGATTCCTCAGCCATACTTCCTCACAACTAGTTGAACAAGCTGCAACATACTCTGCTTTGGATGTACTCAGTGCCACACAAGATTTCTTTCTGCTAAACCAAGAGATCACACCTAATCCCATACTAAAGAAACATCTTCAAGTGCTCCTCCTATCAATGGCACTGCCTACCAAATCTGAATCAACATAACCCTCTAGGTTAATCTTCTGATTCTCCTCATACTTGAGCCCATAATAAACTGTACCCCTCAAGTACCTCAAAATATGCTTTGTAGCAATCAAGTGAACATGTCTCGGATCTGTCAGGAACTGGCTCAAGGTGTTCATAGCAAAAAAAATATCTGGTCTCGTATTTTTCAAGTACATCAAGGACCCAATCATCTAACGATACATCATAGCATCAACCAACTCTGATGAAGCACCACTCAATAGCTTCAGGTTCAATGCCATAGGTGTGGTTATAGCCTTGCATTCCATCATCCCAAACCTCTTCAGGATATCTACTGCATACTTTCCTTGTCCCAGGGATATTCTGCCACACCTCCATGCCAGCATATCCAAGTCCTTCATGTTGAACTCAGCAGAAAGTCTCCTTCTTGCAACTTTAATGAGTTCCTTTTTTCTGTCAGGAACAAGTCGTCAACGTATAATAGGAGCATCACTAGTCTTTTGTATTCAACCTTGAAGCAAATGTTGGAATCCTCTTTATCCTCAATAAATCCTAGAGTCATCAGTAATCCATCCATCCTATCATACCATGTCGGACCTCAGGATCTTCTATAGTCACCCCGTTTGAAGCAGAGCATCATTCTCCCTCTGTCCTCTATACTCTATGCACTAAACCATTCTATACAAGAGTGACAAGTAGCTTCCTCTACTACTAATATTCTATATATCCATCTAGGATCACTGGATACCAATATCCTCTATCCCGATTTTTTTCAAAATTTCTTCTCGCACCCATCTATGAGCTTGCCATCCTCTATAGGCTTTCATCTTCAACTGTGTAGCAAAGATTAATATATTCATCAATCTCATCATGTATGTGTTATCCAATGGGTGTCTTCTGAAATCGTACAAGGATTTCTTTCATTTGCACACATGATTATGCCTATCATGTGTCTCAACTCCCATAGGCTGCAAATGTCTCTTCATAGTCTATGCCTTCTTTTCGTGAGAAGCCTCATGCTACGAATCTTTCCTTATATCCCATGATGTTTTCATCTACTGCATGATTGAACTACAAACTTCCCTTCATGTATCGATACTACATCCTAGACATCATTCTTCTTAAACTGGTCTTCCCTTTCTTCTTGGTTACTTCTTCATAGTTGGAAGGTTCTGCATCAATGATGTCACTACATTCATCATATTATTCCTTATCTGTCGTCACTTGTTCTTCAAAACAAGTCTCTTCCTTCTTTTCTTGTAGGTGATTATGTACGCAATCTTTCCTACAAGTCAAATGCATTAGTTGTATGGTTAGAAACATTTCATAAGGTATATTCATAATGGAAAATTATTATGCATAAATATATGATCATGCAACTATTTTATCCATTACAACATTCATCCATATCTCATGGAAACGTTTCTAGATGCCTTCCATCTCCACTAGGACAACATTGATATTATGCACTAATCCAACATGTCAGCAAAGAGGTTTCATTCTAGATAAGTAGCAATGGAGAGTTGTATAGCACCATGAGCTACTTACCCATCACATGCATATTAGTAGTATACTGTCATTAATGCAAACATTCTATCATGCATAATACATCAACTCAATATAAACAAATGCGTAACAAAAATAATATCATGAAATGACAATTGAATACTTATGTTTATTTGTTTCGTGGGTAGACTCCTTCTTGAGCCTTTAACTTCATCATCTTCTTCATTCATAATAGCATCGTTTCTTATCCAAATGCTAAGGTGGATAAGAGGTTCTTCAAGAGTTGAGATATTCATATTCCTCATTGCTTGAGGGATCTTCTTTGGATGGTTAGAGCTTAATCTTCAGTTTCTCCCACCTTCTCCTATCTTATTATGAGTCAAGCTTCTTCTTCTTCCCAGAGTTTTATGAAAGTAATCACTTCCTTCTGGCATACATTCCTTGCATGAATGAATCCCATGATCCTAGGAGGACATTCAAGGTGGTTATCACCACTTCTTCATTCTCCACTTATTCTTCTACTACTACAATTTGTTCTTTGATTTGAGAGACCCTCGTAAAGTATGACTGTATGGTCTCTGCATTCTGGATCTTCACATTCTTCAACTGGTTTCTTAATGTCATCTTCTGATTTGTGTTCTTCCCTTCAAATAGCTTGGTAAAGGAATCAAACATATATTTTGGTGTCTTTAGGGAAGACACTTGTGGCACAAGGTGATCCATGATTGAATCAACAATGATCTTCTTGGCCTTGACCAAGTTCTTCTTGTGTAAGGCTTTTAGCCTCATCTCCCTCTGGAAATGGAACCTCTCTAATTATGTAGGTGTCTAATTCATTTTCTTTAGAGAGATCATATACTTCCATTCTTGGAAGTTGTCAACTTCACCAAGCTTATCATCAAGCTAATGTGATAGATCACTTTGAAATGAGAACCTCAAATGAAAATAGCAATAGATTATATCTTACCGATTTGAGGTGTCCATCCTGGTTCCGGAGCTGGATGATCTAGGGTTTGTCAGAGAAACCCTAATTTTCAAAACTTGGAATATTTCAGATCTAATTGGATAGAAATATAGACATCTTCAAGGTGATTTGTCAAATGTACTCATTTTCTGAAAATAGTGGAGGGAATCTCCTGGAACAAGAAGCCCTAGTTTTCCAATTTCTTTTGCAGAAATTCCTGATACTACTTCTGTGATATCTCTGAAATTACTACTCCTCTATGTCTGAAACTTTGTACTAAGATAGCCTTGCATTTACATGTTCCAACACCACATATTTCATCAGAATGGATTTAACCAATTGGGACTTATGATCTTTTTCCCAAGGTGACCTGTTACAGGACTGTTTAGAATAGCAAAGTTGTATGGAATTCCACGTGTCACTATTTCATCTTCTAGGTCTAAAAATTCTACCACAGAAATTAGAGTCTGTGTCCTTTCTAGAAAATCTTCAGAAATTTTGGACCTTTGTAGCTTGAGATATGGTAATTCTCCCTAGGTGTCCTGTTTGGGGATGAATCCTGGAAGAGGCTGGAACCCTAACTTGGAGGGATCATATCTCCTATAATATAGCGAATCTAAGGATTAATTTTGGAGACATTGTAAAACAGGATTTTGTGTTTTCCCTGTGAAATTTTCAGCTCCTCATCCTTCTCCACTCCTGATATATTGCGAATGTACCAAAACTTAGCAGTTTTAGTATTTAGGGTTTTTTCCAGCTCGAGGTCAAACTAGGGTTTGACTTTTATGGAGTTATACCCAACCAAAAATCTTGACCCAGCTCTCTAAAATTTTATTTTGATGAGGAGATAAATCCTATGTCAGGCTCACTCAAAAATTCCTCTTCTGTAAGAAGCCCTAATTTCCCACACCAAAAACTGAAAATGCTCGGAATCGAATTCCGCTTCGACAGAAAGATGCGGCCTTCAATGGAGAGTCAACCTAGCATAATTTTTCTAATGGATTGTGGAGAGAGACCTAAAAAGTAATAAGCCCTATCTTCTGCAACTACATAATGTCTTCTTCTCAGGTTAGCTTTGATACCATGTTATATTTTTATCATTCAAGCTAGCATTATGATCTTAGGATATTTAACTAAGAGAATAACATGCACATCAATAAACACAAGAGATAAGAGACACAAAGAATTTTTCTTGGGGAAACCATAAAGGAGAAAACCCCACAACTTCCTCAAATATAGAATCAGCACCAAAAGTAAAACCCAAAAACATAAAGATGATCTCCCCACAACAGTAGTATCTCTCTTGTCCCAAGAACTTCTCTCTCACTCATGCGCCCCAATAAGTGAGTGTGTGTGTGATAAATAGAGAGGCTCACTCTCTATTTATATTCTCTCATTCACTTAATGCCCACTCCAACATGTCGGCCTCACTTAACAATTACTTACTAGAGCCGACATCTCTAGGAGACTCTAATAACCCTAGTTCCCCACAACTTTTGGGGACTTTGCCCCTCCGACCAACAAGGAGGGTTATCCTTAACACAATGGTGGGGACTATTTCCCCGACTTACAATAACTCACCTAGGGATGAATTCTCTAGGATAGTCTAATAATCCTAGGGACCCACAATTGTAGGGAATTTAACCCTTGAACAATAGGAGGGTTACCCACAATGACTTGACATGACTTGTTTACATTATAAAAACTCCAGATCGGAACATCGGGGCATGACATGAATCAATTACATTACAAACACTTCCTAGAATAAACATCAAGGTACAATACATAAAATATACAAGTGAATACATTCCAAAGTTATAATTACATCAACACATCGGTCATTTGCTTGATTACCAGCTCAGAATCCCCATGTAACACTACCCTCTTGACCTGGAGCTTCTTCAAGCTAGGATTGCCAATATCATCGCTTCATATTCTACTTCATTATTTGTACATTCAAAAGAAAGCTTGTAGGAGTACCTCAAAGCATGGATTCCAGTGGGTCTCATCCATATCCATGCCCCTACTCCTCCTATGCAAGTTGACCCATCAAAATCCACGTCCCACATCCTGCCTAATGCCTCTTCTGTAGGCACAAAGGAAGCATTCTGTAAATGGGAACCATCTTCATCTCTATCTGTAAAGAAAATTGTGGAACCCATCTCTATGTCCAACAAGTATATGGGGTGGTTTTGTGGCCTCTCAGCATTAGTTACCATTTATTCTAACTTTTTTTCTTTGAAAATCCTTCTCTGTATTCCAAAAACAAGAATAGTGGCATATGACATGTCCATCTGGAGGGATCCTTTGAGTTTGGCCACCCAAGATCTAGATAGCAGCATCCCAAACTTCAGAGGAATATCAACCACCACCACATCCATGACTAGGGTTTTAGTAGGGATTTGAGAAAGAGAGATGACCAGGTCTTTGTTGAGGCCCAAGAATTTGACTTTATTAGAATCAAACAAGAAAATATCCTTATAGGATCTAGTCACGTCCAATCCTAGTTGATCCATGATCCTTCTGGGCATCAGGTTGTGGGAGGCTCCTGAATCGAGCATAGCATTATGTAGGATGTAATTGTGTATGTTCAAGCTAACATAGAAGATGCGGACTTCTTCATCAGAGAGTAGTCAACATGGGGGCCGAATAGGATGGTGGGCCTATCATCTTGCAAATTCATGCTATCTGATATGGCGGAAATTTTGCCTAGAGTTTTACAAACTGTGGAAATTTTTGAATGCTATTCTAAATTGTTCAGTAGTTCAGTGAGGGGTACAAAGATTTTAATCTTCACAATTTCAACCTCCAGGTTGAAAGAATCCTATCCTTGGTCATATCTTTGGGGATTGTCTTCCCTTCGTTCCTTCCCTTTGGGCTCCGGAACATTTTTGGGGTTATCTCTGGGAGGTGGATCAATTTTAGTCTTGCTAGCAGAGGCTTTGTTCCCTACCTACATCTCTGTTCCTCAGGTTGATTTGTCTCTGTGCGTATAGGACCGCGAGATGATAACCTCTTCTAAATTCATCTGTCTCACTTGGAAGTGTCTCTCCTCTCTCCGGGAAAGCATTGTCATGTTCTTCTTTGGTTAGGAAAATGATAGGGGGTTCGATATCCAACTGGAATATTTCATCCTCAGTTTGATTCTCCCCATCATGATCCACAAAAGTATCTTGGAATGGAGGTCTAACAAGTGGGTTAGGAGGATTCCTTTTCCTATTCTGGGAAATTTGAGGCCTTCTGGCATTTAGATTCTTGTTTTGTTGTTTTTGGTTTTCCATAGGGGGGGTCTTCCATCTACTAAGAGGATATCCATAATTCTTTCCATGGTTCTCAGCATTGTATCAATTCTGGCCTCTTGTAAGCTCGAAGTAAAGGGTTGTTCGAGTTCTTTGTCAACCTTTCACTCCCCTTCCTCTCTCCTCCATTCCCCTTCATCTCTTTTCTTCTTTCTTACAGTAACCAGGTTCACTTCCACTTCTATGGCATCTTTCATCATAGCCTCTATGGAAGTTGATCTTATTTCACTTATCCATAAGGAGAATTCACCATCAAAATATTCCATGTATTGGAGCTGGGTGGAACCTATGGGAGGTTTAAATTGAGTAGGGGTAGAATTGTACACTTTCATTGACATGTCCACGAATTCTTGGACATACTTGCTCTCCTTCCTCCTCATGGAATGATACTGAGAGATATATTGCTTGGGTTTCTTTTGATCTACCCACTTGTGTTTAAAAGCACCCTTAAAAACTTGATATCTCATAATAGAGTCATCTAGGAGGTTTTTGTACCATTTCCTCACTTCTCCATTCAGGTTCTGGGAAAATAGCATGACCTTAAAATGTTCAAATGTTCTACCTCTTCCAGGTCGAACTAGTCCAAAAACCACCATAGATTCTTTTCAGATGATTACCCTCTTTCTTCGTATAACTTCCTGAGCCTGGTGGTGTACCCTACAGGGAGGTCGTGTAGAGCCACAGGGAGGCATATAGGAGCAAATATGTTGGCCATCCTTTGGGTTATAATCGGGCTTACTAGAGGGGTCGAGACTGGTGTGTTAGGAATTGATAGGTTGTGAGGTACAAAAAGGTGGTACGAAGTGGAAAAATTCAGAGGCAAAAGCAGATTTTTTCCGAAAGTAGTGGGACAATGAGGTGTCAAGGGAAATTGCCTTGCGCTATTGAGATTTGACAAGGATTGATCAATGGAGAACGTGAGGTACTCGGGGTCTAGTAGGTATGGGAAACCTCTTCCTAGAGGTTGTACGGTATGAGATGACCTGGAAATGCAGGGGAAGTGTTGGGTAAAAACATTAAACAAATTATAACAGAATCCAACAATTTAATTGTCAACCTGGAGAGAGCATAAACTTGTGTGGCACTAACAAAATATATGCAAAGGTAGAGTGTTGCTAAACCTAATCTACAATTAAAATTGAATCTAAGTTATGAAAACATGAAATGACATAACAATAAATCTAATTGCAGAAAACAGGAAATTAGATGGAAATAAATCTAATTACAGAAAACATAAAATTGCATAAATTGACTTAATAAAGAAAGACTGAAATTGCATGAAATAAACTTGTATAAATAAATCTAAATTAACTTGTGATCTCACATAAAATCAATACTGAAAATGCATAAAAAGAAATAATCGAAATTCTATACTAAGAACTCATAAGAAAGAAATTAACTGAAATTCTATACTAAGAACTCATAAGAAAGAAATTGCTGAAAATCTATAATAACATGGAGTAATCAAAGGATGTGCATTAAGCATGATCTCCATTACATAACAATAAAAAATCATATTCTATGACTAAGTCTGAACTATTCTCTACTTCCAAACCACTAGAGAAGCCTCTAACCAAAATGAGGAGAGAGCTCTCCTATTTATATATAAACTCAAGATAACTAATCATAATTACATATCCACTATTCTCTCAACTTATCCCTTTAAATCCTCAACAAATCTACAATTCATCCCTCAAAATTCTCTAATAAATATTGGAAGAGATATTCTCTCCACACCTCCATGATCTTCTCCTTGAAGTTAGCTCACATCTAGATGATGAAATTCGAATCTGAGGCTAGGTGGCCACTTTTGAGCTTATTAAAGTCTCCAAATACACCTCTACACATCACCAAACCCACCCAACTTTAAAGTATAAGGAAAATATGTTATTTTTCTCAATAATTAACCACAAATTCACTCAAAATACTCAAAAATAAATGATTTGGAAAATTGTAATATAAACCCATATTTATTATGAAAGTGGTGAATGTTAATGGTTTTATGGAAGGATATAATGGAATAAGCTGATAAATCATATGTGAAATGGTGAAAAAAATGTGTTCTTTTTGCGGCTCAACATAACCCCCAACTTGACTATTTTCATGTCCTCATGCAACTATGCATTTATTCCTTTAAAACTTTTGGCTTGTAGATGAGGCTTTACATGATGATGGTATGTAACAGTAAATCATTCCATGATTTTGAAATGCATGAGTGGCAACGATTTTTTCTTTTTTCTTTTTCTCCTTTTTATATATTTTTGTGGTTGGTTCTTGTGTAACAACCATAACAAATGTTGGTTCTTGTGTTAACAACATTTGCTTGTTTTATTTGTATTTTTGCTGCAATACATAATATTTTTAAAAGTATACATGCATTAGAAATGATGAACCATCAATGTATAGTAAAAAACATTTTCTTCATATTATGAATCATGCCAATATATATAGCATAGTTTGGGATAGACATGTTGATTAAGGGTAAATAAGATGATGAATGTGTAAAATGATAATGAATAGTCCCCCCCGCCCCCCCCCAACTTAAGATGTATTGGGTTTATGAAAAGTGAGAAAGGGAATGTAGTGAGGGAATTTTCCAAATTCATTCATTTTATAGCATTTAAGGAATTACATGGTTAAATATTAGAAAACAACATACCTCCACTTACCCAAAAAGATGATAAACTATACAAGAGGAATGTGGCTGATACTGTTGCTGGATATGAAGGATTTGAACTGTTGCTCAGTTGGATGAAGTAGAAGATGAGAGCTGAAAGTAGAACTATGGTACTCTGATATGGCTAAAGTATGCTGCTGTAAAACTACTGATGACATCATGAAAAGTATATAGTCTTCACCTGCTACAAAACCCGATGGTACAATTCTTACCATGCGAATAAATGTGTCAATGTCGAACATGGAAATAAATCATTGGATTACTGACCATTAATGAATGTCGTTAACCAATGCGAGACAATCTCACCATTTATGTCAATGAGCGCCAAGGTACCTAAGTACATCATGCAAAGTGTGAATAAATGAGTGGATGTCGAGCCACTTGCATGATCTAACAGTCAAGGGACTCTGATGTATTTCCATGATTGTCAGTAAGAGAACTTGCCATTAAGGCATGAAAGCCTCAAGGTACTGAAAATAAGCCCTAGTCTCTATCCCAGATAATGTGCCAAGGTCGATTGGGCAAGACTTGTTGAAAGGTGGGCCTTAAGGAATCCCACATCAGTGGACACGGGTTGTACATAATGAGTGGTAGGACTATAGATGCAAAATCTCATGGTTAGACAGTTTTTGTGGCAGGGATAACAAAGCAGTGTAGTCATGGAAAGGAAGCTGAATGGTTTTATTCATAAGGAAAAAGATAAACTGAAAATGAGGAAAGTATGTGCGACTCAAGAAAGGTATACAGGCGGTAATTCATGATATATAAGGAAGTAAAAATGTAGACTCTGACATGGACGACGAACAAGCTTGGAAGGAAAAAGGGTAAATAATCATGACATGGCGTCATGGGTTTCTAAAAGGATTCTTTGTGGCTGCAAATGTCATGACATGCACAAAGAAAACTTGACTCCTTCAACCTTCCAATGAAACATTTTTTCTGAAAAGTTTCTTCGGTTCTAGAAATCACTTCTGCATGCCATACGTTTGTCTTTAAATCTTCAATGGTTAGCATTTTCCTGCAACCAACTTTTGAGAGCATTGAAAATATAGAAAAATTATGTACTTAACAAACAAGTCAAAGAAAATGAATGAAATGCTTTTATACCTGAAAGTGGCAACCCTCATTGTCGAAACCTGTTTCTGACCAACTTGCAAAAACAAGTTAGCGCGATAATCATAAAATTTGAGAAGATTAAAATTTAAAATTTTTATGATTTTATTTATTACCTAATACTTTTTATTTATTTATATGTTTTTAGTTTTTTCTTTTTGAAATGTTATCATAATTTTTAAGATAAGTGTGTCTTTATGTAATGATTGCGCAATAGGGAGAGAGGGTCGACCCTTTCAATGGTCAACCCCTCTGAAAGTAGCCTATCTTAATGATCTAAATAGAGAGGAGTGTGCAAACAAGCAATTTTTTTATGGTGAATTTAGCAGTTTTAATGATCATGGGGATACCCCCCCAACTGAAGATGTGCGAGGTCCCACCATGCAAAAAATTAAAAAAAAGTTGTTAAAGGTAATGTAAGATGTATCTTCGCAAATTAAGGATAAAAAAAACTTCAATGTACAGATCAAAACCATGAGCCATATGGCTCCACCTTCTAATCCCTTTGTGCGGGGTAAGCCAAGTACAACCGAATCGTAACTCCTCGTTCAAGACCAAATTATCAGTGATGTTTTTAGACTAAGGATCGAATCAGATAAGTTATATGAAGTTGTGCATAAAAAATATAAATCGTGCACATAGAAGTTATTAGTATTCCCATATCACCCACAATAAGCATGCATTTTTCTTGACCATTTTAATAAACTCTTTGTTTTAAGAACTTAAACAAATAAACAAATGCTAAATAGGGTTATTAAATAATTTGTTTAAATTCTAAAACATTTAAAAGGAAGGTATTAAAATATGCTTTGATTTAAATATAAGAAAATTACCTTTTTTAGTGGAGTTCATATATTAAAAGGAATAGACGTGTTACCTTTATGCTTTATAACTTTGGGTTTCATGAAACGTTTATTCCTTTTAATTTGTTGCATCATTCTAATTTTTATATGTTAATGCATATTTATCTAACTACACATTCTCATTCTCATGTTTTCAAATGTTATATTTCCCTCTTTATAAGCAAGTAGAATTTTCGATTTCCTTTGTTAAGTAAATATGTCATTGAACTTGGAATGACAAAACATGTTTAAGTGATAAACAAAGGTAAAAATCAGAATTAACATTAACCTAGGGAGGTATGTTGTTTTATTTAGTGGGTTTTGAATGTTGAACAGCCATAGTGAGAGCCAAAGCATTGTAAACAATGATTGTTGCATGAGCCTTTTGAACCATATAGGTTGTTCTTGAAATGCTATACAAATGTACTCTTTTGTTGTAACTTAACTTATGTATGTATTTTTTCTGTTAACCAAATTAACTTTTCTAGAATCTTAGAGTTTTATACTTGTATCTTAACTTATGTACCTTTGTATTTTTAATTTTTTCAGTTAACCAACTTAACATACTTAACTTTTCTAGAATCTCTGAATCTTTTACTTGCATGCAATCTTGCATTGTTTTATTGGTCAAGTTATCAAAGATGGATTAACTAGGCATTAAGTAATAGTGTTGGCATTGAATTCACCACTAGCACAACGAGCATATGATGCAGTGTTGATTGAAACATTGGTGCATACTTAAAGGAAATTGATTCTCTGCAAACTATTTCACCGATATTTTGTAGTTAATTCGAATAGGCACTTGTGTAAAACCTATCTTTGCGCTCATGTTTCATTGGAGAACATTAACTAATCATCCAAGTGGTCATCGAGGTACCATACAAATTTCAAATAAGATACATGAATGTTAAGAATTAAATGTTTCTATGTTACAGGCCACTGAATCTAATGTACTTAAGGCTGCCAACAACATGTTCATCACTGTCAGTGGAGTGCCAAATTTCAAGCACCCGAATGTCAACAAAGGAGAGCGCAATTCTTGTTGAGAAGCATGTTGGCCATCATTGGAGCGTTTTCTTCTGTATTTTATCAAGAGCAAGTTGATCACAATTAACGAAGTGGTTGAATGACTGATTAATAAATATTAACATACATGTAGATCCCAAATGTTCGAGGAAAACTTGAGAACATCAAAAGTAATGTCTAAATGATTTCATGAATCATGATGGAAGTAGTTACTTATTTGTTTTCCATAGGGATGATATTGCTGACTATGATAAGTGGGACAAGCGTTTCTATTGTCAATGTGTATTGACATAATGTTTAAGTTTGCATTTGGATATGGATCATCCCATATTTTTGAAAATGCTATAATGATAATAAATAGAGCACTTCCCATTGTCATGCTTCAGCACCAAATCTTTTCAACGCTTCAAAAATCATACTATCCAATTCAAAAAACAGATCCCCAAGCTGCTTCACGGAACAGGTTGTAAATAAATGGATTCATGGGAGACTTGAAAAGGAAAAAAACAATAAGTAACACAAAATCAGCAATTATAAATTGCAAATTGCCGGACTTCGACATCGAACAAGACAAGAAAGTCGCCAAAAACTCGTATGAAAAGAGAAATAAAATAGTAAGCAATCAGAAAGAGCCATTGTTTGTAAAATTCGAATTGATAACAATTAAGACTAAATACAAAGAACAACCGGTGGGTCATCCATTAGAAAAAATACCCATGCAAATCGTACATTGGCCAAGGCATTACAGAGTGATACTTATTGTATGAGCCATGTAAAGTCGAGGAGTAGATTGTTGACCATCACCAGCTTCGGAAAGATAAGTCGAGAAAGCGAAGGCTGATACGCGCAAAGAGGAGAGGTGCTTGGGAGGAGCCCACGCCTTTTGGGGATCCATCTTTCTTTTTCGCCTCGCCTCTTGAACCTTTAAAATCCTACGCAGACTTGGATGTTTGATTGAATCGTCAAACTTAGCGTATTCGCCAGAAAATCTTATTCATATAACGCCAGAAACTCGCCAGATACAAACTTATTCAATATCTGTTTGATCTCGAGGTTTAGAATGGGTTGGTTTCAGCTCAAAAACGCATGAGAATTGTACCTGTGGATTCTACTTTTCTAATGGGTAGGCTATTCCATTATTTTGCAGAGCTTAGCATAAATACGCTTTCACTGAGATGATTTGCAGTTTTCTCATAAATTCGTTTAACCTGTTTGTAATGGAATCTTAGCTTAGATTGATTGTAACTTCCATCAAGATCCTTTTAATTTGGCGATCCTTATGATAAGTTTGAATCATGGTGAACATCCCATGCAATCTGGCGAGTTAACCGTTTGTTGGCACATACATGGCACAATTAATTATGCTATCTCCCAAAAATGACGCGTGATATTGTTCCTAGAATCTATTATTTCTTGTAGTTGAGTTGGCATTTATCTTTTCTTGTCAAATCATTTATTTGTTTGCAACTGACTGTATTTGATTTTGAGGTGGCTCTAGGCGAGATCTAATCTACGATTCTTCTGGGCATTGCTAGAGATATGTTACACTAATTACAAACTAACGGTCCTCCCAAAACGCTGATATTTTGGGATCATACCCAGTAAATTTGCTAGTCCATTCGCCAAATTAAATGAATTATGACAGTCACCTAAAGATAAAATGAGCTATTAAGTGATCTACTTGGCTGCCAATTAACAAAATGGAATGGCGAGAAGAAAGCCACTGGATATACGGTTGGGTGTTGATAACAAGCAGCTCATGAGTTAGGTTACTAATGGACACTTTTAATGGACATGAGGAGCCCGCCCAAGCTCGGAGATCATATTGCGGTCTTACCTACTTATATCCCCTTCCCATTCAATCGAACCAGTCATTCTCTAAGGAAGGAAGGAAATAATATGCGTATGGAGGGTTTAAATTGAGGAAATGATGAGGGTGAAAAGGCCTCTTATGTATAAGTTACAGAAAAATACTATTGCCTCCTATGAACCTTTAGTTACTAGATCGCAACTTCTAGTTACAGAACCCGTAACTGCTTATCATCTAACAGGATTCAGGCTATTTTAATCACGGGCATAGTGATCTAGAAAATCTCTCATCTGCGAGTCGGTGGATCGTTATATAAAAAATTATGTTTTGCAGGTTTTTAGAGTAGAAGGATGCTGTAGATCCACAGATGGAATATTTATAGGTTTCTTAAGACAGACTGTGTGCAGGTTTCATATGGCCATCTTTTTTTGATTGAGCATAAAGGGCTGAAACAAAAAAAAATGTTTTATTGATTTTATATAATTTTTATTTTATTTCTTATATTATGTTTACACAATAATTTTTATTTTATTTCTTATATTATGTTTACAGATTGCATGGAGAGCCATTTGTAGGTCGCATATGGAGGGCTGAAAGACCATTTTATATATATATTAACGTTTCCATGTTTGCAGGTTTTAATAAAAACATATTTATAATTGCACGTTAAAAATAAAAACTAAAAACCTAAGAGAAAAATATTGTTTTATTTAAGTTTAATTTACTTATTTTTTATTCTTTCTAAATCTTTATTTTAAAAACTAATATTTAAAATAAACTAAAACATTATAAAACTAAAACTAAAACTCTATAGGAAAACTAAAACTAGTATTTGTTTATTATATTTTATTTGTTTATTTACTAATAAAAAGAAGCTAACTCCTAATTTATGTGTTATTCCTAGAATAAAAATAAATAAAAAGAAAATTCAAACTGAAAAGATATCAAGATTTCAATTGTTTTTTTTCTTTATAAATATTTTTAAATTTAAAGGATTAAGCTATTTTTAAAAATAGAATAGTAAATAGGACAAGAAAATAAATTTTTCAATAAACACTTAATTAAAACGAATTAAAGCATCCTACATTAATCTTGAGTTAGAAATAAAAACTAAAATCTACCTACTTGACTCTAATTGAAATTCACAATCATCTAAGTGTAATGAAACTGCCAATGTAGCCATCTATGTAACAAAACTAAATAGAAATTCAAATTTAATTTCACAAAATGAAATCTAATATATTCAAATTGTAAGTGTAAATTAACAAAATAAAAACAAAAACAAAACTGATCTAACCTAATACTTACTTGGAACTTGTGTTCGATGCAGCGTTTATTTGCATGATGATCACCCGAGATCTCTTCTTCATCCTCTTCAATCTCTAGTTCGAACAGGTGCTCTTCATTTGATATGCAGTATTCTTCAAGTGTCGATTCTTCATTGTTCGCTTTAGGAAGAGTGATTTCATACTTGACTGTTGTCAAGATCTCCTATTCTTGAAAAGAGGAGATCCCAGATCTTTCTAGGATTTGAGTGAGATTATCTAAGCTTATTCTCATCGTAAAGATAAAATCAAATCAAATGCAAAAAAAAAGAGGTGAAAAAAAACGAGTACATGACAAACGCAGAAACAGTACGAAATGAGATAGTTAAAAAAACAGAAAAATAAAAAGTGCACCAAAAATCTGTATAAAACAAAAATAAACATATAAAATTAAAACAAGTTAGTATGAAATAAAGGCACCCAAAAAGAAAAGCAATCCAAAATTTAAAATACAAAACTGTAAATGAAAACTAAAAACTTGCATAAAGAAAACTTGCATTTGGAGAAAAAGAAAGAAATTGTAGGAAAATAAACACTTTGCAGAAAACAATCAAGGCTTTGGGGCAACCCACTAAAGTGGATGTGTCTATCTATTACACCACAAAAATTTCGTGGTGAAATCATCTTTGCGTCTTAAAATTTCCCCTCCCCTTTTCTATCTAATAAAAGCAGACTATCTACCTATCTATACTCTAATCCCTTTTAGCACCTCCCCGACAACGACGCCAAAATGTTGGGTAAAAACATTAAACAAATTATAATAGAATTTCAATGATTTAATTGTAAACCCGGAGAGAGCGTAAACTTGTGAGGCACAAAAAAAATATATGCAGGGGCAAAGTGTCGCTGAACCTAATCTACAATTAAAGTTGAATCTAAGTTATGAAAACAGGAAATGACTTAAGAATAAATCTAATTGCAGAAAACATGAAATTAGATGGAAATAAATCTAATTATAGAAAACATAAAATTGCATAAATTTACTTAATAAAGCAAGACTGAACTTGCATGAAATAAACTGGTATAAAGCAATCAAAATTAACTTGTGAGATCACATAAAATCAATACTGAAAATGCATAAAAAGAAATAACTCAAATTCTATACTAAGAACTCATAAGAAAGAAATTAACTTAAATTATATACTAAGAACTCATAAGAAAGAAATTGCTGAAAATCTATATTAACATGGAGGAATCAAAAGATGTGCATTAAGCATCATCTCCATTACATAACAATAAAAAATCATATTCTATGACTAACTCTGAACTATTCTCTACTTCCCAACCACTAAAGAGGCCTCTAACCAAAATGAGAAGAGAGCTCTCATATTTATACATTAACTCAAGATAACTGATCATAATTACAGATACGCTATTCTCTCAACTTATTTCTTTAAATCCTCAACAAATATACAACTCATCCCTCAAAATTCTCTAACAAATATTGGATGAGATATTCTCTCCACAACTCCATGATATTTTCCTTGAAGCTAGCTCACATCTAGAAGATGAAATTCGAATTTGAGGCTAGGTGGCCACTTTTGAGCTTATTAAAGTCTTCAAATACACCTCTACACATCACCAAACTCACCCAACTTTAAAGTATAAGGAAAATATGTTATTTTTCTCAATAATTAACAACAAATTCACTCAAAATACTCAAAAATAAATTATTTGGAAAATGGTAATATAAACCCATATTTATTATGAAAGTGGTGAATGTTAATGGTTTTATGGAAGGATATAATGGAATAAGCTGATAAATAGTATGTGAAATGATGAATAAAATGTGGTCTTTTTGCTGCTCAACAAGAAGTCAAACACGGAGGTGTCGGATGCCAGGTCAGGGAGGCTAGATTTGGATTTAATTCTAGTAGATCTAACCCATACTCCTCATTGCAATGTTTAGATATATTTCCAACAAAAATAGCACAATTAGCTGGAAAATAAAAATTTCTGACTAACCTCTGGAGCCTGTTGGCCTTTCGGATCAAACTTTTAGGATCGAAAACTTCTTGGAAGGAATTTGCATCAGGATTTATTCTCGTATGGGTTCTTATGGTCATGAGTATTTCCCACTGGAGCCACTTTCATAGTTTTCATGGAGTCTCCAGAGCATGTACAACCAATTCTATGTCTAGGACCGACTGCTCCACTAGATCATATAACTGAAGTTGTGTCGTGTTTCTTGAGGAGATAATAGCAATTAGGCTCTTGAAAATGGCGCCAAGATGTTAACACCCTGTAATTTTCCAGTGGTTGCTGCAGGAAGTCACAGGGGTAACCATTTCAACCAACTTTATACCATATTCTAGCCGATACAGTCAGAGAGGGCTCTCTCTTGTCACAGAGGAACGAAACACATATGCATAAAGATTTGGACAACACACAAAAGGCTAGATTTTTGTAAGTCACGAGGCGTTGATAGATTAAAAAATGACAGAATAGACATACAAGAGAATCATTGGGAAATGGAGTCAAATCCTAAAGCAATCAAGGATATTATAGAAAAAATGAGGAAGGGAATTTCCTTTGTATTATGAGGCAAAGGAAGTAGCACAAATAGTCAAATATATTGAAAGAGTGGGGAGCAGAAAAAGGAAAAAATTCTAGTGAAACAAGAGGCACCTATCTGAGGGCGAATCTCTTGCACCACATTTAGTAGAATAAACAACAAATTCTAGTATCAGTGGAGCATAGGAGATGAATTCCAAATCATTTACCAGAACACAACAACAAATGTAGTGTCTGATATAGGAGCGCTTAGCTGGGAGCTAATTCCTTGTATACTGATGTAGAGTGCATTAGAAGAAATAACACATAAATGAAAGTGATAAATGAGAAACATATACTGAATGCAACTACCATGATGAATCTCAAAAAAGCAGGAGCACATTTCTCATTAATACTTCCAAGAGAGTTACAAAGACAAAACGAGAGCAGAATGATTTATGAATGAAAATTACAACCCCTGCCTCATCAATTGAGGTCTAATTTATAATGTTGTGGCTCCTGGGACCAACCCAGAAACATAGCCTAATTATGTTACAAAAATTGGGAATCAAATACCGGATCATCATTCAAATCCTAGTAGTTTTCTGGGGTGGCAGGCCTGCCATAATTTTTTACCTGAATAGGCCTTTAGGTACAACCTCCACTTCAAAACCAAAATGCCAACGCAGAGTATAATATGCATTCTTGCTCGTCCTAATAGTGACACTCAATATTTCCCTAACGGTTTCAGTTTCTCAGGCATGACCTGCTTCACTGAACCTCATCATTACTCCAACTGAGTGTTTCATTCGTGCAGACTCCTTACCCTCAAACACCTTGAGTAGCACAACGTTTCTTTTTCCCATATATCTCCTCTATTCAGAGATCATTCATCGCTTAATGTGGCCACATGAATGATTTTGTGGCCTCTACCTTGGTTAGTCTCCTTTCACCTTTCGTCGACGAAGACGCAGCACACCGTTGATCAAAACCGTATCAAATCTCGGTTGTTGATAGATGAGAAGCCCTTGAGCAAGTCCCGTTGGCCTCCTTTTCTAACCATTGTGCACCTTTCTTGTGCCAAACCTGTCGCCATTGTGGATCAAATGTGCGATGAGGTCATGTCTGTCCATATGTGTGGGCCCTACTATCCCATCCCAACACTATATCCTGCTAACCGTCACGCATGTTGTCGTCATGAGCTATGTTCCTGCCATAGATTGCGAGTGTCAGAGGATCGTGACCATCGACAGTTTTGGAGGGAGGTATGAATTTTCTGATCCTTCACATTTAAATAGGTTGTGCTTCTTTCCTATAGTGAAAGTCTCCCATTGTCGATCTGATTTGTCTGTTTGCTCACGTTGTTGCTTTCCAATATCTGTGGGGTCTAGACGTGTCTACGGGATCTCCTCTCTGCTTCTTCCTTCCCACCTTATAGTCCTATTAGCTCAGGATGGGTCAGTTCCCCTATGCCATTTCACTTCAAAATATTAGCACTGGTGTGAGCCAGGTGCTAACAGTAAGGAAAGAAGGAAATATATATGATTCATGGACAAATCCATATACCCTGATGACAATACCTTCTTCTAATAGGAACCAATCCCCAATTCTCTTCTCTGGTGAAAATTGTAACAATTCTTTCATAATAGGTGGCACTCTTTGAAAATTATGTTGGAAAAATACTTTGTATACTTCAGACAATAGGAAATTCATGTATTAACAAAATCTTCTGTTTATTTCATCAGTAAGAACCATTTTTGTAAACTGCAAGTTCTCCTCATTAAGTAATAAGAACATTATCACTAAGTATGATTGGAATATGAAAAATCTTGTATTGTGGAAATTCACTAGCTATGAGTGAATTCTCTTAGCTAGGAATTCATCATATTTAAGGAAAATTGACTGACTTGACTGGGATGACTCGGCTGGACTAGTACTAAATTTAAAAAGTAAACTCATTAACAATTTAGTGACATATATGTCAATATCTAAATCTAAGAACTAACTCATCAGGGAAATGACTAACTGGGTTTCATCATTCAACAAATTTGTGTCCATAGGGAAATATTTATTTTTTAAAGACACATCTGCTTGGAAACAGGTGGTGAAAAATGATTTTTTCTACTCAATACTTGCTTCATGGAACGAATGGACCAGGTTTTCTTCATTGAAATATTCACAAACTTGGTTAAATGTAGCAGGAACTGCAAAAGAATATTGGATGACTAATGAGATGATAGAACACAAGATTTTGGTCTTAGCTGCATCCATAATTACCCTCTCGGAAGAAGAGTAATTAGAAGCGCACCAATCAATAAACTTAGGAAAACCTAGGGTTTGTTCTGGGTAGAAAAACTAGAAATATGACCTATAGACACCATGAACATCTGTACTGTGATCCTTAAGTACTTTTAATTTGGATTTTTATTTGATTTACTAAACCAAAGGATAGTAATGTATCAAAAACATCATCTTCCTTATCTTCAAAAACCTCTTCAATATTCTGGTATTCCAGGGCCTGGGCCTCTACTTCTTTTACACTGTCCATTTTAAATACTCTATGGTGGGAGAAAATGGTCTACCTGGTCAATTGACAAGTGGAAAGGAATTTGTATAAGTTGGATTCTTCCGCGCTAGTACTGAGCTATCGATTTACAATGCACAAATAGACAAATGGTCCCTATCCATGTTCTTTCCTTTTATATTATTTTACTCCTTGGAATAATCTATTATTCTTCACTTAACATTCCCATGTGATTCTCCCTCTTCCCATAGATCTGATCTCCTTTCATTTGAACCATTGGTCTTGATTACCATTTAATCTTGCATCTCCATTCCCGCTATATTTTCCAACCTTATCCTTCATGTAACTCTTAGTAGCAGATCTCTCCACAACAATAGATTTATTAGTCATTTTATTACCATCATAGATATTTTACCTGATTTAATGTCATCCATCCTGAAAATATTCAGAATACACCTTTCATCAGTGGATAAGAAATTGACCCTTGATCTCATCTTGTAAAAATATCCACCGTCGATCAATATCTACCTTTAAAAATTTCGACAGATCTAGTTTTACAAACGGTGTGCATATTCCTCTAGCGGAGTCATCCTCCATCGTAGATACTGATCACCATTGATCTTAGCCTTTGATTATTTTCCCTCTTTAACCAATTCCTTTGGGACTCCCTGTGATTTTATCCATGCATATTTTAATAGCGTAATGATTCTAGACCCTATATCTTATCCCCATCAAATCCACACCCTTGATTATGCAGACCCTTTAATCAATTTCATTGATTTCAAAAATTTCTTTATCTGTGTAGCTTCAATCAGTAGAATGAACATCAACCATCGACATTAACTGAGCCTCAATCTGAACCATTGATTCCAGTGGGTTATACCACTTTCCACTAATCTCCACATTTATTTTCCCTGCACATGTTCTCCCAGTGGAATGATTGTCAGTCGTCGATCATCTTTATATCTTGATCTCTACCGTTGATTTATGTAGGATGTAAATTTTTTTACTGATTGGAAAAGTTCATTCCTACGCGGTAGTTCCATTAGCAGAATCCTTCCTGACCATATATTTTCATAATATTTTCCATCCGACCATTGATATTTGATTCCCTTTAACTCATTCCATTCGCCATCAAAATTTATTTCCTCGAGCAACTTTAGCCATTGTATTTATTTACGGTCGTAGATGTTTCTAGTTCTAGATCTATACCACTAGAACTTATCATGAAATAACCAAGGTGTGGATTTTCAATTTAAGCATATTTCTAATATTTAAACCATGATTTTTTCAGGATGTATTATAAATATTCCCCTTTTTATTATTTTTTAAACCTCTTTGATATACCTCTGGTCATATTATACAAATTTCAGCTCCCTCCTTATATCTCTTAAGGTCTTCCCTCTTTTCCAACTGCTAACTAGAATGGTGCTAACACCCTTCCTAGATTGCTAAGTTGGGTTGTGATAGAGAGATATTGAGTGCACACATCCTCTTATTTATAGCGGAAAATTGGTTCCTGCATCCCTCGCTCAAACATCTCAGGTGAGACTGCATCTTCTTCGCAGATATTGTTGTATAGGGTAAAACCTGTCTCAGTCGGTGTTTAGAAATATTTCATAGAAGGGTATCGATAGTCAGTGAACCCCTATCAACGGATCTATGTCAACATTGCTAAAGCCGTGCAATATGGGAAGAAAGCTCATGATTGTGTAAAAATTCAATCATGTAGAAGACAAAATTATAAATTCTAGTTTGAATTAAATTATTAAATATGATTGATTGTTTGGAAATTTGTGAGATGTGTTAGGATAACACGTTGTGGGAACCCATGCGCTATGGAATGTAGAAACTAAAATCCATGGGAAGAATCTCACGCTAATTTGAAAA
Organism: Pseudotsuga menziesii; assembly: GCA_001517045.1. Lineage (NCBI taxonomy): Eukaryota > Viridiplantae > Streptophyta > Pinopsida > Pinales > Pinaceae > Pseudotsuga > Pseudotsuga menziesii. The sequence goes on from LPNX011020006.1 coordinate 23,305, forward strand.
TGGGTTTCCGTTGGAACACCATTGTAAATTCTGATAATGCCTCTTGTGAACCACATGTTGGTAAATATCGCAGGTGAGATAATAAAAGTATGCCAGTGGGGAATGTGTTGACCTATAGAGATGAAATGTTGTTAGAGAAATAATCCACCTTAGTACCATGATATTATACTAGGAACATTTCATTTTATTACATGCAATATCTTACAGTATAGAATTAGGTATATTGATCATTTATTAATAGTTGAGGTGCTCCCAGTTGATCATTCAAATAGTTGAGGTGCTCCCAGTTGATCATTCAGATAGTTGAGGAACTCCCAATTGATCATTCTTATTGACAGGAACCCTCGTTGATGACAAATATTCCTTTTTGTGCTCCCCCATCCCCAGATTCAGGGATTGTGTTTGACTTTAGGAGTTAGTGCATGTTTGTGGTGGTTCTTTTCCTTCCATGGGCATTTATTTCCTCCTAGAACCACTCCCACTCATCCATGTGCTCACCCATTCCTATCATGCCTCCATTTATGTCTAAGTATTCCTCACCCATGTTCACACTTACATTTGTGACCATTTGGTATGATTAGGAAGTTGATTGGTCCACCTAGGAGGGTTTGAGGGTCAAATCATGGTCTGACACTTGCCTGCATCCAAATGGCCTCTCAGGCATCACAATTTTTCCCTATTGTAATATATATCTATTCAAGACATAGTTACATGTTGGGAAGTCATAATAATATATGTTATTGACTTCATTTGTGTGTGTTATTTTCACTCTTTCTTCTATTTTATGCATATTTTATGAGCAATATCGAATTGTGAGAGTTTCCTTGGCCCCTAGATCCTACTGTGAATCAATTCTCACATGGTATCATATCTATTTGGAGCTGCAAATCAAATTCATAGTGTTTGAGTTATTTTTTGAGGGACTTTCTAGATAGATTCGAGTGTTTGCATTGCAAGTACATTCAGTAATTTGTCACCAAGAGCCCAATAAGAAATTTAACAGACCCATGCATTTCTAACCCCATTCAACTATTTTTAGTGGAATTCCAAAATGGTGATCCAACTAAGGTCGAAAGGCATGTATAGGGTCACTTTTTGTGCTAGAAATTGTCCCTAAACTACAAACGGAACAAGCTAGTACAATCTAAAAACAATTAAAAGAAAAATGGAAATTGTTTTTGTATTTTTTGGTTTGAAGATTTCATCCACAAGAAGGTAATCAATCATCAAACTAATGCAGGTACTAAATCATTAAATAACATCAAATAACTGAGACATAAATGTATAAAAGATAAATATAAACCATAAACATCCATAAGCAAAGTACCGGTTTTGTCCACAACATATGAGCATTCACATGAATAAAACTTTAATAAAGAAATGAAATCATAGGTTGAGTGGTCAAAATGGCCATAAACAAAATCAATAAATAGGATAAAATGGCTTATATTGTATATAAATCAGTCTCGGTCTTCAAAACTTACATGAGATTCATATGTATTAGTCTGAATATACATCCAATGTCCTTAGCTATATAGCCCTTCTTGAAACAAAAATCGAACCCCTCTAATGTATCATCTTCTTCATTGTATAATTACAAAGTGAAGTATCCATAGTCACTTATTTAGGTTAGGTTTCAAAAGTATTCAGCAGTTACATTAGGTAGTTATACAAACTAACTTTAGAAATGGAAATATGGTGAATTTCTGGAAAATGGGTCTCAGATATCCCCCCATATCTCTCGATACAGGACACCTATGTAAAAAATGAGAGATGTTTTGTTGAATGAGTATGTTATGGAAAACAAAAATCTCTTGGTTTTTAAAAATTCTTGTCCAATTGATCAAAATATGCCCTGCAAGATGAATACCAAAACAGGAAAATATTAAATGTTTTTAAACCCTGAAAAATAGGCCATAAAGATTAATTCGAATATTTCCAACCATAACACCTGTTGCAAAAATGAGAGAGTCTTATTTTAATGGGACTATTATGTACAAAAACCTCTCTTGGTTTTTAAAAATTATCTTCCATCTCCTCATAATCCGTGCTCAATTGCAATGACTAAAATAGAGGGAAAAGAGGCATTCAGGAAGCATTATGACAAATTCAAGAAAAAATTCAGCCCAACTGGTGTCTGTGGGCTCGAACCTATTGATTTTTCCACTCTTCCCCATATCTCTACTATAACTCTGTTAATTCACTTCTTTGGAAACTTCAAGAACCTTCAAGCTACATGTCTATAGCTGTGAAATTCGTAACCCCAATCAACATGAAAGATTTGGAAAACAAGCTAAAAATGAAAGTTAGACTTTGGATATAAGCATTGGAGTAAACTTAAATCAGTATTTGAAGACTTTGAAAATAAATATAATAATTAATAAGCCACTTAGTAAAATCTTAAGAAAGGATAAAATAAATTAAAACAAAAACTATAACATATAAAATAAAAAGACATTCAAAATCATTAAAATTTAAAATAAGATAAAATGAGAAGTAAATAAGGAACAAAAATTGAGAAAAAAATCAAATAGGGACTAGGTACAATTCTAGTCCTAACATCTGGCTCCAGCTAGTGGATGAAGTCCTCCTTGTGAGGTTTCGAGATCACATAGACCTTGTGCCTTATTCATTGGGTGATGGAGTCATTTGTATCTCGTTCCCAACCTGTTCCAAAGCTTGTAACCCCTCTCATCTAACTGTCAAACACAAACTAAAATTGCTCACTCCAAACCATACTTGCTGAAAACAAATGTTCACACTGCAAACTAAAATCATTTCTCAAGCTGTGAACTTATTTATTTACACTTCCTACTTTAATCCACTGTGTTGTTGCTTAATCAAGTAAAGTCATGATTCCAATGAAGCCATGCAATAAGTTGATTAATTGGTGAAACTCTTGATCCGGATTGGACAAATGAAACAACACATGGCATACAAAAGTGCATTTTGGAAAGACAATGGAACCAACATTCATTTGACAAGAATGATTTGACCTCTATACTACTCAAAGACTCCAAATAATCAACAATAGGGTCATGAAATCCATAAAGAAATGCCTCTTCATGATGTTCTTACTGGTATGTGTTATAAGCATGTACATTTGCATCTTTAATAATGGACAAATCTGATTTGAAAATTTCAAGATGAGAAAAAGATTTTAAATCTGAAAATGATGCACAAGCATGCTGAAACAATTTCAAGCTCAGGTAAGCTTCATGTTGTCCATATACATCTGCAGTTTCTTCAATATCCAAAACATTGTCCAATATCTGGCAAGAGAGTTGTGTACATGCCCGAATATTGCTCTCCACTTCCTTTGCATCCAAATCTATTTTTTCTGTCCATAAACTTGTTCTTGTTTCAAACCTTCATCTCTGTTTTGAGCTACAAGCTTTCCACAAGCTCGTAAATTGTCTTCAACTTCATTATCTTCCTGTGAATAAAACCCTTGACCAAAACTTGAACAAATAAAACTCTGAAAGTGACCATAAGTCAAGAATGGCAGCTTATTTCTTATATCAATAGTAAGAGGCTGAAGAGCAACAAATTCTTCTTCATAACATGATAATCTCATAGAAGGAGCTAGAAATTTCTACTATGATCAACTGAAAGTATATTATCATCTAAAAAGTCATCAAATTGATATGAAGAATCAACAAAAGCATCATTTATATCCTTGTTCATAGGAAAATATGAAAATGATGAAGAAAATTGTCTTAAATATGAATGATACCTACGTTCTTCTTCATGTTCATAAGCTTGTATATATTCAACATGATCTTGATCTCGAAGAACTTTGCAAGCTCATATGTTCTCCTCCACTCCTTTTGTATCCTCAAACAACTGTCTTAAAGATGATGATTTCCTTTCTAACAGGATAAGGACAATATCTGAATGTTGAGCCATAACATAATATACCATGGCAAGTATTTCCAAAGGTCTGATCTCCATAGGCATACTGACATAAATGCTTTGAAACCTCCAATTAAATTTAGTAATTGGCTCATCATTCTCCCTTTTTAAATTATAAAATTCGGAAAGAAATTGATCATAAGATTTATTCTTACCCCAATACTTGAAGAAGACATTGTGAAAATCTCCCCATGATCCAATTGAATTATCTTTTAAATTTCAAAACCAGAACCTAGCATATCCAACTAAGGACATCGAAAATAGCCTCATGATGATATCCTCATGTACAATCTCAAAATTGTCAATAAAATTGTGAAAATATTACAAGTGCTTTTCTGCTGTGACATGATCTTATCCAGTAAACAAAGGAAGATATTTGAAAAAATTAGGAGGGTAAGGATGAAGAGTAGATGACAGGCATAAATTTTTAAAGCTTCTCTCTCTAATTCTAGACTGAAATTTAGTGGGCTGAGAGTGAGTTTCAACAGGATGGTGGCAAGTTTCAGCAGCAATGATAGAAAGTAATGGATTAGCTTTATTCTCTACAAGATGACCAGAATAATCAGGTTCAAGAGATATGGGTACATGTACATCATATTGCACATGTATTTCAAATGAAGGAATAGGATAAACATGAAAAAAGAAAGAGAATGCAGACTTTCTTCTTCCAAATAGGGATAAGTAACTGAAGATTTATGATCATCGGAATAGACAAAACAAAAAATGATTCTTTTGACATGCAATGGGAAAGACATGAAAGAACTGATGAATAAGAACAAAAACTCATGGAGGAAACTAACAATATGATACCTGGTCTTTCCATCTGGATTCTTCATTTTTCTGTCAGCAAAATTCTCTTTGCAATGGAATCTATAATCATGGAGTCGCCAAGCAAATGACTGCAGTCTATCTCTATGTCCTTCTCGTGTCTTCCATTAAGAGTCAGATCGATGTCGTTGTGGTTCTTCCTGGTAAAGATAATCCTCACTTCCATCCTCGACAATAGTGCCAAATATGTTTGTGCTAGAAATTGTCCCTAGACTACAAAAGTATTCAACAGTTACATTAGGTAGTTATACAAACTAACTTTAGAAATGGAAATATGGTGAATTTCTGGAAAATGGGTCTCAAAGAACCCCCTATATCTCTCGATCCGGGACACTTGTACAAAAACTGAGAGAGGTTTTTGTGAAAGAATCCATGATGGAAACAAAACTCTATTTTTTTTTTAAATGCTTCTCCAATCGATCAGAATATTCCCCGCAAGATGAATACTAAAAGAGGAAAATATTAAATATTTTTAAACCATGAAAAATAGGTCATAAAGATTAATTTGAATATTTCCAATGATAACACACATTGAAAATATGAGAGAGGTTTTATTTAATGGTCCCATGATGAACAAAATATCTCTTGTTTTTTAAAAATTCTCTTCCATCTCCTCGTAATCCGTGCTCAATTACAATGACTAAAACAGAGAAAAAAGAGGCATTTGGGCAGCATTATGACAAATTCAAGAAAAAATTCATCCCAACTGGTGTCTGTGGGCTCGAACCTATTGATTTTTTCACTCTTCCCCATATCTCTACTATAACTCCGATAATTCACTTCTTTGGAAACTTCAAGAACCTTCAAACTATGTGTCTGCAGCTGTGAAATTCGTAACCCCAATCAACATGAAACATTTGGAAAACAAGCTCAAAATGAAAGTTAGACTTTGGATATAAGCATTGGAGTAAACTTAAATAAGTATTTGAAGACTTTGAAAAGAAATATAATACTTAATAAGCCACTCAGTAAAATCTTAAGAAATGATAAAATAAATTAAAACAAAAACTATAACATATAAAATAAAAAGACATTCAAAATCATTAAAACTTAATATAAGATCAAATGAGAAGTAAATAAGGAATAAAAATTGAGAAAAAAATCAAATAGGGACTAGGTACAATTCCAGTCCTAACAGTAACCATGGGGACTAAGGTAGAACCAAACTCTGTTGTGGAGAAATCGAAGTTCTTCAATAGACTTGATGAAGCATTTGGAATGCTTTGTCTCGGCATTTCAAAATACTTTCTCTTCCATGTAGACAGCCTATCAAATCCCAATTAAGTATGGTTCAAGTTTGAGGAATTGTGAAGACTGATGAGATGAGAGGTCACCTACTCGAAAATGAACTAATCTCACTGAGTCCAACTCATTTTGAGACAATCTAGGATTTCTTCACCAAGTTCAAAACGTTAGTGCTTCAGTTGAAATAGTGTGGCATAGAAAAGAATGATGAGCAGCTCATATTGTCCGTACTTTTGAAGCTAGGGACATATTACTCGGTGTTTGTGTCTACATTCCACTCTAGCAAGCTCACATCTCGAACCTGGTTCATTCCTTCATTGGATGACTTAATGGAATCATTGACTCAAGAGAAAAATAAGCTAGTGAAAATGGGCACCATCAAATCCTATAAATATCAAGCTCTTGTTTCAGGAGTTTCAAATCTAGCCAAAGGCAAGAATAAAGCCAAGTATTGGAAGTAGCAAGACAAGAAGAAGATGTACAAACCCAACTATTCATATGGAGGTTCGAATCCTAGCAAGGATAAGGACAAGAAGAAGGAAGAGAAGACCAAATGCACCTACTATCACAAAGGGTGGAATCCAAAGAGTGCATGCATGAATAATACCATAGACATGATGGTGCAATTGCTTGAGAAGAACAACATCCCACTACATGAGGGCGCAAGGAAGAAGTGTGGAGGTTCAGGATCAGACAACAAAGAGAGGTTCCATGCATTTGTTTCTGGTTCTTCCAACTCTTATACCTTCATCAGAGATTCATGAGCTTCCAAGAATATGGCCTCTATAGAAGTCTTCTTCTCGTCCATGTATTCTAACAGTGGTCCAACTGTTCTAATGGGATATGATTCAAAGATCCAAGTCAAAGGGAGGCAGGATCGATCTTGATAATGGGTACTTCAATAATGTTTTATTTGTACCTGAATTTGAAGCGAACCTACTCTCAGTGTACCAAATGACTCACACTAGTGAATCCAAGAGAGTAACAGACACAATGGAGTTAGCATAAATCTCTACAAACAAGGTGGTGGCATTGGGGTTTACTGATCATCAAAAAAGGATGTACAAATTCTCCCATTTCTTTCCCTACTCCATAGGGAATACACTTATTCCACATGCCAATGAGACAAGCAGGTTGTGGCATGAGAGATATATCCATCTCAACTACAAATACCTCTAGGAATTGAACAAAGAAGGAATGGTGGAAGGGCTTCTTTATATCAAGTTCTCAAGTGGCGCATGCATAGGATGTGTAGTGGGAAAGCATGCAGAGCACAACTATGAGAAAGGGAGAGCACGGAGAGCTACCCAAGTGCTTGGCTTAGTGCATTCATATATTATTGGTCCTCTTCCCACACCCCCTTATGGGGGATCAATGTATGTTTTTACTTTCATAGAGGATTTCTCAAGGTATTGTTGGGTGTATCTCCTCAAACTAAAATATGAAGTCTTTTAGACTCTCAAAGTTTGGAAAGGCCTAGTTGAGAATGCATGTAGGAATAAGATTAAGGTCGTTAGGACTGAAAATGGAAATTATTAGGTGAAAAAGTGTTTGCAGCATCTTTGTGAAGAATTTGGCATCCAAATGAAGCATTTAGAACCCTACACACCACAACAAAATGGTGTTGCAGAGTGCAAGAAAATGGCTCTCAAGGAGATGGATACCTGTATGATTGAAGAGAAGGATTTGAATCCTAATATATGTGATGAATCCATTAACTGTAATGCATACATCCAAAAAAACACTCCTCACAAATATTTGGATGGAAAAATACCATATCAGGCTTGGTTGGGTCACAAGCCAAGTGTTTCACATTTTACGGTCTTTGGCTCAAAGGCTTGGGCTAGGATTCCTCCAGAGAAAATAAAATCCTTGGAACCTTAAAGAAAGGATCCCATCATGGTTGGATATTCTAAATATTCAAAGGGATACAAGCTCTTTTATCCCTCATCTCAGAAGACATTCATAAAAAGGAGTGTACATTTCGAAGAGGAGCTCGTACAAGAGGTCAAACTAGCTCATGGGGAATGCTCACATCCTCCACTCCATCATGATGTAAGTGATGAAAATATCTCTGTTTTTTATGATTATGATATTTATGAATATCATGATGGAATTCATTCATATCATCACTCACTCATTCGTCTCAAATGGGTTGAGAAAACTCTTGAAGCAGCAAGAACTCTAGCTTGCAATCCACTAGATCCTAGAAATACTAGATCTCAATTTCACACTTCTTTCTCTGCATGTGAAGTGAATATTGATGAGAAATGGTTCATGATGGTTGGATTGGATCCTAAAACATATTAGGAATCATCACTAGACCCAAAATGTAAAATATCCATGCAACAAGAGTTCAACTCATTACTTGAAAATGAGACTTGAGAATTGGTTCCATTTCCCTTCAAGAGGAAACTACTGCAATGAAAGTGGGTATATAGGAAAAAAGTGGAATATTTTGGTTCATATATCAAGTATAATTCTAGGTTGTTTTACAAAGGCTTCTCTCAATTCAAAATAGTGGACTATACCGAGACATTTGCATTGGTTGCAAAGATGGACTCTATCAGCCTAGTTTTAGCCATTGATGCATCTAAGCATTGGGAGGTTCAGCAAATGGATGTTAAGAGTGAATTTATTCATGGTGAAATTCAAGGGGAGATATATATGCAGCAAACTAAATGTTTCATTTAGGATCCTTCACTTTTATGAAGGTTAAAGAAGTATCTCTATGGCCTCAAGAAAGCCCCCAGGGCTTGGTATTCCAAGATGGAAAATTTTCTACTCTCATCGCGGCTTTGAAAGATGTAAATATGATCCTAATGTATTTGAAGCATTTTTGTGACTTATTTCAGGTCATAGTGCTGTAATTTTATGACCTTTTGATTACAGGTAGTTGCACTAAAGAATTTGGATCGATTAAGTCTTAATTGCACAGTGAATTCTCCATCACTGATCTTGGATTGTTGAAGCAATTTCTTGGTTTGGAAATTGAGAAATATGAAGCAGGGATCAAGGTAATACATAAAAAGTGTGCTTAAGAACTTTTATTGAAGTTTAAAATGGCTGACTGTAAGGAATCCAAGTGCCCATTCCTTTCAGGTATAAAACTAGGTGAATTTGGTGAGTCTCCATTGGTGGACAGCTCGTTCTATAGACAGCTAGTTGGGAGTCTACTATATCTTACACACTCTCAACAAAATTCATCATATGTTGTAGGATATATAGAAATATATATGCATAATCCTCATGATATCCATTGGAAGGAATCAAATAGGATCCTACACTATGTGCAAGGAACCAAGCACTTCGGGGTACACTATGTTGTTGGTTCTCCACTAGAACTAGTAGGATTTTCTGATTCCAAATGACATGAAGTCCAATATAGTTTATGTATTTATGATTGCACATGTTCCCATATTTGTTTCAATTCAGAAACCACAAACCCTCTCCCTATATTCAAATGAGGCCGAGTACAGAGGAGCAGTGAACACAGCTACACAATGTGTGTGGTGGCAATGTATTATTTGGGAACTTGGAGTTGAATTTGATTCACCAGGAGTAATTTGGTGTGGTAATCAAAGTGAAATCAATATTTCCACTTATCCAGTGCAAAGACAAAGGACCAAACACATTGAGATACACATGCACTACATCCGGAGCTTGGTGCATGATCAGTTGATATCCTTGCAGTATTGCCCATACACAAAGCAAACTCCTGACATTTTGACCAAGATATTAACATAGAATACATTCACCTATATGATATCACTTCTTGGGGGATGATACATGGTGATGGATACCATTCACTTTCATATTTTTTGCTCCATTTTCATTTTTTAGGGGAGATTTTGTTCCCATGTGATTTTCCTCCTTACCTTGTTTTTATGCAAAAATAAAAAAATTTGTTGTAAGAGGTGACTTGAGACATAGTTTCCAAGGCCTCCATGATATTTTCAATAATTTGTACTAATTTATACTTAAGGAGGGGTGCTAGAGAAATAAACCACCTTAGTACCATGATCTTATACCTTAAGAACATTTCATTTTCTTCCATGCAATGTTCTATGGTCTAGACTTAGGGATATTAATCATTTATTGATAGTTGAGGTGCTCCCAGTTGATCATTCTGAATAAAAGGAACCCTCATTGATGGTATATCTTCCTTGGTTCACTCCCCTATCCCCGGATTCAAGGATTGTGTTTGACTTTAGGTGCTAGTGCATGTTTGTGGTGGTTTTTGTCCTTCCTTTGGAATTTATATACTCCTAGAGCCCCTCCCACTCACCCATGACTATAATGTCTCCATTTATGCCTCATAATTCCTCACCCTATTCACACTTGCATTCGTGACCGTTTGGGATAATTAGGAAGTTGATTGGTCCACCTAGGGGTGTTTGAGGATCAAATCATGGTATGACACTTATATGCATCCAGATGGCCTCCAAGGCCTCATGATTTTTCCCTATTGTAATATATATGTGTTCCATACATAGTTACATGTTGGAAATGCATAATAATATATATTATTGACTTTATTATGTGTTTTATTTTCACTCTTTCTGTTATTTTGTGCATATTTTGTGGGCAATATCGAATTGTGAGAGTTTCCTTCACTCCTAGATCCTATTGTGAATAAATTCTCACAAACAAAAAAAATGAATTGGGGTAACAAACCCGAGGTACTGCTAGGTTAGTGAATTCATCCTGAGGAACTATTAATTGTTGGCCCTAGGAATAGATAGGAAAAATTAGACCAGAATTCTCCTCGGGAATATGAATATTTTAGTCGTATGACAGAGGAATAAGAGTTGCGACAGAAGAAGACATGGAAGAGGAGATGCAATAGAAGCAGACATGGGAGAATATTCTATGACCAAATAATAAATCCACGATGGAAGGAACCATGACAGAAGAAGAGTACAGTATTTGAAAAGGACGTCTCAAAGATCGTGGGCAAGAAACCAATTAGAATAGTGCATGTTGTGGGAATAAAGTATCTTTGTAATTTTGGGCCAATTGTGCCTGCTATTAGTATAAATGAATGTAATAAAATAGGAATTATATCATGTTGTATAACATAATAGAGTCAGTTGATTATGATATGTGAGAGCTTATAAAAGAGAGAACCCAAGTTGTGTGTAGGTTGGTCTCTCTGGTTCTCTGCTGGATTTTGTTTTAGAAGAGTTGTAGAGTCAAAGAGTTGTAGAGTTGTAGAGAATAGAGTTGATATTGGTTGTGTTCATATCGATATTATATTTAAGGAGAGTAAAACTTCAAATACTTAAGACTATAGAGCATGAGAAGAGAGAAGTCTGTATAGATTATAGAGAATATCTAGAACGAAGTCTTCGAGCTGACTGCACATATGAAGGTGCTATATATTTCTCATGCTAGATGAAGAGCACCTTTGTGGTTTTTTTATATTATTAATCCATCCTTAGTACCTTATTTTAGACCTTAAACTATTTCATTTGATTTTATGCATTAATATCTATGTTTTAGACTTAGGGAAAGTGGTCTAGCAAGTTAATTGGTTATTTTGTCCCATTCACACACACACCAATGCTCTATCTTGGTCAACTTGGAACATGCGCACCATCATTAATGACCTTTGGTCTCTTGGATCACTCCCCTTCCTCTTTTGTGGAATTTGGTTTGACTAGGGGTGCTAGTGATGTTTTTAGAACATTTTGGTCCTTCTTGTGCATTTATTGTTCACCTTGAGCCACTCCCACACCTTTTTTTCCCCACCCATGCCTGTCATGGATCATTTCATGATCTAACATTCCACACCAATGTTCACACTAGGTTTTATGACAGTTGGGGTGATTCAAGAGCTAATTGGTCCACCTATGGGGGGATGGAGTCAAATCTAGTTATGACACATGTGCACTCCCAAATGGCTTCATAAGCCTCAATATTTTCCCCAAATGTAATATATATTTGTTATAAACATATTTACATGTTATATAGTGTTAATAATATTCACTATTGATTTCATGTGTGAATGCAATTTCAGTCTTTTCAGCTAATTTGTGCTTGTTTTGCAAACTAGAGCAAATTGTGAGAGTTTCTTGGCTTCTAGATCCAGCCATGAATCAATTCTCACATGGTATCAGAACTGATTGAATCTGCAAATTGATTTCTAATTATTTTATTTCCTATTAGAGTAATTCTCTAGATAAAATATTGAGTTTTCATTCCAGGTACATCCAATAATTTTCACCACTAGTGCAAGCAGAGATGGAGAAAACTCATGTATTTCTAAAACCATTCAACTAATTCAAATGGAAGGTTAAGATGGTTATCCAGCTGAGGTCCAAGGGTCTCTATAGGGTCACCATGGGGACAGAGGTAAAACCAAATTCTATAGTAGAAAAATCAAAGTTTTTCAATAGACTTGATGAAGCGGTTGGAATGCTTTGTCTCAGCATTTCGAGAGAAATCATGTTTCATGTTGAAAGTATAGCTTCCAAAAATGAATTTTGTCTTAGTATCAAATCTCTCTTTGGGAATTTTGATGAGATGAGGGGTCACCAACTCGAAAATGAGCTCATATCCTTGAGCCCAACACATTATGATACCATCCAAGATTTCTTTACCAAATTCAGGTCATTGGTGCTTCAAATCAAGCAGTGTGGCATATAGAAGAAATAAGAGAAACCAATATTGTCTATTATTTTGAAGCTAGGGTATGAGTATTCTATGTTTTCTAGCACATTTCACTCAAGAAATCTCATAGCTTGAAATTGGAAAATTCCATCACTAGCAAGATTCATGGAGTCTTTGACCCAAGATAAAGATAAGCTAGTGCAGATGGGAACCATCAAACAAATAAAATACCAAGGTCTTGCTGCAATTATTTTGAATCCATCCAAAGGTAAGAAGAAATCCAAGCATTCAAAACATCCATATAAGAAAAATCAAGACATACCCAAATTTCTTGATGGGGGTTCGAATCCTTGCAAGTACAAGGATGAGAATGGAAAGGACAAGACCAAATGCACCTAACGCCACAGGGGATGGAATCTAGAGAGTGCATGCATGAAGAAAACTATAGATATGATGGCATAGTTGTTGGAGAAGAACAACATACCAATCCCATAGGGCGCAAGGAATAAGGATGGAAGTTCAGGTTCTAACAACAAAGAGAGGTGTCATGCTTTGATTACTGGATATTCATATTATTCATCCTTCATAATTGATTCGGGAGAATCAAGGAAGATGGTCTATGTCAAATACTTCTTCACATCCATGTATTCAAACAGTGACACAACTGCTCGAATGGGTGATGATTCAGAGATCTAGGCCAAGAGAATTGGAAGGATCGATTTGGAAGATGGATATTTCAACAATGTCATGTTTGTAACATAATTGGAAGAGAACCTGCTATCAGTGTACCAAATGACAGACATTGGAGAATCCAAGAGAGTAAAATTTACTCCATATGTGTTTGATATAGCTGAAATATCCTCCGACAAAGTGGTGGCATTGGGGTATTCTAATCATCATGCTAGGATGTACAAATTCTCTCATGTCCTTCCCAACTCTAGAGGGAAAGCACTACTATCTCATGCCAATGAAACTAGAAAGTTGTGGCATGAGATATTTGGTGATATGAACTACAAATACCTCTAGGAATTGAACAAGGAAGGCATGGTGAAATGGATTCCTCCTATCAAGACCTCTAATGGTGAATGCATTGGTTGTGTGGTGGGAAAACATCTAGAGTGCAGCTATGAGAAAGGGAAAGAAAGGGCAGCTACACAAGTGCTTGGGTTGGTGCATTCATATCTCATTGGTCCTCTTCCCACATCCTCCTATGGATTATCAAGGTATGTTCTCACTTTCATATATTATTTCTCAAGGTTCTACTGGGTCTATTTCCTCAAGATCAAATATGAAGTATTTGAGGCTCTAAAGATTTGGAAGGCCCTGGTTGAGAATCAATGTAGGAACAAGATCAAAATCCTTCATACTGATAATGGTAAAGAGTATGTGAACAATAATTTTCAACACCTATGTGAAGAATGCGGCATCAAAATGCAGCATCTGGTCCCGTACACACCACAACAAAATGGTGTGGCAGAGAGGAAGAACAGGGCGCTCAAGGAGATGGATACCTATATGATTGAGGATAAGGATTTGAGTCCTAATATATCAGATGAAGCAATTAACTATGTTTCATACATTCAAAATAGGGCTCTTCACAAATCAGTGAGTGGAAAAACACCATATGAGGCTTGGTTTGGTCACAAGCCAAATATTTCACATTTCAGTATTTTTGGCTCAAGGGCTTGGGCTTGAATTCCTTCAGAAAAGAGAAAGGCCTTGCATCCAAAAATAAAGGAGTGCATCATGAAAGAATATGGTGAAGATAAAAATGGCTACAATCTCTTTTATCCTTCCACACAAAATAATTTCATAGAAAGAAGTGTGCAATTCAAAGAAAAAATTATTCCATATTTTGAACTAGCACCGGGGGAATGCTCTTCTCCTCAACACCAAGATGATGTAAGTGATGATTCCATTTCTGATATTTATGATTATGATATCACTGAATATTAATTTTATGAACATGAAGCCCCCTCAAGTCCCAAGTGGGAAGATAAAACCATAGAAGCTGTTGGGGATTTAGAAGGTAGTCCTCTAGATCCTAGGAAGACTAGATCACAATTTCAAAGTGCTAATTTTGAAAATGAATTGAGTCTTGATTAGAATTGATATATCATGGTTTTATCTGATCCACAATGATATAAGGAATCATATTATGACCCAATATGGAAAACAACCATGCAAGAAGAGTTCAACTCTCTACAGGAAAATGAGACTTGGGAATTGGTTCCTTTGCCTCCCAAGAGGAAGCGTGTGCAATGCAAGTGGGTATATAGGAAAAAATTTACTGTTCATGGGTCTGATATAAAATATAAGGCCATATTAGTTTCCAAATTCTTCTCTCAATTCCAAGGAGTGGACTATACATAGACATTTTCACAAGTTGCAAAGATGGACTCTATCAGGCTAGTTTTAGCCATTGCAGCAAGCGAGCACTGGGAGGTTCACCGCATGGATGTCAAAAGTGAATTTATTTATGGTGATATACAAGAATATATATATATATATATATATGAAGCAACATAAATGTTTCCAAGAGGACCCCTCCCTTGTATGCAGGTTAAAAAATTCACACTATGGCCTCAAGCAAGCCCCAAGGGCTTGGTATGCCAAGATGGACAAATTTATGCTTTTACTTGGCTTTGTTAGATGAAAGTATGATACTAATATTTATTTGATACATATTGGTAATGTATTTCAGATAATTGTACTATATTTTGATGACAATTTGATTACAGGTAGCTGCACCAAATAAACTGGGTCAATTAAAGCATCTTTGAATAGTGAATTTTTAATGATCGATCTAGGCTTGTTGAAACAATTTCTTGGTTTGGAAATTGTTCAATATGAGGAAGGGATCAAGGTCAGACAACAAAATTATTCTGCAGAAATATTAAAGAAGTTTAAAATGGCTGAATTAAGGCATCCAAGTTCCCATTCCTTTCTGGTATCAAACTAGGTGAAGTTGGTGACTCTCCATTGGTGGATTGCTCATTATATAGATAGCTAGTCGAGATTTTATTGTATATTACTCATTTTAGACCTGATTTAGCATATGTTACAGGTGTTGTGTCTATATATATGCAGCTGCCTCATGATATCCATTGGAAGGAATCCAATATTATCCTTCAGTATGTACAAGGCACCAGGAACTTCGGGGTACACTATGCTACTAGTTCTCCACTAGAACTAGTTGGATTTTATGATTCTGATTGGGATGGCGATCCCAATGATAGGAATTCCACTTAAGGTTTTGTCTTCATGATTTCCACTGGTCCCATATCCTGTTAAAGAAAGAAACAACACACTATTTCCCTTTCTTTTGCTGAGGCCGAGTACAGAGGAGAAGTGAATGCAGCTACACAATGTGTGTGGTCATAAGGCATTCTTTGGGAAATTGATGTTGCACTTGATTCAGCCATTGTCATTTGGTGTGACAATAAAATTGTAATCAATATTTCTAAATATACAGTACAGAAACAGAGAAAAACACACAAGATATACACATACACTACATTTGGGGCTTGGTGCATGATCGGGTGATAGCCTTGCAGTATTTCCCTTCTGCTGAGCAAACTACTGATATTTTCACCAAGTGATTCACATTGAAGAACTTCACTTACTTGAGATCACTACTTGGAGGGAGTGATACACGGTGATGGCTTCCATTCACCTTAATATTTTTGCCCCATGTCTATTTTTTAGGAGAGTTTTTGTTCCCATGTGATTTTCCTATTTTCCTTGTTTTCATGGACAAATAAAAATTTATGTTGTATGAGGTGACTTGATCCTTTGTTGCCAAGCAATACATGATATTTTTGTATAAGTTGTACTAATTATGAAATAATTCGGGGTGTTAGAGAAGTAATCCATCCTTAGTACCTTATTTTATACCTTAGAATATTCCATTTTCTTTTATGCATTGATATCTATGGTTTAGACTTAGGGAAAGTGGTCTAGCAAGTTAAATGGTTATTTTGTCCTATTCACACACATACCAGTGCTCGATATTGGTTAAACTATAACATGTGTGCACTTGTTAATGGACCTTGGTCTCTTGGAATGCTCCCCTTCCTCTTTTTTGTGGAATTTGGTTTGACTAGGGGTGCTAGTGATGTTTTTAGACCATTTTGGCCCTTCTTGTGCATTTATTGTTCACCCCAAGCCACTCCCACACTTATATTTTCTCACCCACACCTTTTATAGACACATTTATGCTCCATCATGCCACACCAACGTTCACACCAGTTTTCATCACTGTTTTGGGTGATTGGAGAGCTATTTGGTCCACCTAGGGGGGATGGAGGTCAAATCTAGTTATGATACATGTCCACTCCCAAATTGTAATACCCAAATTTTTCCCCATAATATTTAATTATACATAATGTAAATATTGTATGAAATCATGGTGAGGATCTCAAGGCCAAGTCCTTGCCATTGATGAATGTTTTTTGGATATGTGATCAAGGCTGATACCTATGGTGATAGTGTTAAGCCAAGAATAGTATATATATTTTGATATATCATGTAAATGTAAAAATTAATAAAATACCATAGCTAGCTATGGAACTGCAACATAAAAGAGATGGGGGGCATGAGTCCACACAAGAATAGGGTAGGGAGTTAGTCAAACCCCCTAAGCCAATAGGGTGTGAGCAGATGTCAATGGGAAAGCCCATGAACCCTCGGCTACTTTTTTCCTCTGTCCTTAATCATCAATTTCTTCCAAAATTTGATTGAGGTAGTTAATGCCTTGGGCAGAGCAAGGCATGGTAGTCTGATTGTGTGTCTGAGCAAACCTGCAAGTCGGCAGTCTCTACACACCGTATTCTTGCTTTTGCAGCAAGTAAACCCACGTGAGTGCATGCCTAGTCTATCATCGGGTTTCTACCTATGAATTTTTGTGCATTCTAGGGGGGGGGGATTCACTCCTGGATCATTCATTTTTCTCTAGAGACATGCAGTGTGGTGGTTCGACTACCCTGTGTGCGGAAGTATAGCTCTGTGGTGTTTTGTCTGGGTGACATTATGGGAATTTGGTTCAGGAAGAAGGAATTCTGTTCATTATCATTCAAGATCATTATGCATGAGGGAAGTAGGATTTTTTCACTCACGATGGTGCATTTTTCTTCTAGCCATAACCATGGATAAGTGGTTCCGCAGTTGTAGCAGGGTTTTCACCCTTGATACGTGCAAAGGAACCTCCCTTTTGTTAATGAGACAGAATGGTAGAGTTCGTTGAAAAGAGATACAAAAGACAATAATATTAGTAAACATAAAACCAATAAGAAAATACATATAAACTAAATAAACAAAAAACATGAAAAGTATACCTTTTTTTTTTTCTTTAAAATGGATCATTATGCCCCAAACTTGGAAATGGACCTCCTATCCACGGGCTATTTAGTACGGAGGATGCCTCAACGTACCGGATGGGAGATGGTGGGGCTATTGAATGATTGGGAAAACGATGTGAGTACTTTAAGAATAGTGGTTTTTCACCATACTCACAAAATAGAATAATGGAATAAGGCCGATAAGTGAATTTTGTGATGGGGAGCTCCACACTATTTTATAGGTTTTTCTGTCATTTTCTCTCTTTTAGGGTTTTGGAACCCTATTTAGGGTTTTAAGCCATATTTAGGGTTTTAATCCTTTGTTTTGGGTTTTGAAGCCCTTTTGTGTTTTTAACCCTTTTGGGGGATTTTATCCCTTTTGTGAGCTTTCTAGCTCTTTTGTGCGCTTTTTTGGCCTTTTGTGAGTTTTTGGCCTTTTTTGAGAGAGAATGAAGGTAAACCATAGTTTTGAAGATCAGAGGTAAGGAAAAATGGTAGGGAAATGATGTATGTATATGGTTTAGACCATATAGAGCTAGGTGATAAAAATTTTGTGTTAACATATTTTCCCCTGATGTGTGAGGGCAGGAGCTCATCGTATGGACAACAAACATCATAGGATCATGGGGATAGTGGAGAGACTAGAGAGACTTATGAAGAAGCGACGCTTCATCATTCGAACCATGGTGGATTTTATTTTTTGTATTAATATTGGTTCCCAACAATGGGTGAGATACAAAGAATGTGTGACATGTATATGGACGAGGTGGGCATACCCATGCTCATAACAATGTCAAAAGAATAAATAATGGGATCAAGGCTCAAAAAATATGGGATCCGATCAATACATATACAACTAATGATACATAATGGTGGCCTCAATGAGAGACTGAATATCCTATTGACCTGAAGAATTGATACATAAGAACAATGGCATTCTCTTCGAATGCAATATCTTCATAACCTATGCTCTACTGAATCTGGAAGTGTACATAGTTGGAGGGAATTCATGACGGGGAGTCAGAATATCTGTGGTACAATATGTTGCAACAATACTAGAGCTAGATATAAGCACTTATCTGGGGACTTTGAACTCTATTTCCAACGTAACCCATAAATCACAAGGGACATGAAACTATCTAGGTCCCATAATAGACTCACTAATGTGCTAGAGTCTGATGAAAACCAGGGTATTCAATCAAAAAATGCAGAGCCCAATACCCTGCATGAATCTCAAAGGTGCGATGATAAAGTAGAGCACGTGAGACACAACCATCCCAAGAGGCATTAATGACTCCTCTCAAGTGGTCCAAGGAACTCATCAATAAGGTGAATGAAACCAGTATATAGGGATCTCTAGGTCTATCCTATGGAATAGATGTGTTAATGTCGATAGAGGGAGACCTGTAACTAATCAAGGAAATATTTTTTCCTTGACGAGAAGAACGAAGGGGATAATCAAATATGTGGGACAATATCGGGACTTACACACTGAATGGGGGAACTGGGGCAGGGGAATATGGGGGACTCAAACTTATTTTATTCAGAGTATGGTGGCAGGGTTGACCTAGCAGCAAATGAAACTAACTCATGGGATAGATATCATAGCTATAATACCGGGAATGTAATTACAAATGGGAAATAGTGAGGGAAGTAGTTGGAATATGAATACTCAGGGGATCCAAGGAAGACTCATCACAGAATACTCTGAACAAAGGTGACCCAATTGGGGGAAGCTGCCAAACTATAATGTAGGGTGTGTTGCTAGGAATTTTGTTACACCTTCTGTGGATAAAAGTTGTTCCTATGGTTTGAATGGTTCACAATAAGGTTGGAAGACTTCCCATAGAAATTACAGACACTTGGAATGCAATATTTGATGGAGTGACATGGTTCTTCTCTTATGACGAAAGGTCCCCAAGAAAACACCTTCAAAAATACATCAAACACACAAGATATCAAAGATACCAGAACATCATCTACAGATCTATGTCAATGACTAAGGACTTTGACAATAATATGCAAGATTATAACATAACAAATATATGGGAAAGGAACCAACTTTACATTAGTAAAATGAAGAAAGAGTTTACAACCTATGCCTTAATGTTGATATGATCTCTCACAAAACCAACATATTGTCCCCTATAGATCCAACTTACTCCCTCAAGATCTCTTGAATGACTTAGGCCAGAATATCAAAGCAACAACATAACATTACTCCCTCCTCGACCATGGGAATTGAGCTTTCTTTTATAGACTTGCAATGGATAGGGATGGTTGAGAAATTGATGGGTGATGTGGATAGGAGATGCTACAAGGATGGATATTGAGCCCAACTGACCCAATTGATCAGGGATAAGGGTGCCACAAATCCTTCTTTCGAGAAGCTTCATGAGAACCTCTCTTTTTCACTTTTTACCAAGGGCACCGCTCTTTGTTCACCATGACAGAGCGGTTCTGGGAAGAACCATGCCTTGTTTAAAGGGTAAAGCCGCTGCCACTACTTACTACTAACGCATTACAGGTAGTGTTGAAGAAGGTACCGCTTTTTGACTAAAGGGTAGAAGCGGTGTTGGATTTTCATATACAAATTTGATGTCTGGACCAATGTTCTTGGCTTCACAATTTGGGGTAGAGGGAAACACTGAGGTTTGAGATCTTATCACATATTGATGATGATATTTAGGTATAATAGGGTGGCATCAAAAAACACCATTATGACAGGATCTCGTGGATTTTTAGCGAGCCCGAGAAATTAAATGCTCGATGGTGTTTTCATTTTTAGAGAGTATGAAAATAGGAAGAAGACTTCAGCGTGGTCTCTTTTTCATATGTAGTCTCATGAGTCTGAAAAAAGGATAAAAGTATGCGCAGAAGAGATATCTCAAACTTTAGGGAAGGAATACTTCTTTACCGTTTGTAGTCCAATCAGGCCGAAAAAGGTTAAACTTACACCGACAGGATGGTCATTCAAATAATTTTACGAGCATGAACGAAACCAAGTTTGCTCGACAATATTTTCTTAATGAGAAGACTGTAAAAGAGCCTAAAACAAGCCATGATGATATTTTTCATAAAGTTCAGTCCCAATGCTCGAGAAAGTATAAAAGGATGCACAGGGAAATGTTATTGGCTTCAGTGTCAAGGTGGTCCTTTTCTTATAATAATATACATGATAGTATGCAGATCCTTGAGAGAGATAAGTAAACATGGCTACTAGAATACAGTGTAGATCCGTGTGATAGAGGACTCAAACTTGGACATAGCTACCAGACATACAATGTATATCTATTTCATACAGACAAAAATTTGAACATGGCCACGACCATACAAATGTGGATCCATGCTGGTACTTCACAAATTATATCCCATCGCAACCTGGGGAGAAAGCTATGAGTGATTTCCAACGAATACCTAGGGTCTTCATCTCGTCTTCCACAAAGTACAATTCTATCCATGTGATTACAATTATCTAAATTCAAACATGGTAGAAACCACTTGATTACCAGTCAATGATGTGAACCATTAACAAGTGCGAGGGAGATCACCATTAATGTCAATGATACCCAAGGTACCCTAGTACAATATACTAAGTGTGAATAGATTATCTGATGTCGAACACTTAGTTGAATCTCTTGATCAAAGATCAATGATGTGAACCTATGTTAAGAGAGAGAGAATCTGTCATTGATGCATACAAATCTCGAGGTACTAAACTTGTTTCTAAGACTAATTCCTAGACAATGTGCTGATGTCGACATGAATAGTCTTGTTAAAGGAGGGCCATGATGAATCCCACATCGAAGACACGAAACTTGGAACAAAGTTCTGGAATGTTGTAGATAATGTAACCATCAGGGTGACTCAAAAATACTGACACAAAGGTTGTTTTAACTGCAGAGGTAAACTTCTAACTTCCCTTTGAAAATCAGATAGCACGAAAAAAGACTTGGCAGCATTGACTCGACAAGGCGGAACACAATACGACATTGGAAAATGCATTATTTGAAAGACTCAAAGGAGTGAAATGAATCATGAAAGTGGATCAACTCAGAGACAAGATGAATTACCCAATCGACTGAATGAAATGTAGACAAGTGCCATGTTCAAAAGTGACGACAAAATTCCATTTTATTTGTAAAATGAATTGATTCCCTTCCCTTAATTTCCCCATCATGATCGATGAGTGCCTCTTTTCATTTTTATGAGTCCAAAGAGCATAACAAACAATCGTTGTAGCTTATTTGAAGACAAGTCCATTCTCATATGTTTTACGAGCCTGAGAAAGGAGGGGTTTGTTCCCAAAAAAGGGTCTCTCAGTGTTTAGTTTAACAAGTCCAATGAAAGTTAACTCGATATCGTTCACGTTTAGAGAGTCTGAACAAATAAGGAAGAAGACTCCAAAGGGTCCTTTTTCGTACGATTTAGTCTCTAGGGCCTGAAAAAGTGTAAAATAATACCCAAGAGAACTCTTCCAGTCATGATTAGCTGGAGTGTTCCTTTTCTGTAAATAGTCTATCCAAACCGAAAAAGAGATAACCTACCGTCGTAGAGACAACTCTTCTAATACTTTTATGAGTATGAAAAAGACAAGTACTCGACAATATTTTCATATTTAGGAGGTCCAAAAAGAGTTTAAAGGAGACTCCGTTAGGTCTCTTTTCATGATGAAGAGTTTTACAAGTCCTAAAAGAATCAGAAAAATACTTGGAACTTTGATACTGGTTTTTGAGAGCGTGATCCGAAGTATCAAAACGAACGCTCGAGGAATTTTTTCATTTTTAAAAGTACGAAAAAGGAAAAAAAAAATTCCCAACAGACTTTACTGCTTATTATTTGTCCCTACAAGACTTAAATGACCATTAGTTTCCCAAAATATTCAGAAAAATGACTTTCATGAACTATATAAAAGGGTATTTTTATAAAAATGACTTTTAAAACATAAAAACCCTAAAAGTAGGCTATAAAAGTCAAAGTAAATAGTAAAAACAATCCATTTCACTATTTACCAACCTTGGAGAGCATTTTCGGTAGTTTGGATCCAAAAATTCAGCTGAAGATTTTGGGAGCTTCCACCATCCGTTTTTCATACCGTCAGTTCCAAGTAACATCTAAATCCATTCCCTTTCATTTCATGGTTTCCAATTTTCAGTTTTCGTGGTTTTTTGAGCTCATCGGTCGAACCAAAAATGAGAAATGCAAGCACTACTCCTAGCCCTTACGGAAAAGGAGGTGCTCGATAAGAACCATGTTTCTTCAATTATACATAGGCGATGGCACCGCTCTGTCATAACTGGACAAGGGCAGTGCCATTTGTGTGCATCAAAAAACTAAAACATCAGCCAAAATAAAATTTTGAAAGCAGTTTCAATGATGAGAAATATTTCTAAATGGCTCTTAAAAAAATTTTGACAGGTTCATCTGATCAGAATATGGTTATCTGGAAAGAAAGGAAACATGACCTGGAAGATGCTGCAGCTATAGGAGATGCAGGTTGTGTGGCTACCCTACGGGGTTGAGGCCTTCTGAAGTTTTTTTGGACCCCAAGCATGATTTCCCATCCCCGCTTGCTAGAACAAATCCTCCAAATGTGGAATCTGGAGCAGCAATATTTTGAGGTAGGGATTCATGTTTTGACCATAGAGGTAGAGGATATATACTTTCTGATGAGATTGTCCAGACGAGGGGCCCCTATCTCTCTTACTAGTTTGCAAGGAGGGACTATGACTACTCAGGAGATGATTAAAGATCATTGTCATCCGGGCATGAAAATGTCAGGTAATAAGATCTCAATTAGTGTTGTGGTGGATATGCCACTTCGCACAGTTTTGTTCATCATGTAGAGGTTGGCTGGAAGCCAAGGAATTTGTAGTAGGGATTTCGCCCTAGCTACGTGCAGAAATGACTACCTTCCGTCTATAGTATAAAACAATAGGGTCTCTGTGGATAGAAAAGAAAACCTACAGGAAAGGGTTAGTAAACCAAGCAAAACCTGCAGTACATTGTTAATGGAGAACCTACAAAACAATTTGAGAAAAACCACCTGTAAATAAAACAATCTAGAAAACTAAGCTACTAACAAGAAATACACATTATACCTTATGTTTTTAATGAAATGGGCCACCATGCCATAGCAAGAAGCTACCTCTCTATGGAATGGGATTTGGCTAATGGAACGAGTGAGGGAGAGGGATAAATGGCTTGAGAGAGATGGGTCTCAAGGCACTCAAATGGGTAGAGTGACGGTAGGTAGAGAAGAAATGTTTTGAGAGTGACCCCCACCGTTGTATTTATAGCTTTTTCTTGAGTTTTAGGGTTTTAAGCCCTTGGTCAAGGCTTTAGCCCCTTTTTGGACTTTAAGCCCTTTTTAGCCATTATTTAGATCTTTTAGGGTTTTTAAGCTCCTTTTAGGGGTTTTAGCCCCTTTGAGAGCTATTTAGGCTCTTTTATGGGGTTTTAATCCTTTTTTGGTGTTTTTGAGCCTTTACAAGGGTGTGGGGGTCAATGAGGGTAATGAAATAGATGTATTTGTGTGGTGTAGGTCATGTAGAGCTAGTTGGGTAATTTTTTGGGTTAACATATTGCCTCCTGATATGTGAGGGTGGGAGCTCATCATATGGCCAACGGACATCATAGGATTTTCTGGGGAGAGGCAATTCTTCCTAGGTTGGGACATGGTGGATTTTGGTTTTTGTATTAATATGGTTCCCATCAATGGGTGAGATGCAAATAATGTGTGCCATGTGGGTATACCCATGCTCATAACAATGTCAAAAGAATATTGCGATCTATTCTCTCAAATGCAAGAGTCGATCATATACAAATGGAGTTACATAGTGGTGGACTAATCTGAAGAACCAATACATCGGAATCATGTCATTCTTATGGAATGTTATATATTCACAACTGATGATATATTGTATCTAGAAGTGTACATAACTTTAAGGACTTACTGACATGGAGTGTCAGAGTATTTGAGGTATGATATGCTACATCAATTATGAATCTATACTAAATCCATGTTTTGGGGATTTTGAAAATTGGCTCCAACGCAACCCAGGAATAATAAGGGACATGAACCTATTTGGGTCCCTCAATAGACTCATCAATGTGCTAGAGCCAGGTGACATCTGGGGTCTTTGACCAAATATGGCATGAAGCAATACCCTGTATGAATTTCAATGGTGCGATGATGTAGCTAGAGTCGAGCACGTGAGACACAACCATCCTGAGAGGTACTAAGGGCTCCTGTCAATTGGTCAAAGGAACTCATCAATGAGGTTAATAAGACCAAGATATAGGGACCTCTGGGTCTATCCTATAGAATATATGTGTTTTCGTCGACAGAGGGAGACTTGCATATGACCAAGGAAATGGTGTTTCCTTAACCAGAAGCACGAGGGAGATAACCAAAGGTGTAAGACAATATGGCGACTGACACATTGAAGTAGGGAATAGGGGCATGGCATCATGGGGGACTCAAACTTCCTTTGTTCAGAGTATGATGGTAGGGTAGACCTGACAACAAATGAAAATGACTCATGGGAAAGGGATCATAGCTATAATACCGAGGATGGAACTATAGATGGGAAATACTTGGGGGAGGTAGAAACTTTTAGTATTGATGGGATACAAGGAAGACACATCACATAATAATTTGAATAAAGGAAACCCAAAGTGGGAATGCTGTTGAACTGTTATATGTGGGTTGGTGTCTAAAGACACTGTTGTGGTACAATCTCATGGATTTTTGGTGAGCCCAAGAAATTAAATGCTCGATGGTGCTTTCAATTTTAGAGAGTTTGAAAGCATGAAGAAGACTCCAATGGGGTCTCTTTTTCCTTGATAGTCTGATGTGCCCGAAAAAGGTTAAAAGTGTGCATAGGAGAGCTCACCCATCCTTTGAGGGGGATGGGATATTTATTTACCATTGGTAGTCCAATCAAGCTAGAAAAGGTTAAACCTGTAATGACTGGATGGTCATTCAGATACTTTTACAAGCATGCACAAGACCAAGTTTGCTCGGTGATCGTTTCTTGATGAGAAGGCTGGAAAATATCTTAAAGACAACCCATGAAGATATTTTCATAGAGTATGGTCCCAATTCCAGAGAAATCATAAAAGGATGCAAAGGGATACGTTCTTGGCTTGAGTGTGCCAAGGTGGTATTTTTCATATAGTAGTCTACATAGTCCGCAAAAGGAGGTAAACGAGACGATGTAGACACCATGTTTGGTACTTTAACGAGCAGGAAAGTAAGCAAGGGCGCTCGACAATCTTTTCATTATTTTAGGAGTTAGGAAAGAGCTTAATAAAAACTCCATTATGGTCAACCAAGCCGGGGGCACTGGTGGTGCCCTGTGGTAGGAGAGTAAAGAGGTGGTCAAAGGTGACCAATTGTGCATCCTGGATGGAGCAGGTGGCTCTTGAACATACTAATATATGCATGGGATGGTTCATGGTAAAGGCACACAAATCAATGTGATAGAGGCACACAAATAGAGGTGACCTCTGGGAAAAGGTCTAGAGAACCAGGTATTAAACATGAGACAATGGTCTCATTAAAATACATCGGACAGAAAACCAAACCCGAAGGTCCAAGGGGTGTCTCAAACAGACTCTGGATGACTCATACTAGCAGCTAATGGTGCTACCCCTAGTTCAATGATGCACAGGGAAAAAATAGACCAAATGGGGGCTTATGGGTATGGAGATAGCTCAATGTACAATGGGAAATTCACATGGTGGTACGCAAATCGACGTGATTCGAGGAAATGGAACTGAGAACCAGTAGAGAGGGAGGTATTCTAGAAGTTCATTTCTCCACCCAGGATATTTTCACGCAATGGTGGCAGCTTCGGATCCTTGTAGAGGATGATCCATATGGAATACCGGGGATATAGGGAGAGGTCTCAACCTCCAATATAGGTCTAGGGACCTGATGGTATGCTATAATGGTGGTGTCTAGATCACACATGCGACATACTATGTGCATGTACAAATGTGGGACCGCACCCTCCAGTGGGCTACCAGCGGCGCAGGGGCAAGGATCATATCAACCTGCTCACATGAAAATGATGCAATTGAGTTCTACAAAGGACTCACTATGACTAGACATGAAACTACTATTGGAGGGGGTCACTAACTTGTGGTAAAAATGATGAAAAACAAAAAACAAAAAACTACGCTATAAGAGACTCATAGTGGTTATATCTAGGGATAATTTTAGGGGCGAAATTTATCCCAATGGGATATTTTTCCATGTTTTTCTCCCAAAAAAGATTCACCATTTTGCATTTTTTGAAGCCCTGTTTCACCCAATTTTGATGGGGTAAACTTTTTTCACTATAAAAATTGCTAAATTATTATATAAATGATATAAAATCCTTGGAAATTAAAATATTTTTTGAAAAATATCGCCAATCATTTTATAGTTGTCATTTTAAGAATTGATAATATTCACCAACATTTATACACTTTTAAATAAGTATGGTTCCTTAAAATCATCCTTGGTTGTATTAGGCATATACTCTCTTGAGGTGGAGCCTATTGCGAGGCTTCTTTCAGAGGTGATCATCTAAGTCAGCAAAGAGGTATGGACCCTTGCTGAGACGAAGTTTGCTGGCAAGGAGGGGTGACAGAATGTGGTCTTTTATGGGAAGAATCAATTCCACACTATGGTTTAAAGGGAATGGGGTAAAAACAGAGGCGGTCTTACAAATATCTCCGTCATTGCGTAAGTGGTGTCGGGATAGATCAGGTGGATCTTCCACAGTTGATAAGATGGAAGGGAGATTGGTTCTAGCGATCATGTAAATGGTATTGGTTGTCCTTTTGGTGTCCTTTCCCCCAGTCTCTGTTGGAGGAAGAGGGGAAGGCCTGGAGATGGGACGAGTCTTTGATCGACCCGAAGGTAGGTGCAACATCATATCAATTGGTTGGACATGACTCAACATATCCTAGGGCCTTAGAGGTAGGGTAGGTGGTTCAAGGTACCACACAGAAACTCCCAATGTGAAATCCTATAAATTGTGGGTTTCCAAGACAGACTTACTCACGATCCTGGATGGTAGGAAAATGAAAAGGAAAAGGATCATGTTGATCGAGAATGAACCCTAATGTTTCACTGGTAACTAAGGTTGCAGCTATGGATGGGGTTACAACTACAGATGGAGCTGCGACTGCGGATGGAGTTACGACTGCGGATGGAGCTGCGACTGTGGTTGGTTCTGCGACTGCGGTTGGTGTGTGGCTATGGTTGGATTTTAGGTGCAGCAGTGTTGGATGAGAGCATGCACAAATCCATAGTATAACTTGGTGTCGGTGGAGGTGACACGAAGGGGAAGAGAGCCATCATAGAGGTGTCAATGAACAGCCGAGGGCCTACATTCAATAATGGTGGGAGGCTGTGTTGTCAACATTAATGTCGATGGTAGGGATAATGTTGGCTGGTACTATTGGACCCTACGGATCATGGTAAGTTAGTTGATCCACCGTCACAATCTTGTCGTCATGAGGGAACATCATAAGGTGTGTAATGAACATAAAATAAGATTATAATTAAATAATGAAATAATTTATAGTTAGGTTATTATGAAAGGAGGTGTCTCCTCATCATGAATTTCCAAACCATATTTAAGGCCAAGACATCATTGTAATATTCATCATCTAATATATTATTCATATTTCATTATTTAAAATGATAGTCAGATTCGACTACTAACGGATCAAATGGATTCGGTTTCCCCATTTGGTATCAGAGCGGATTTGCACCTACACTCTGAGCTCGGACTCGGCTCATCAATTCCTACTTGAGCTCGGGCTCATCTAATCAATTCCTGATTTCTTCCACTGCTCCATTTCACCCATATCTCTCTCTGCTCTACTGCCCTCCACTCCCACACTCCATATCACTTCACGCTCCTCCCTTTGTGCCACCTTCTCGACTCCCTTGCCAGTATTTAGGGTTTCCCTAGAATATAGGACATTGTCCAAAAACAACAAAAAAAAATGTAAAAAAAAGAAAAAAAAAGGTAAAAAAAAAATGTAAAGAATTGAAAAGAAAGAAGAAAGTTAAAAAGAAAAGATAAAAGAAAAAAAAAAGTAAAAAAAAGAAAAGAAAAGTAAGACCAACACATGGTTTTTCTTTCCAACTTCAACATCGGTTGCACCCTCCCTCATTCCACGTAGCCCACAAACAAAAACAATATTAATAAAACAAATATTATTATAATAATATTAATATTATTATATAAAATTTTAAAACTTATTAATCCACCTTTTAATAAAATATTTAAATATAATATTTTTATATTTATTATTTTATTTCAACACATAAATTAATTATAATAATAATTATTAATTCATTAATTATTTCAAAGGCATTAGTTGTCTTTTATCCCTCCATAAGTCAAAATAAACTTCCAAATACACACATTTGCATAAAAGGACCAAGGCTATAACAGAATTAAAAGACAAACTTGAGAAATTGGAGAAGGACATCAAGGCCCTCGTTGGCAACCAAGAAAAATTCAAAGAAGAAACGAAAAATAACAAGGAACTTAAGAAAGAAATCAAAGAAGATGTTGTTCTAGTACTAGGAAGAAAACTTGATGACAGAGTAGACATCATGCATGAGAAACACAAAGAATTAGATGATGAGATGTGTGTGATGACTTAGAACATAAGCACCATGGCACAAAACTTGAGCATCATGACACAGAACCAGAATACCATGATAATGGAAATGTTACAAAAACTAAGGTCTAATACAAACCATATCAGTAACTCAAATATGTTGGACCACTATGTCAACAAAAATGAGAGTAACAAAATTGATCAAGACAATAAACAAGACAAGGAGACTAAATATCGTAGGGATGACAAAAATGCCAATAATATATTTGATAAAGATAAGCTCGACCAAGATCATAATGAGAGTCAAACTAGTATCATTGAAAATAAGGACGATCCATACAATGACAAAAGATGGATCCTACAATATGCAAAGGAATCCAAGTCAAAGGAATCAGATATCATAGATTCATCTTCTACCTTAACTCTTCTACCACCTTGGAGAAACCTAAATGTAACACTGCCAAGTGACTTTGAGTGTGAGAAGCTTCACGAAATGCCACTTCTCAAGATAAATCGTAAGGATAATAAAATGGAAACATTACATGATGATGTCATAAGTATTCTGGGACAAGCGATCTCTAAACCAATGCTTGATATGGTCAGTCACAAAAATATTCCTTGTATTCATGTACATGGAAAATGGGACAACAATAATAAACATGGGTACAAGTTCAAGTTACAAATGAAAGGAAAATGACAAACTATTGCGTAAAGATCAAGCACATACCTTATACAAGTTCTAAAAAAAACATAAATTAAGTAATGACACTATTTCAACACAAAACAAGAATGAAAATACAGTAATCTAAGCTTTGAGGACAAAGCTCCCTTAAAGGGAGTGGCAATGTAATGAACATAAAATAAGATTATAATTAAATAATGAAATAATTTATAGTTAGGTTAGTATGAAAGGAGGTGTCTCCTCATCATGAATGTCCAAACCATATTTAAGGCCAAGACATCATTGTAATATTCATCATCTAATATATTATTCATATTTCATTATTTAAAATGATAGTCAAATTCGACTACTAACGGATCAACCGGATTCGATTGCTCCAAGGTGGAACACGGTGGATGCCACGACTCTCATGGCGTTGTTGACCCCATATTTGTTATCATTTTTTGCAGTTAAATTATGCATTTAAACATATGTTTTGTTATCTTTTTGCATATTTTATGTCACGCAGATCACTATTCAGCCCCAGGTATGAATGTAGTTAAGGTTTATGTAAAATTCTCTTATTATTATCATTTTACGATTTTATTGATTAAAATTGACATTGTTTGAAGTGCATTTGATATATTAATTTATATGTATATTTGTTTGCAGGTTCTGTAGTCCTTTTGGGATGAATTAACAACAAACACGCATTCAGATATCTATGTGCACACCATGTTCAGCTCATCATCCATCTCATTGCGCGATACTCGTTGGCAGGTTTTCAGATATTAAAATGATGTTATTTAATATCTTAGTCCTTAGCACACCAGCAAATAGACATTGCATTCATCCTAGATATGCACACATCATATCCAACTCATATTCCAGGTCATCGTTTAGTTCACCGAACCAACCGTGCACTGTTGAAAACCGATTTTAGGCATTAAGATGTTGAAATAGTCTACAAACTACCTGATGTCCACGTGTTCGGGTGATGGAGAAGTTCCTGTTCTAGAAGACTCACCATCATGCTACCTTTGCTCGACACCACACCAACAGTCCATGTGTTTGGATGATGAAATGATTCATGTTCTAGAAGACTCGCTAGCATGCTTTATTTTGGCTGATACCACTCCACCATTCACCCTAACGAAGGAGCTTGTGCGCTACATCACGCAATGAAGAGAGCCGACGTGTGAGGGAGAAAGAAGGGTGTTGTGCATTGCATTTTGATTAGTTAGACGCCATAATGGTTGACTAAATTTAGAGAGCAATCGACCACTAAAGGGTCAACTTGCTCATCCCTGTAAACATTGTATATAAACACCTCCATGCGCGGAGCTAAAGAGTTGATCGTTTCATTAGTTAGACAGTCATTTTTTAAGAGAAGAACTCTGTACTTTCGTTCCATATTTTAATAGAAACTGTATGTTCTGCTATTTATGATTGCGTTCGAGTAAGCGTTAGCTAGACACCACCCCTGATTGCTGAGAGGGCCCCTCATCAATCAGAGGTTCATTCTTTTGTATAATTATGTTCTCTTCTTTCTGTTGTAGTTAGTCTAGTTTGTTTTCATTAGATTGTTGTTATTTCCTATAATGCATTTTATTTCTGACATTAAATAGTTAGTTGCACGCATAGTTTTCTTCCAATTTGTTGTTAGCCATTTTATTTCCATCTTTACTGTTCAGTTTATTTGCAAGTAGATAGAATAAACTGCTTTTTATCAAGTTAAGAATAGATTCAGTTCTGTTTATTTCCTTTCTGTTTTAAATTCATTCAAGTTAAAGTTCAGTATTGCTTCTTAATACGCAATGATTTCTTTTCATGAATTTTTTTAAGTTTATTTCACTTTAAAATTTGATCACTAAGTAGGTTTATTTACTGTCTCTCTGCATTGTATCTACATGTGTACAAATTCAGCTGAAGATTAGATCATTTATGTTATTTTCTATTGTTTTAATTGTGCAAAATGTCATTCGGACAACCTGTTTAAACTGTCATCCAGACACCCCTTTCAGACCTACAGTTCAGTCTGTCATTCAATCCGTTGTTTCGTTTTTAGTGTTTTTAATGTGTTTTGAAATTGTTTTAAGTTATGTTTCTTTATTATTTGAAGTATTATTTGATTTTAATAGTTAGATGATAGTTATATTTAACATTAAAATTAAAATTAGGTTGTTTTAGATTATTTATTAAAGCTTAATCCTTTTCCCTACCTCTTTTCACCTTGAGCATGTTTTAAGCTATGTTGTGTTTTGTTTATTAAGCTTATTTTTTATTCCATTTTACTGTTGTATTGTTTTGTGTTCATGCCTTTGGATTGATTTATCCGTGTGCATGTAAAATTTAGTATTATATGTGTTATTCTTAGGAAAATATACTAGTACTTTGTAGACTATTCCTTTTTTCATTGTGTGATTATTGAAAGAGACTTGTAGGACATAATTCAAAGATATTCCTATTAGGTTTTGTACTTGTTTCTTTTTATTAAGTTTTCTACTTGCTTATAAGTTAGGTCTTCCTTGCACCCTAGTTTCCTATTTCAAAAAGTTAATCATTGATAGTATCTTTTTCAGTTTAGAGTTATTTGCTTATAAATTAAATTATCAATTATTTAGTTTAATATTTTGTTCCTGTTCAATTACCTTAAAGCTAAATTCTTAGGAGTTTGAATCAGTTTTTCATTTTGAAATATCTTTCGATATTTTGTTTGTTAAAATATTTCCATGACACCATATGAATCCCTATACCTTTGTATATATTTTGTGTCAACTCTAAGCCTACCAACCCCGGTCGATAATTAAATATTAGGTGAATTAATCTATACATTATAACAATGAACATTTTGGCATTGTTTGAACGGAGTTGTTCTGTAAGTAAGAATATATATACTTCTTTATGAAGCTTAGTAATAGGCTGGTGATGGGGGATTAGTAAGATAAGAGGTAAGAACCTGTGCATCTCTTATAACAAGCACAACAAAATCCAGCAATAGTAGTAGCATAGGTTTTTCTTTAGTTTAAAGTTTTTCATGAGTAGACATAGAGATCCTTAGGGTAGATATGTTAAGACATGAAAACTCATTGAAATTCCTACTAACTTTTATAGGGGACGTAATACCCCAAACACTAACTCAACAAAAAGGTATCGAAAGACGCATGTAGGAAGTAGTTCTACCCTGAAACCTAAGGATATTCTCTTAGGAAATATTACCAGGGAAGCTATAGAAGGAGAAGGAACCTTGGAAAAAGGTCTTAAGGACTTCATTCTCGAGGAAGTTCAAGAGTATCGACCACTAGGAACCTCTAACCCTCCACTAGTCTTGAATCCAAATAATACAACTTTTTCACTAGTAGGAGATCCAAATTTCATTGACTTTGTTGATCCTGCCCATGTAAAATATCTCTTTGGAAACTCTGTAGATCCAATTATCTCACAAATTGAAACATTCATAGTATAACCTACTATCCCTTTAGGATTCAATAAAAATACAGTTGATCAGATGAATATCTCTCCCAAAAAGAACATTGGGACGCCCCATTATCAGCATGAAAGGAGCCTCCTAGGTATATTTACGTTAAAAACCCATCCTATATGGAGAGACAGGGAGAGAACGAATATCATAATGAAGTTAGAAATGATGAAGGAGAAGGGGAAAATAGAACCGAGTATACCTTTGGGTTTCCTATTTTTGACACTATGCAGGATGTAACTATGAAAAACATCTCTCCTTCCTCCTTACCTACTTTCTATGGAAAAAGTAATGAGGACCCAGACACATTCTTGTTCGAGTTTGATATCCTTTATAGGAGCTATAATTACCTACAAGATGCTCGCAAACTAAAACTCTTTCCCGCTACACTAAAATATTCCGCCCGTTGGAGACATTTACCACCATACACACTCTTTTTGGTCAAATTGGTCTAGTTAAACCACTATCCTAAGTATAATTGACATTAATTAACATCAGTGGAGCATTAATTGACATTATCCAGTCACACCCATGCCTACCTTTAGTCAAGGAGGCTAACTTAGCCTTCTCCTACATTCGGGGAGGCTAACTAGAGCACTTCGGGGGTGATCTGAGTGATATTAATGCACCTAATTGCTAACCAGTTGTTACAATTAGTTAAACCAGTCAGTTAAGGAGCCTCCTCTCATTAAATATATTATTTAATGAACCGGAGTCAACAGGGGCACCTCCACCAACTTCTGATGTGTAGTTCAACTTCAGTTAACCTCATCGGGGCTCATTGGAGTTAGTGTAGTGCTACCTCTTGATGGTTGGTGAGCTATGAAATTTGTCTAATCTCTTTCAGTGGAGACTCAGTCATTTATTTCACTCTGACTTCAGTTAGGTTAAGTTGAGTCAATTAGGGTTTTGGTCAGTGGTTAACTGAGTGTGAACCATGACTTACAGTCAGTTAAGCTAGACTCACTCATTCAATTTGAATGACCTCGTAAGGAATTTGAATTGTCTCTTCATTCATGCTTGTAGCATGTCATTGTAATTGTAATCATTCATTATTTATGTGATTATTGAGCGGCTACTATTCCTGTAGACCGATTACACCATTTCATGAGTTATTTGTTGATTATTCTTTGATGAGATTGATGCTTTGTTCCTATATCAATAGACAAGATTAATATGGTATCAGAGCTTATGGAGGGATGAAGCTCTATCTCTCAAAAATAATCTTTTTGACAGATTTTTGCATGAAATTTGAGCAATAGCTCAAAAATCCAGAACTGCACCAGAAGCCAAGGCTTACCACTTAAGACCCCAAGTAAAGAACTTGTTGATCAATCTTTCTTGATTAACTATGCTGGGTGTGATGAAAGCCTAGAATGTGCAGGCTGTCTGACCTTACATTTCCCTTTCTGTTTTGATTTTTAGGTTTCTACAGGTGAAGCATTCGCTCCAGCACATCCATATGGCCTCCTCAGTATATCTCTTGACTCCATACAATTTCCACTCATGGAAAAGTGATATGGAGATTCAGCTGCGCTCTAGAGGAATTTTTAGAGTCACCATGGACATTAAAGTTGAGCCTAGATCCGCCATAGAAAAATCAAGATTCTTGAACAAGAAGGATAAAGCCTTCAGTTTCTTGTGCCTCTCTATTTCCCGAGACCTTCTCTTCCATCTTACGGACTTGAAGAGTCTGAAAGAAATATGGGACAAATTGGAGACTCTATATGGAAAGCATGATGACTTGAGGGTTTACCAGCTTGAAAATGAACTCATGTCTCTCCAACCCTCCAACTTTGAGACTCTGAATGGTTTCTTCACAAAGTTCAAGCATATTGTTTTACTCTCGAAGCAATGCAAAGTGGAGAAGGAGGATGATCAGTTCATCCTCACCATACTCTCCAAACTTGGGGCTGATTATTCAGTTTTTGTTTCTACATTCTGTGCGGGGAAGCTCACAACCCCTGGATGGAAGATGCCTACACTCAATGCCTTCATTGATTCCCTAACAAGTGAACAGGACAAGCTTGTCCATATGGGGATCATCTGATCTTCCCGTGATCAAGCCCTCCATGTCTCAGGGCCCAAATATCTGAAGGGTAAAGGAAAACAACAAAAGAATAAAAAAACTAAATTTGATGCTTCTAAAATTAGAGTTGAAAATCAGCAGCATGATGAGTCTTCCGACTCAAGGAAGAACAAAGGAAAAGGGCATTATGGCAAGGAAAAAGTCAAGTGTTCTTATTGTGGGAAGGGCTTCCACCTTGAACATGCCTACATGAAGAATAAGCTTGATGAATCTACCTCTTTCCTTGAGAGTAATCATATCAATCTTCTGAAAATATTTCAGAGGAGAGATCAGCATGATCGGGAACCACAGCATGAAAAAGGTCATGCCCTCATGGCAAGCACTTCGAAGTCCAAAGCACTCTTGATTGATTCAGGAGCTTCAAACTACATGATGGATGAAAAAGGCTCCTTTTCATCCTTGGAGACTGGAAAATCCATCCCCATCCACATGGGAGATGACTCCACCATCATTTCAGAAGGACAAGGTACGATTGATCTTGAAAACGGTTTATTTTCAAATGTATTGTATGTACCGTCTTTGGCATCAAATATCCTTAGTGTCTATCAGATGACACATACTGGAGTACCTAAGAGAGTTTCTTTTAGCCCAAATGATGTTGAGATAACAGAAATTGCATCCAAAAAACTCATTGCTAAAGGCCTTGCAAACCATCATGCAAAATCCTATGAGTTCCCTCACTTTGTTGCGGATGCAAAGCCCACCGCTCTGCTAACTCATGGGAATGAGGTTAGTAGGATGTGGCATGAGAGGTTTGGCCATATTAATTTCAAATATTTTCATCAATTACAAAAAAACTCCATGGTTGAAGGCCTCCCAGTCATCAAGGAAACCACGGGAATTTGCAAGGGTTGTGTGAATGGAAAACACCCTGAGCACAAGTTTGATCAGGGGAAGGCAAACCGAGCTACATCCATATTGGGGATGATACATTATGATATCAGAGTCTGATTCATGTCACATCCATGAATGGATCAAGGTATCTCCTTACTTTTATTGATGGTTTTTCAAGGTATACATGGGTTTTCTTTCTCAAAAAGAAATCAGAAGTATGTGAAATTTTTTTTGAATTGAAGGCCTTGATTGAAGATGCCTCTGGGATTAAGATCAAGATATTGAGATATGATAATGGAAGGGATTATGTCAGTAATTATTTTTTGTACATATGCTCCCAAATTGGTATTCAGGTCCAACATTCAATTCCCTACACTCCACAGCAGAACAGAGTAGCGGAAAGGAAGAATCGGTCTCTCAAGGAGATGACCACCTGTATGTTGGAATCCAAGAAGCTTGCTGAAAATTTGTGGGTGGAGTCCATGTATGCTACAGAATACATTAAGAACAGGGTTCCACACTCATCCATGAAATGGAATACCCCTTTTGAAGCATACTTTGGACGCAAGCTGGATGTGTCGATCCTGTAGGTGTTTGGGTCCACTGCATGGGCCCAGATTCTGCTTGATAAAAGAAGGGCTTTGAAACCGCAAAGCATAGAATGTATGTTTATTGGGTATCCTAATGAATATAAAGGGTTCAATATTTTGGATATCAATACCAAATAGATGATCATCGAGAGAAGTGTCAAGTTCAATGAGCCTCTTCAGGAGGTGGAACTAGTGAAGGAGAACACTATTGAATTTCCTTCCTATTCTACTGAATATTTGGATGATGAAATTGGTGGTGATGACCCTAATTTGGATCCTCTAAATTATAATATCAGTGTGAAACAATAATCAGATGCTGAATGAGAACCTAAAGTGAAAAATCATCTTCCTACATGGGCCCGACAGACACTCTCCTCCGCAGGAGAAAACATTGGAAATTCGGATGATCCAAGGAGAACCCG
Organism: Pseudotsuga menziesii; assembly: GCA_001517045.1. Classification (NCBI taxonomy): domain Eukaryota; kingdom Viridiplantae; phylum Streptophyta; class Pinopsida; order Pinales; family Pinaceae; genus Pseudotsuga; species Pseudotsuga menziesii. The sequence goes on from LPNX011020006.1 coordinate 60,961, forward strand.
GTCTGATTTCCAAAGAGCAGGTATTGCGCTCTCTTGTCCTGATAATTTTCTGTCTGAAAATTTATATTTGATGATTATTTCAGATCCAAAATCCTACTATCATGCTCAGAAGGATCCGATATGGCAAGTTGCCATGGATGAAGAGATGAATTCTCTTTAGAAAAACACTACTTGGGAGCTAGTTTCTCTTCCTCCGGGAAGGAAATTGGTTCAATGCAAGTGGGTGTTTCGGACCAAGGTTTATGCTGATGGAAGAACCTAAAAATATAAGGCAATACTAGTAGTGAAATGTTTCCCTTAGGTCTAAGGAGTGGACTACCATGAGACCTTTGCACCGGTTGCAAAAATAGACTCCATCCGCCTTGTTTTGGCAATTTCAGCATCCAAGCACTGGGAAGTGCATCACATGGATGTTAAGTCAGAATTTATTCATGGAGATATTCATGAGGAGATATAAATGAATCATCCTGAGGGCTACATCACTGATCCATCTTTGGTTTTCAAGCTAAAAAATTCACTATATGGGTTAAAACAGGCCCCAAGAGAGTGGTATTCCAAGATGGATGCCTTCCTTCTCTCGCAAAACTTTCAGAGATGTAGATCAGATCCAAATGTGTATTTACAGCAGTATTATGGTAATTTAATTATAATTGTTTTATAATTTGATGACTTACTGATCATAGGTAGCACATTTTCCTCCATTTCAACCATCAAAACTGCTCTCCACAATGCCTTTGAAATGAGTGATTTGGGGCTTCTAAAACAATTTTTGGGGCTCGAAATTGAGAAAAATTCTGATGGGATTATGGTTACTCAGTCCAAATACATTTCATACCTATTAGTAAAGTTTAACATGGCTGATTGTAGGCTTGGACCATTCCCTTTCCTTTCAGGGATTAGCCTTGAAGAAGGAAAAAGCACACCTCCCATGGACTGCACTATCTATCGACAGCTGACTGGTAGCTTGTGGTACTTGAAACATTATAGGAATGATATTTGTTATGACATGAATGCTATATCAATATACATGCAGTAGCCTCATGATATTCATTGGAAGGTAGCCAAGAGGATCCTCCAGTATATTCAGGGAACTAGGACCTACGGCATTCACTATGTTGCAAACTCCGAGCTAGAGCTGGTTGGATACATAGATTCCGATTGGGTGGGTGATTCTATTGATCAGAAGTCTACTTCTATATATGTATTCATGTTTGGTGGTGGCCCCATTTTTTGGTCAAGAAAAAATCAAGCTGCCATAGCACTATCTTCAGCAGAGGCCGAGTATCAAGGAGCGGTGAATGCTTGCATCCAAGCAGTTTGGTTACAAGGCATTCTTTTAGAGTTTGATCTTGGTAGTACTTTGTCCACTATCCTATTTTGTGAAAATCAAATTGCTATTAATATATCCATGGATCCAGTTACCAGGAAGAGGACCAAGCATGTAGAGATCCACATGCACTATATGAGGGAACTAGTGCATGACAAAACTATCATTCTACAATACTCCCTGACCGATGAGTAGATTGCAGACATATTCACCAAGATATTTTCAGAAAATAAGTTCACTTAACTTGATTCACTCTTGGGGGTGAGTTCATCAGGGTGATTCAGACTACCTTCAGTGTTCAGCATGAGGGGGGGGTTTTCCCACTGGGTTTTCCCTCTTTTCCTCACTTAGTTTGTTCTGAGCATTGTTTCAGTTTCAGCATTGTATAGGGTTACCTATGGCCTTAGTTGTTGGGGCCCTAGCATTTTTATGCATCTATGTTTTCTAACTCTTCCCGAGTATAGCTTAAGGGGGGGTGTTGGAGACATTTACCACCATACACACTCTTTTTGGTCAAATTGGCCTAGTTAAACCACTATCCTAAATATAATTGACATTAATTAAAATCATTGGAGCATTAATTGACATCATCCAGTCACACCCACGCCTACCTTCAGTCAAGGAGGCTAACTTAGCCTTCTCCTACATTCACAGAGGCTAACTAGAGCACTCTGGGGGTGATCTGAGTGATATTAATGTACCTAATTGCTAAATGGTGGTTACAATCAGTTAAACTAGTCAGTTAAGGTGCTTCCTCTCATTAAATATATTATTTAATGATTATTTAATGAGCTGGAGTAAACAGGGGCGCCTCCACCAACTTCTGATGTGCAATTCAACTTCAGTTAACCTCATCGGGGTTCATTGGAGTCAGTGTAGTGCTACCTCTTGATGGTTGGTGAGCTGTGACATGTGTCTGATCTCTTTCAATTGAGACTCAGTCATTTCTTGCACTCCGACTTCAGTTAGGGTTAGTTGAGTCAATTAGGGTTTTGGTCAATGGTTAACTGAGTGTGAAGCATGGCTTACAATTAGTTAAGCTAGACTCACTCATTCAATTCAAATGAACTCCTAAGGAATTCAAATTGTCTCTTCATTCATGCTTGTAGCATTTCATTGTAATTGTAATCATTCATTATTTATGTGATTATTGAGCGGCTACTATTTCTGTAGACCGATTACACCATTTCATGAGTTATTTGTTGATTATTCTTTGATGAGATTGATTCTTTTTTCCTAGATTAATAGACAAGATTAACATTGCCTTGAGATGGTTCATGGGATTAGGTGAATCCACTATCAGGACTTGGGATGATATGAGAACCTCATTCTTGCAAAAATATCAAGACTATTTCAAACATAAGGATTCTCGACATGATATATTCAAGATAGAACAAATTGAAGATGAAATCCTGGAGAATTATCTCGAGAGGTTTGTTTATACATTACATAAATCAAAATATAGTGACCTCTGAGAAGATGCAGTACATACAATTTTCCTTAAAGGGATCTATGAAGACTTGTTAGAAAGTCTTAATCTCATGGCAGCTGGTGATATTTCTCATAAAACCTTTGCACAAATCGGTGAGATGTGCAAAAATTATTCTAGAAGTAGGGATAAAGTTGGGAAAAACTTTTGAGAGCCTTATAGTAGAAATGTAAGAGGAAACATTCCTAGTTCAGGTGGGGTTACAAGAGTAGAGTTAGGAAACCTATTGCATAGTTTCAAGACTGATATATAAGGAGCAATGGGTTCTCAACTAGATGCTTTACAATCCAAGAAAACGCAGGATGAAGAACAAGAAGCAATCAACATTTTTTGTCCAAGATGTAGGACCAAACATCCCCAAAGGGAATGTCCATTAAACAATATCTCTGTATGTCACATCTGTACAAAAGAGAATCCAATAGATAACTTCCCATCCTTGCCTAGGTTGTAAGCCATATATAAGATTTGGGATGTAGCTAAAACATCTAGGAGGCCTCCTTGGAAACCTAGAGACCAACTAGCATATCCGAACTTTCCACCACAACCTCCACTCTATTATCCTCCATATCAACCACCTCAACAATGGAACAATTCAAGTTTGCAGAATTGGCCGCCTCAGTACCCTCCTCCTCAATTTTTGCAATAGCAATATTGGTTACAAGGGTGGAGAGGAAAACCATACCCTCAGTAATAGCCTTTCCCTACACCTAATCATCCTTATCCTCAGCATCAAACAAATTTCCAGTAAATTTCACCTGGATTTGTATCTCTAGATCCTTTTATCACACAACAACCTCAGCACTTCCAGAACAGAAATCCTCCTCGACCGACATTATTACCTACACAACCGATACCTAACCCTAATAATAAATCAACTCAAGCTCTTAACAACATTGAGTTGCAAACTCTTCCATCGTACCTTATTTCGAGTGTACGTGTACATGAGATTCAATTAAGATCTGGAAGAGTTGTGAATGACAAACCCAAGTCATCAGTCATCATTCATGAAGCAAATGAAGAGGAAGAGGATTCAAATGAACCCGTGAATGATGTCATCACTACTACATTTTGATCCAAAATCTGACGGAAAAATCCAACGGCGCATGGATTTCTTTTTTTAAACCTACCAAAAATCACAAAGATATTTTTTTTTTTGAAAATTTGGCCATAAGCGTTGCTTAAGCGACGTCTAGTCTCATAAGTGTCGCTTAAGCGACGTCTAGCGTCATAAGCGTCGCTTAAGCGACGACGCCTTGAGTGGAAACTTCAAATATTTCTTCTATAAATTATGTGTCATGGTATGAGGTTATATTCATGGATTATGAGCCTTAATAATGAGTATTACAACCTAAATCAGTCCTTTTATCCCAAATTATGGATTTAGACACAAAATACATTTCATGGGTGTCCAATCCCCAAAATCAAGGCCACATTCCTCTGATAGGATGAGGAATTCTTACATAGGAAAATAAATTTCCCCATGCATGACTTGTAAGTCTTAAAAGAAATGGTTTAGGACTAAATCCATAATGTTTGGAACAAAACCAAGTCTCGAGCCATGCAACCCATCCCTTTTTCATATTTTCATCATAATCATTCTCATCTTCCAAAACTTTCATATTTAGGGATTATGTCATGGTTAGGGATGCATGCAAATATTTTTCTCCATGAAAATAGAAGTGAGGTTTTGAAACACTATTTTTTAATTTTGACCATTGCTTAAGCCCCAAGACCCATCAATTCTACACCCATTCCTTAAAAATATGCTAATATTCCTCTAATATGTTGAATTTCCCCTCTATAGCTCTTGCAAATATGTAAATACCTACTTTGAACAATATTCCATTAATGGAATTTGAACCAAAATATAATGAGACCTATGTAGGTAATCTTTCGTATGTGGGGAAGGAATCCATTTTATCCTACTTACAATTGAATTCTTTAAAACACTTTATTAAAAAATATTTAAAAAACTTCATTATCATTATTGACATCCACCTTCTCCCATGGCACCATCCATGGAATGTTGGTTGTATTTGCAAGCCCTCTTCGGACCATAATCGACTTGGGTGATTGGGGTTTTCAGAATTAGCACACCTACTCATCGATCCAATGGACTGGGGTTTTCTCACCTACACTTGCCTACTCCTAGATTCGATGGCTTGGGGTTTGTTCACCTATGCCTACCTGCTCGTAGATTTGACAGGGTGGGGTTTCTCCAACGGCTGCACATTATCAATGCAGGTTCTACGATTTTGGTGAATGATGTTGGTGGGGCGTTTAGCTAAGCCTGCTCACAGATTTGACAGGGTGGGGTTTCTCCAACGGCTACACATTATCAATGCAGGGTCTACGATTCTGGTGAATGATGTTGGTGGGGCGTTTAGCTAAGCTTGTTACCAAGTCCTTTCTATTTCCTCTTTTAAAAATTTTTACTATTTCACATTAAGTTTTTAGCGTATATGGGCAAAGAAATCCTAGTAAGCTATCATGTAGTGTTAAACTCATTGGTTGGGGAAGATGATTGCATAGCAAGGCAATGTTAAAGGAAATAAGAAAGGGGAGGAGTTAACAATTAAACCCATAGGACCAGTGCCAAATCGACTTGACAAACTTATAGTACGAGAAGAGGTGTTTGATTATTTAATCTCTATTGCACATGGGGTATTTTAACGAAGGAATATTTAAGTATCTCAATCATTTTTCGGCGTGACGACAGGAGCTCTACCACTAATACCCCTCCACTTTTTGGTATTTGTCTGACCATATTATGTTCTTCTCAGAGAAAGCAATGGCAATTTCAGGCATATCTCTCCATGTTTAATCTCGTCGAAGCGGCAAAGACAGTGGAATGCGTAAGATTTTAGAGCAGGAGCCCTCTTTTCTGCAGGGCAAATTTTGAAGAATTCAATCCAATTCTATGGCTATCGAATAGCTCCGTTTTATCTTCTTTTCAGCACTTGTATGTGATACCCTCTTCTCTCGCAATTAATATTTGCTGTTACACTGCCATTTCAAGGTCGGAGTCATGTTCTATGTGTACAGATAATTTCATAGATAAATGATAACAGAAGGGGAGTCAAACTGTGGGTTCTTGTAATTGTTCCCTTAAACTAGAATAGACGAAAAGAACAGAGCTAAGCAGAGATATTACCAAGCTAAAATTTTCTTTAATTATTGATTGAAGACATATGTGTAGCCATCAGGCGTCGCCTGCTGGAAGGACTGAGATAATTAGGTTTGTAAATTGGGTTTTCACCAAACAGATCTGAAAATACTCTGAAGGTTTTGATGAGCCAATATGGATCCATGGTCTGGTTAGTATTCTGGTCTTCCAATTCCAGCCCTACCATCTGACCCTCAACTTCCTCTATTTCTAGATGAATGTGATAGGGAATGTCCCTGCTAAAGGACTCCTCCAAGTAGGTGTTTCTCCTACCTCTTCTGCCTCTTCTACATCGAGCTCTCTGTCTTGGATCCATTGCTACAGAGTTTACCAAAGCGGCTTGACCATTATTTTTACCAGTGGTCTCTTCTTTAGAACACAGCAAATGTGCCTTAGATTTTTGACCTTTTCCTTCTATCTGAAGACCCAACAAATTCACCATATAGCTTTGCCAAGACCAGAGCTTTCTATCCTCTTGCGGAGTTCCGCAGACAATAGTGGCGAGCCACATTGCTTGGCAATTAAACTGTGACCCCAGAATGAATGCCCTGTACTTCTTGTCAACCTATGATTAGAGAGCCATAACTTCGGCCACTTCCAAACAACTGTGTTCACTCGAGCTAGACTGCCAGGGGATGCCTTGAGGTTCCACATTCACATCCGGTCTTTAACCCCTATGTCTTTTATATGTATTCCTTTTGTCAATCCTACTGATTTTCTACAATACTGAAATTACCTGAGCCCTCCAGGTTATTGGTTGAGAAGCATAAAACCACTTCTAGCTTGCAGGATACAGTTGGCAACATAGATTTGGCCTCCATTTCATTTTAAATCGTTAGAGCTCCATCTGTGTCCCTTTCTTTGCAAATTCTATAAATAAGCGAGTGATAAGTTTCCAGCGCTAGTAATAACCCCTTATCTTGCATTTCATAATGCAGTTTTAAGGCTCCCTTTATGCATCCCCTTTCACAGTTTGAAATTATCATCTTACTGTAAATCTGAACGTTAGGAACTAAACCTTTATCTAGCATTAGTTTAAAAATATTATTAGCCTCTTCCAAACTGCCCTTCTTGCAAAGACAATTCATAAGGGTGCTGAAGCTTTCAATAACAGGCATAAAACCCATTTTCCAGTGCCACGGAAATTAGACTTGTATTTTATCTCCAGTTTCCTTCCATGAGATAATACTTACACAGAAGATAAATTCCCAATGTATTATATCTCTCCAGTTTCTTTCCATGAGATAATGCTTACACAGAAGAGAAATTCCTAAGGGCATGTCAAGGGGAAAGGTCCAAACCCGTGTCTCTTAACTGAGGGAAGAACTCACATTTTGGTAATAGGAATTTTTATGCTCTATATGCTTATAACTGCTAGAGAGTCCCCATCATTTGGATGCCCCAAACTATCAATAAGTACATGGACGGGTGTAAATATAATACAGGCCAGCACACGGAAAAGAATGTGGAAGAATATAGGAAGTATTGTCCATGTGTCTCCAAGACTAGGTACATCCCAACCATAGAAGTGAGATAATCAACCATGCTATGGTTCCACTAATTACCATATCCCATCACCAGTAATTACCATATCCCATCACAGTTTCCCCACCACCATCTGTGGGGTATAACCTATAGACCACTTTTTAAAAAATCTTAAAGAAGATTCGTTACTCATATCTTGGAAAACCTTCTCACTTGTTTGTACTCATGCCTGTTCATGATATATATAATATTAATAAAGGTCACAAGCTGCAAGAAGGATCCATCCCCCTGTGTAACTTTCCTTTTAACCATAGAAAATAGTGTGATAAATATATAGACTGGCTAATCGAAGATTCCTTAAAAGAAAATACAGTTTATAAATCTAAGTTTCCTTCTTTAGATTACCTGTTATTACCAAACACATGAACATAGCTTGCTAGTTGGCACAAGATCCATTAAATCTTTGTTCCATTGCAAGAGCACGGCATCTTCATGCCTGCCAAACCTACATTTCCTTAAAAGTTTTCGATATAACATGTCAATAGACATATTTGATCTACAGTATAGTTCTTAAAATTGATTTTGAATTCAATAAAAAAATTAATGAGATCATGGAAAATGAGTAGTTGCCATGCATCTTATTTTTCCATTTGCAACAAACCCATTTCTTCTAATAGTACACCTTACTCAATAGTATCATCACCTCCGGAATCTGCGATGCAACAGCCTCCACCAACTAAAAGGAATTAGCTTGGTTTTGGTTTCAATATACTGAAACCACTTTTGTTGAAAACAATAAACACCGACACTGCAGCTACAAGAACATTTAAGCTATGAAGCCGTGCACAACAAAAACCAAATATTCAAGCAAATTATCTTTGACTATGTACCGAGTAGTTATTTCCAATGAGCATAACCTAACACTACAAAGAAAAGGATGAGACAGCTGGCCATAGTAGTTCCAACGAAAGGGAAAAACATCCCGTCCATATCGAAAAGTGGGCAAGGAATATTCATTCCAAATGTTCCTGCTATCATTGTAGCAAGGGTTATAACAAAGGTTGCTATAGTCAGGGTGAGCTGCAACTGAATCAATTCATTACGTTGGTTATCAAGCTGAATATTCATGTAGTCTTCTGTTTCATCGATGTATTCACGGACCTGAATATATCAAAAAATACAGCAACTATTTCAATATAAATACAAAACAAATGAGAAGATATTGTGAAATTTCTAAATCTAAATCTTGAATATAAAATAGAAATCAAATTAGAATATCGAGCCTTGGAAAAGATATCTCCAAGTTCCCTGCATGCAGCACTATCATTCCATAAGAGGTTAAGCAAAATATTAGAAGGGGCATCATTTATTCCATGATACTTTACTCCGGAGGCATCCATCTGTAAGAAAACGCATTCCAACAATAGATCTAGAGATCCAAATGTAGTAAATAGATTTCTTATTACAATATAGAGAATATCCTCCACAATTTCAAGGAATAAAAACTAGCAACTAAATCTATGAAATTTCCTTTCTAATTTTGGTATGTTTCAGCGTGTTTGGTGAGAGGGGGGCTTTCATAGGAACTACTGGGAAAAGTGTGAACCCTACACATAAATATCCGTTTGATAAACAAAATTTGAATTTGAATCAAGTTAGATGCCATTTTAATCCATAGATAGAACTAGGAACCTAGAACAACTCAGTTCTTGTATATCTTACACAAATATAGACCTTTCCAAGATGTTCACTGCTTACAAATACTGATAAAAGTCTCCAGGATAACCATTTTGATACCTGAAAATGAAGTGGAAGGCATTCAAAAGCAGAAAAATCCAAGGACAACTTATAATAAAATAACTTGTCAAGTTCTGCACCAACATGTGTGGCCTGGAAGGTGAGCAGTTGGCCATTGTATGCTTATTTCTTGTCAGAGTTGCAGAAAATAATTCAGTCATCTAACAATTTTAAAATTTGCACAAGTATAAATCAGGTTTCAGCATAATGGCAGGAATTTTCAGTTCCCTTAAACTTACAAGTAGTCCCTGACTTGACACCCAAAGTGAACTGAGTTAACATAACCATGAAAACACTTGTCGAGGGCACCTTGCTGCTGTTCCAAGCTTGTTTTTTTAGTCTGATTTGTGTCAAATTTGAATAAAAAATGGGCGTTTTTTTCATCCTGCCTTTTTTGTGCTAAATTTAGACCACGGACACTGCTACGTTTAGACCATGTAAGGCACCTTACCTCAAGCCTTTTTGGCTTGTTTGTGCAAGTTAGTTTGGCCTATCAATGCATCTTGTTTGAGGGCTGTTGGTAAACATTTAGCATGAATTTGTACATGAATGTGTTCAAGATTTATTAAGTGATTATTGTGATCACTATAATCTTACAGCCTTTCTTGCTGCTCTTCTATTGAGATGCATGTACATATGATAAATGGGGGAGTAAGTTCGCCTAATCAACTAGATACATTTGTGGTCTATGAAATCGTCTAAGTTGTTGATCATAGTCTTTTTCCATGTGGATTTACTTGTGCCTGAACTGATGGATAGGAGGCTTTTAAATATAATTGGCACGGATTTTGTTGAAGATTACTTCTTTTTTTGCTTGTTGAAGATTACTTTTTTTTTCTTGTTGAAGATTAATTTTTTTTTTGGTATGTTGTGATCACTCAAGTGACTGGTCCCTTTCATTCTAGATTATTTCTTGGAGTTCTGAAATTTCTCTTCACATCGAACCATGCTGCTTTAGTGATAATTTGCATTCCAAGCAAGAGAAATCTGAGTTTATCTTCACATGGAACCATAGTGTCGTTCTTCAGCTTAAAAAAAAACAAGAAGAATTTAGAGCAGCTCATAAGTTAATACTAGCATGGGGTGGGTTTGATGATCTCCTAGAAACTTTGTCAAAACTTCTCCACAATGCCTCAAATATTGCTGGTTCTGGTAACATTACAAGTGAAGTGAATAGGTCAAAACAAGACAGATCACGGAAATCACACAAGAAAACTAAATGGCCAGTAAAAATGTCCATAAAATGGAATATGATGAAATGGAGAGGCTAATCTCATAAATATGGCAAGGACCATAATGAAGAAAGTCTTACCATTGCCATAGAAGTTGCATGGCAGGTAGAGAACTTACTTGCAAAGGAGGACACTCGAAAGGCCTTATTAACATCTTCAAAGTTAGAACATATTTCTTCTGGCCTCAAACTTACCGTTCAAATGATTTTTCATATGCATTCTGACTTTTCTAACTGCATGGTTTTGTCACCTCTTTGAGCATATATGGCTCTAATAATGCATGCGACTCTTCGATGGAGCTTTCTCAAAGATGCAAAATATTCTTCCAGCAAAACCAAGAATAAAGATTCAGGCACTTCATCTGCTTCATCTGATGTAAGTGTTAACTATTTATTTTATTTGTATTGTTTATTAATTTTATTTTCAAGAAGCTCTATGATTGTCATGGCAAATTGATGAAACCCATAATTTCAATTGTCGTGGCCTTGTCACTCATGTATTAGTTATTTTGAGTACTTTAGAACAAGATTCATGGACTGCCTTCTCTGTAGCTATAGTCAAAGAGTTTTAGCTATAGTCAAATAGTTTTAAATCATCATAGACAACTGAATGGAATATTTGTCACTTTTGGTCACCAGACATGTCATTCATCCAATGCCTTGAAAAAAAATACAGGTGTTTTGGTATTCCATTCTTCTTCTAGATGATAATCCTGTTTCTACTCTTTTACTAGTTACTCACTAGGGAATATAAAGCATTATTGACAATTGTGTCTACACTTCTAGTGAGAAATTGGTTCATTGTCTATATGCAGCAACAACCATGCACCTATACAGGGACCTATGTGGTTCTGGTGGCCAAGTCTGGTCCTCTTCAGGGATATCTTGCATCTCTCAAATGCACAAGATATTTCCCTCTTTCAGTGTACTGTATTTTGTACATATCTTAGAATTTAGAAACTAGGTTGTACTATCAAACTAGTATGTGCACATACAGAACAATTAGTGCTAGTCAATATAGAAGGATGCGTGCACTGAAGTTTCATGCAGTAGAGTGGGCATCATCTATTAGCTTTCTAGGTGCATTTACTTGTAGTTGTTTACTACCTACTGGTCTCTCTGCAGCTCTTTTACCACCATGTTTACTGCCCCATAACTCTGGAATTTGCTATTCACTTGTATAACTAGAATATGATGAAGAAATGTTTCCATGGCCAAAGAGTCATGTATAACTTAGAAATTATCATCTGGAATCGTGATCTGTTCTGTGGTCTCTTGTTATGTATGAATTTTGTATGAGTGTATATTATAGAAAATTCTATGAGCAACCATGCTTGACATTAGCCTTACACTGCATGTAAAGTCTATAGAGCTAAAAGCTGATTGATGATATAGAGCATATTTCTATTAGGGCATCTTGAATTGTCAGATTACTGTTTTATGTAGATCCAACCATTCTTTTTCTTGGTTTGATCTAATCTCATGATATGCAGTGTTGACACCAATGGGATTTCATACAGCGCTTTGTTTAAGCAGATATGATGACCCATTACTCAGTTATTAACTGTAGGAATGAATTCTTTGAGTGCATATCTGCTCACCATGTTATGAAGTTTAACATGGTACCATACCTGTAGCTATGAAATTCTCCATGCAACCTTTATCCTCAAGATCATAGTCATTGTCAGATGGCTGAATATGATCCCTCTCATCTGAGAGAGGCAAGAATGGATCAACGCCGCTAGCCCCCCTCAATGATGTAGTGCTAGAAGAAACATATTTTCGAGGCTTCAAGTAGAGGTAGCTTGTCCCTCTTACCCCTCCTGCTCCACAATCACAAAAGAAACGGCTTAAACGAGAGTAAACAAATCTGTGACCCCTATGGCACACCCTGGCACAAATAGAACAACACCCTTTAGAAATAGTCAGATCGCAAGTGTAGCAGAAATAATGACCTGTCAAAATAGCCTGTCAAAATTTATGGTCTTTGTATAATGTTTGAAGCTGAGAGAGTATATCTAGAATGATATTTTCCAGCTGTGATAGCTCCCCTGTAATTACAATTCCATGCCAATCTAATTACAAGATAAGAAACATTGAAACAAAATACCTTTTGAACACCACTTTGAAAGTTTTGATGAAGACTCCTTGAAAGCTCTTATGTCTTCAATTCCATGTCATAGGTATTCTTCTTCGTCAAATCTGATAGAACCTGAAAGTATCCAATTCATATAAATTTTAATTCAAAAATAAAATTCAAAAAACGGGATTTCCTTATTCACAATTTGGCAAGCAAGGAAATATATTTTTACCTCGTATGCACTTTGAAGCTTCTTAAAGGATTCCTCTACGACTGGATTGCCCATATTTTTGTCAGGATGGACTAGTATCGCCTAATCAAAGGAGTGAAAAATTGCTAAATGCTAAGAAAACATTGCAGGATGAAACAACAGATCATATTTCCCTCAGTGTTCAAGGGAAATAGTCGACACATAGTATTCTATGTTAATAAAATAATTGGTAATCACTTACTAGCCTGACAGAACACTTCCTTTTTCTTGTACATTCGTTTAAGGACAACAAAATCTATGTTCTCATAGCGAGAGAGACCCAATGTTTCATAATAATCTGAGCTACTTTTTATTCGTAGCACCTCATGTTCATGCAAAGGATTAAACCAAGCCATCCACCACTAACTTTAGCACAATACATGGAGTATACAGTTGTGATCAGAATTTCCAACTGTGCATGGTTCAGTGTGAATAGACAATACCCATGATTTTTTCAAATGCATTTGAAGAATGAAAAGCCATGAGAAGAACTTCCAAATGAAATAGGGATGGAAGACTTGCACAAACTTCTTGGATATTTTGACCCTGTGGATGTCCTTATAATAAGAATGTGAGCTACAAGAACAAGAGCATCATCAGTAGAAGCAAAACTCCCATCCTCTATAGAATGCTGCTGCTGCTTCCTGTATCTTTCCTTAATTCCAATTCCCTTAATATAGTTGTTGCTTCCTGTATCTTTCCTTCATGGTAAAGCCTTTTGATGAAATCAACAAACAAGATATCAAGCTCTGGCCCAAACGAGATATCAGTCACTCAGTGGCATTGCTTGAAAAAATATATTTCAATGCCTTAATATATTTGCAACCGTTTGGGACACGAATGATATGATACTGCTCACATATTTGGCTTGTGGACTGTATATGGGGATTGTATTTAATGCCCCTTTTGGTCATTTTACTGAACAACAAACTTTAATAATGATAGGCAACATTGGACATGGAAGCAAACCACTTTAAATTGCTTGTGCTTGTGGTGTCACACTTTTTTATTCTGTTTTAAAGAGCCATATTTGTACATAAAGAATTTATTAATAGCAAAATTTCTGAATTTGTTGAACTTGTTGGTTCCAATGTGATTTTAACAACATTAGCAGCATGCAAATTGATGGCTATAACACAGCTGGTTCACCATGGCATGCTCTATGTACCAATAGGATATACTTTTGGAGCTGGAATGTTTGAGATGGAACAAGTAAAAGGCGGAAGTCCATATGTTTCTTTAACTTTTGCTGGTGATGGTTCACACCAGCCAAGCAAACTATATTTGGAGCAAGCTTTTCATCAGTGAAAATACTTGCTGGCATTACAGAGAAACTAAAGGGGGAAGCCTGATGAAAATACCATTGTTCCTTCATCATTGCTTCAACAACTATTTTCTAATTAAGTGCCCATTTAGCTTAATTCATATTTCCAGTGTTCAGTTCATAGGATATAAACTATTGGGGTTACTTCACAACAGTTCATATAGCATAGTTTGTTATACGGTACCTACCCCATTATTTTGGTGCATTCTAGATTGCTTTTAGTTTCCTGATTCAAATTATTTGTCAAAACTCTTAGTTGCCTTGCATTGCTATAGTAATGATGATCCACTGAACAACTTTAGAAGCTCTAAAAATTTTAATATTAATTTCAACCAAATGTGCCCCAGTTCTTTGGGTGCATGTTTTCTAGCAACACGATGTGTACTTGAAACACATGCATTGGATGTATTTGCAAGAAATTGTCTTAAAATTTGTTTTCTTGCCAGCATTACAATCATTTCAAGTCCTATATATATATATATATATTGATTGTTTAAATGGAATAATATCTTTCAATTGGCTGTGTTTTGAATGGTTGGAGAAATGTGTTACTCTATTCAACTAGGATCAATATTCCTAAGTGACATGTTGAGATTTTAAATAAGCATATTGTTAAAATAAAAGACATCAATAATTGAATTAAATTAGACAGACACGAAACTCATTATAAAGGGAAACATTAATAAACCACATTTTCTCCAATATCGCCGGTTAAAATAAGAGTATCGAGGATATCCTGGTTCAACGAAAAAGTTGTGCACCTTATTTGTAATTTGTAATATTGAAGTCAAGGAAGGGTCAAATGGTAAATACCATGGGATGACATTGTTAAGATTCATGTTGAAATTTTATAGTGGCAATATTTAGATAGATCTAATGAGTCAATTGACATTTTTAAGATTTAGGTTGAAATTTCATATTTGATGTGTTATTTAGATTTTTTATTTAAATTTAAATTTAGTGATGTTTGTTTTGTAGATATGGAAATTTGAAGTGTATCATGAAGCTATTTTGTTTTTAGAAGGGAAAGGGTTTTTTTCAACATCCTTATTCAATGATGAAAATGGTTTGAAAAATATGTTTATTAAAGGACCATGTTTAATACCAATACCTAAGTCTTCTTTGACCTTTAAAAGACTTGGTGGATGATATTGTCTAAAATATTTGAGAATTTTAAGTAGTTGAAAATATTGACAAAGATTGGGTGATTTTTGGAACTATTCTCAAATTGTAAACACAAACTAATCACAATCAAACATAAGATTTAGCTGAACTTCTTATTGTAATGCAAGTACAATGAAACAGCCTAGAGGACCATATTATCTTCCAGCTAGGTAAATCCACATAATAATTGTGGTAGATGGTGTAAATACATGTCGTTGAGGTGTGTTACTTGTCATGGAAGCACGCATCTCAAAAAGAGTTACATGAGGTTGGTAAAATCACAAACTCAAAATTTGGGAGAGAACAATGGAAGGTTATCTATATTCCCTAGGTTCTAGGGTTGAAGAATCGAGTGTAGCCTAAACCTTTATCCTTGTTACATGATAGAATTACAACACAAAATATCCTTCCTCTTATTTTATCCTTCCTTCCAGATATATTATCTGCCATAGAACAAAGTATGTGCAACAAAGATGCATGAGATTGATAATTTTACAAATTCAAAATTATAGTATGTGTGAGTATGTGTTATTTCCTTTGCAACCTTGTCTCTTATTTGTCGTGTGTGATTAATTGTGTTAGAAATTTTGAATGCTATGCTCTGAAACTGTCTAGATGGTCGAGCAAACGAGTATCATTCTGGCTTCTTTGTATACCCAATTTTGAGGTATTTTTTTTTTAAATTCACTGCCGTCACTTAAGCGACGGTTATAGATGTCGCTTATCCGACACTTACTCTATATATCCGTCACTTAAGCAACGGTTCTTCCTATCGCATATCCGATGCTTTCTATTTATAGCCGTCGCTTAAGCGACGGTTCTTCATGTCACTGATCTAACGCTTCACCGTTATCTCCGTCGCTTAACCCATGGTTATTTATGTCACTTAACCGACGCTTCTTCTTTATCTCCGTTTCTTAACTGATGGTTCTTTATGTCGCTTAACTGATGCTTTCATATAACTGACGGTAAACATAGGTGTCACTTAACCGACAGATTAGTAATATGTCGGATAACCGACGACACACAACCGACGCTTAAAAAAAATCATAGTGTCGTACATGCAACAGGAAAGTGTCGAAAATACGACAATACGGCCGTTGGATTTTTGGTCGAAATGTAGTAGTGAATTTTGGAATATGTGAACATTCCAAAGGTTCCAGTACACACCTATCCTCCACAAGAAACTATTTAGGAGCAAAGAGTTCCTCCATTCTCTGAAATACTAGTGATAGAAAAACCTATAGTTCATCCGGAGTATGAAATTTTGAATGAATTAAAGAATATCTGTGTCAAAATTCCTCTATTACAAGCTATCAAGGACATACCAATCTACAGAAAGGTAATAAAGGAGCTATGCATTAAACACCTAGGGAAGAACCAAAAGGACCCTCTCATAATTCATGTTATAGGAGAGATGTCTGAATATATGACAGATCAGTCCCGGATTGTAAAATATACAAATCTAGGAGCCCCAGTAGTGACTATAACTATAAACAACACCATCATAGAAAATATGTTAATTAATTTAGGATCCTCCATCAACATGATGACCACCGTAGTTTTATAATTTTTACAGTTAGGACAATTTCTCTGACCTACCCCTTCCATCTTAGAACTAGCAGACCATGCTATGGTAAAACCTGCTAGAGTCCTAGATGACATTATCATATCAGTAGCCTCATGGGAATACCCTGTCAACTTTATGGTCATATAGTCAAAGGATCCTTCTAAATGGAATCCTATCATCTTGGTAAGACCATGGTTAGCTACTGCAAATGATTTTATAGGATGTATGGATGGAGAGATGACTAGTTCCAATGGGTTGTCTACACAGAGACTTATTTTATACCCCCCAGCACAACCAATAACTGAAAACTCATGGTGGTTAAATTGTTCTTTCAGGGATTAACACTTTGATGAACTCTCCCTCCCTAGTGATTTCTCTTGGGCACTTCTGGAGTAGACCACTGAGAATGTATTAAACCAGTTTGTTTCTTCGACAACTTGTACATATTTTCCTCAATCTTTTGCTCAATTCGATCAGATTTTTGGAGACGAGTTTCAAGAGAATATGCCTCTTTCAATGTTTATAGAGACACCTTGTGTCTTCATGATTGAAAACAATATAGGACCCTATACCATACCTTGTGAGGTTTTCCATGAAATTTTTTTACATATAAACGCAGGGTTAAGCGAAAACCAGCAAGCATAGCTGCTTAAAGTTCTTAAAAAACAAGATGGATCATTTTCATGGGAATACATTGATATGAAGGATATACACCCTGATACTTGTATTCACCATATTTATATGGATCCAAACATTTCACCTGTAAGGCAGCTGCATAGGAGGATGAATCCCTCTCTAAAGGATATACTAAAAGAAGAATTACAAAAACTCCTCACTGCTGGTTTCATCTATCCTGACTCCGATAGTAAATGGGTATCTCCTTTAGTAGTAGTCCCAAAGAAATTCATAGGGAAATAGCGCATTTGTGTTTTTAGGGAGCTAAACAAAGACACACTTAAAGACTACTTTCCTTTACCTTTTATTGATCAAGTGTTAGATACCCTTTCAGGTAAACAGTATTTTTCCTTTCTTGACGGATATAGTGGTTACAACCAGATTTTAATAGCACTTGAAGATCAAGATAATACCACTTTTACATGCCCTTGGAGAATATACGCTTATCGAGTTTTTCCATTTGGCCTATGTAATGCACCTGCCACTTTTCAATGAGCCGTCTTAGGAATCTATTCTAATATTATACATGACTGTGTGGAGCTATACATGGATGATTTTATGGCCTATGGTAATACATTTCAATAAGCTCTTGAAAACCTCAAGAAGGTCCTGATCGGATGCCAGGAAACAAATTTATCCCTTAGTAATGAAAAATGTAAAATGTTATTGACAGAAGGTATAGTTTTAGGACACCATGTTTCCTCCCAAGGAATTAAGGTAGATCCTACTAAGATTGAAGTAATTGTTGGCCTTCCCTCTCCAAAAACAAAAAATAGGTAAGAATATTTCTTGGTCATGTAGACTATTACCACATCTTTATTGAAAATTTCACTAAAATAGTTGCACCAATGTTTAAATTGATTACAAAGGATGTAGAATTTCAATGGACAGAATCTTGTCAAAATGATTTTGAAATTCTAAAAGCTAAACTATCGGTGGAACCAATACTTAGGGGTCCCAATTGGTCCCTTCCCTTTCATATATCCACCAATGCCTCTAATATGGCCATAGGAGGAGTCCTCGATCAAAAAGAGGGATAAGAAACTTATACCATTTATTTTATTAGCAAGAATTTGACTCCTGTTGAACTAAATTACGCTGTTACTAAAAAGGAATTTTTGGTCGTAGTTTATTCTATTAATAAATTTCACCATTAGATTACAGGTTACAAAGTTTTTGTGCATACTGATCACTCTACCATTAGATTTCTAATGAATAAACTGAGTTACCAATGGTAGAGTGACCTGGTGGCTTATTCTATTGCAAGAATTTAACATCGCCATCATTGACCAACCTGGTAAAGAAAATCTAGTAGCAGATTTCCTTTCTCGTATTCAACATGAAGATGGTACTAAACTTGTTGATGACACTTTTCCTAATGAACATCTATTTGCTGTATCTGTTTAAACCCCTTGGTTTGCAGATATTTCCAATTATTTAGCAATTTGGAAAATTCCAAACCATTTGTCCCCACATGAGAAGCATCGTATTATAGTTCAGAGTTCCAATTATTCTTGGGTTAATAATGATCTCTTTTGCACTGGTCCAGATCTTATTATTCAACGATGTGTGTGGGAGGATGAAATGAAAGACATCCTCCATGCATGCCATGATGGACCATGTGGAGGACATTTTTCTTATAAGAGGATGGCATACAAAGTATTACACTCTGGTTATTATTGGCCAAGCATTTTTAAGTATGTTGTCAAATATGTCAAAGGATGTGATAGTTTCCAAAGAATGGGTAGACCTAAGTCATCTGATCAGATGCCCCTACAACCCCAAGTCATGATTGAACCCCTTGAGAAATGTGCTCTTGATTTTGTAGGACCAATTTCTCCCATGTCTTGTAAAAAGAAGTATATCCTGGTTTGCACAAACTATGTCACTAAATGGGTAGAAGCTAAATCTTTGTTTAGGGATACAGAGAAATCAGCGGTAGAATTTATATATGAAGAAATATTCACTCGATTTGGTGTACCTAGAGAAATTTTCGCAAACCAAGGTACTCAATTTACTTCTAAATTAATGAAATAACTTACTACGAAATATGGCATCCGACATTAAAAATCTTCACCTTATCACCCTCAGGCTAATGGTTAGGTGGAATCAACCAATAAAGTATTAGAAGCCATTTTAACCAAAACCATTCACTTACATCATAATGATTGGGAAGATAGACTCTCAGAGGATTTATGGGCCTATAGGATAACATGGAGAAACAATACCGGACATACCCCCTATGAGTTCATGTATGGAAAACAAGTCCTTTTATCTATTGAATTTCAAGTTAAAATCTTTCGTATGGAAGCACAATTAGGCATGGATTTGGATGAAGCACAGAAACAATGAATATTACATATTAATGAGTTGGATGAGATTAGACAAGATGCACTCCAAAGAACCATGCTAATACAGAATAAATGAAAGACATGGCATGATAAATTTATTAAGCAAAAGCAATTTAATACTCGAGATTGGGAACTACTATTTGACTCACATTTTAACATTTTCAAAGGAAATTTAACTACCCGTTGGATCTGTAGAAATTAAAAAAATTGATGGCTTACAAATTTTCTTTGTAGTAAATGGTCATGGACTTGGACTTTATCACCAACCAACATCTAAACAAGATTTCATACAAAATGTTTTGCAGCAGAAGGAAATGGAATTAGTTGAAGGGGAAGTTATCCCTCCTCCTCTTGATCCTTAAAAGTGTATTTTGGGTTATCATCACTTGTATATATGTAAATATGTTTTTATTTATTTGAATAAATAAGAGTCATTTCTGAAGAATTGATTACAAGGGACTTTTTTTCTTTTTATAATGATATATATGTTTTCATGAATAAATTGAATCATCTAACAAGGGGTTTTGCAGTTTGATTACAAGTACTTTATCTCTATAAGAAACTCATGGATTTTTACTTGGAAAAGGGAAGTATGTTAAAATACTCATCAGGTATCTTAACCTTTCTTGGGGCACTTTTGAAATTTGCAGCTTATAGTGAAAATTCAAAAAAATAAAATCTTCTGTATATCATTCTTAACTAGCTCTTCTATGATTCATATGGTTTTTGGTATTTTGATTCAGACATATATATTTCTGATTTGCTCCTTTGAACAGTTGCTTGACAGACCTACTTTCATTATTATATTTTGACAATCTCATATTACACCTATGGATTACCAGTTCATCCTATACTTGTTATCAAAACTTGTATCTCAAGTATTTTGGTGATAACTCCAAAGTAAGTGGAATTTTTGTATGTGGGCAACATTACTTATCTTTTATGAAGAAGAGGGACTGTAAGGTTAAAGAACAACTTTAATTTATTCTCTTTTGACATGATTTATGGTTAAGTCCATTATGAAATTACTTATAAGTTTATTTCACAAAATTGAATTATGTGTTTAGCAGGACTTAACACTCTCTAGTACGAATCGACTTCCATATATTTAATATCATTATACAAGGAAACCCCACCTGGGTATTGAACAAGCCTATCAACAGCGGGTCAATGCTAAGTAAAAAAATTAAAACATGAGAGCTCTATAAATGCAAGTAAACCCATCAGGGTATTGAACAGGCTCACTAGCTACAAGACTATACTTGCATGGTACCAATGTAAACCCATCGGGGTACTGAATAGGCCTGCTGGCAGCAGGGCAATATCGGGTAACAAAGATCTGGTTCATGCACCACTATGCACATAGTTCGTAAAACAATGATAATATAAAGAAAAAATTTCAGAATTTAGGAATAAACATGTCACAGCCAATTGTTTATCATGTCATTTGAGAATGGCTGTAAGTTGGGCTTGACCCTATCCATCTAATTCAACAAATACCTAAGATGTCATTATCCTAGAAATGGGACCCATAACTATAAATTTCACACACTCCGGGGTAAACTTAAATATCTTGTGATGACAAGATATCTTTAAAATGAGGCATGGATGACTATCTTTACTTGTGGCATTCTTTTGGTTATATTAAGCACTGTTATATTTTTCATTCAAGTGGTATTTTTAAGCATTTTTATATTTTTCATGAATATACATATCTGAATCATTTCCATTTTTTACATAGTTTTTCTTTTTCTTAAAAAATAACAACATCATGACATAAATTTGTATTTTCTAAAACAATTAATTCTTCTCTCTTATATGGCTTGAGGACATGCCCTATCTTTTGTTTGGGGGAGGATGAGGAAAAATTAGACTGTTTTTATTTTTCATTATTTATGACAGATCTATTTATCTCTAACAAATGATAAGTGTTTTCAAGATAATGTAAGTAGTGGAACTTGGTTATAGCATGAAGCATATTTTTACAGCAAAATCAATATGGAAGACTATATGAAGTATTGAATGAAGGTCCAAATCAAATACCAAATAACAATCTGAATAAAACATTGTTATATTCCAGCACTTATGATTAAAATTTGCTAACCAAATTTTGTTTTTTTTGGAAAATAGTTTTCACCTCCATGTGGACGCTTTGACCTTAAAAATTTTTAGTCATCATTCCACTGTTGGAAACCCTATCCTCTTACCCAAGCATGCATTGTTACGGAGAGAAATTCCTATGGCTTGGGGTACCACAACAGACAGCTTGACTCAAGAAATCAATCATTTCCAATATGTAATAGAAATCAAATATCTAACACTAAAGGATCATACCTCGTACCTTATTCCAGATGGTTGAAGTAGATCCCCGTTGATCTTTCCAACTTCAGCTTGAATTGATGAATCACTTCCTCAACAACAAGTAAACAAGACAAGCATACTATATATATTGGTGTTAGATCTATTCTAGCATATATAATCAACAATGTATAAGCATTTCAAATCATCCATGGATAAAATATTCATTCAAACATACATTGTTGGACAGGAAAAGATATTTCTATTAATATAAAATCAAATATTACAATGGATACAACCTCTATCAGTACGTCTACGAATCAAAGAAACTGGATCCCCCACTTGGGCCTCCACCACCTCAATCCTCCATATCTCGATAGAAAGCTCACAAGCAAAAGGAAAGCTTGGGAATAACACCAAAGTGCTCCAAGGGACAAGGGGATGCAAACTCAAGCACAACTTCTAGCAACAATGGGCTATAGTTTCTTTGCTCACAATTCTCTTATGCCTTCAATGTATCCAAAGCGTTCCTTATAAATATTTTCAAAGGGGTAATGAAAGGTCGAATCCGAGTGATCTCAAGGCATATGGAAGGCTAGGAGACAAGTGAGTCGGATCCATGTCAAGGAAAACTCCAAAAGGATTTGGATTTTGTACACATCCTAATGTACATGGTTTTAGAGGTCAAACCTACGTATATATGCAATTAGGGGTTTAAAAGTCGTGTGTATCAATTTTCACATGTTTATGGGGATGGTCTAGGAAACATCAAAGGACAAAAAATGGTCCAAGGGGTCTAAGGAGTCTGTAGCAGGACAAGGGAAGGCCATACAAGTGTGATTCACCTGGCGTGGTAAAATCAACTATAACAAATTCCGCCTAATGTGTGAGGTTATATGGGTCATACGATGGCCAAAATAAATTATAAGTCCATCCCAGAAGTGGAGTGATGAAGGATCCCAAATGGAATACCAGCCACCCAATCAGTATAGTACAATGATACAACTCTGCACATAACTGCAAATACATCTAGCAGTCCTGGATACATAAGAGTAAATGGCCATGAATAGGCATGATACAAAATATCACATAAGTGGTCATTTCCACGTACAATATACATAGATCAGAATCTCCATGATGAAGATATACAAAGGATCATGATCTCCATAATGGATGAAGATATACAATGGATCAAGATCTCCATAATAGTTGGAAATGTCTGACATATACTGGAATCAAGTCATGAGAGCTGAAATCTCATGAACATTGGCACGATCAAGGAGGTAGCATATAAGAGATGCCACCAATCTGGAAGGTATTCTACAAAAACTGATATGAGTACATGTCCTACTATGTGAATAGAGGTGTCGAGGTCGAACATAGTAGTCCATTGTTTGATTACCTATCATTGATGTATACCGTTAACAGACACGAGATAACCCATTGATAATGATAATGGGAATAATGTACTAGAGTGCAAACTAACAAGTGTGAATAAATGTGTTGAGGTCAAACATTTGAGAGGATCCATCGATTAGGGGACATTGATGTATTCCCAAAAACTGTCGATGGCAAGAGAACCTGCCACTGATGACTACAAGTCTCAAGGCACTCAAATATGACTCTAGATTCCAATCCCAGAATAAATGATCTGGATTCAATGGGATGAAATCCATTGGAAGGAGGGCATTAAGGCATCCCCCATAATCCAACACGAGGTACTCAGCAAAGCTGTATAATGTGGAAGGACTCGATCATAAGGTGTACAAACCAGTAACTGTATCAGGAATGGATGACATGCAAAGTCAAAATAACTGAGGAATAACCGACTCAGGTTTCAACTTCCTTTGAACAAGAGCATAACGATGAATGGTGACTTAATAAAGGTAGCATAGACTTTATATACAAAACTGGGACATCTCTGCGACATAGGAGGCATCAAAAGAGGCTCCATGGGGACTGGAAGCTTAACTAATCAATGGAGATAAAATCAGATAAATGAGTACAGCTCCTAATGTCAAACTATAAAACCAACCAATGGATGTGATATACAATGCTCTGTTCGAAGGTGACACGACTCGACAGCTGCCAAAAGATAACATCTTTCCTTGTCCAGCTTTTTGGTTTTTTGATTTGTTTGGACTTTTTCAAATATTTAAAAAGATTGAAAAAGAATAAAACTGCTTTATAGTTACATACTAGGAGGAGATGAGTGTCATATGGGAAAACAAACTAGTTCCAAGCAGTGGAACATACCTATGCTCAATGCAAGGATATATGTGTAGGATAGCGACACTCGGGGGAAAGTCCCCTCCTGGTAAAAATAGGGAATCAAGCTGCAAATGATATATAAAATGGCTCTGCATGGCTAGACATGAGACAAGTTCAGGCTATATGGCTGAAACCCAAGGTTAGGGAAGTCGGCGTAAGGCTCAATAAGGAAAGCAAAGCTCATGATAATGCAATTGCAGCTTGACATAAGGGAGTCCTAAGGGAAATAGGCTAGCAAAAGATCAATAGGAGTATGAGGCTCTTGCGAAATGTCATGGAAATACTATACAATGAAATCCCACACCCTAAGGGACAAAATGTCGACATGGGCACCAAATGCAAATAAGGTGCTAACTAGGGTACCCATGTAAGGTCAAGCTCTACTACTCATATCATGCCACTTCTAAAACAGCAAGAAGGTTCCATGACATAATAGAGTGGGTTCGTACCTAAGACTATAATGAAACAGTCATAAGGTCATGCAAAATTCAAACGGTGATGAAACCTAACCTATATGCTAGTTTAGACATGATACCTGAAATTGGCACGAACGGGTCAATCCAACGGCTGAAATGACACTCAAAAAGGTCTCTTACATCATAAATTAGTCCAAAAATGGTCCAAAAGGATTAGAAATGGTCCAAACTATAGGAAAGGGGGTAAAAAATTTCTATAAATAGTAAATAATTCAAAACATTATAAAACATTTGAAACTTTTACCCATTTGATCTTAGAACTTCAACAGCAAATTCCAGGAAATCTAGCCGGCGGAATCCACTACTGTTTTTTTCCAGGTACTTACCCATGCTCTATTCTTTCATTTTGATGCAAATTTTTTCAAATTCCATGGTGCATTTAGGATTCTAGCCCATTCTAAGATACAAGCCATGGCCCATGCAGAAATCAAGGGTTTTTCCGTGTATAGGGTTGGCTATACCCAAAAAATGCCCTCAAAGTCGTGTACATACATGGCTGTTTAGCAGATAGTCATGTATGGGGCCACGCTCAATGTTTTTTAAGTATTCTAATGGAAAAAATAAAAACGTTTTGTGCAGGATGGTCCTAGAATGGAGAGAACATGAACATGGTGATGTAGAAGAGGCAGTAAGGGTAGATCTGATGGCTCAACAAACGTTATGTGCATGTGGGCTTTACAAATTTTGGTGTCTTGGTGGATTAAGAGCCAAACCAGGACTATTGCATATGTTAGTGGACTACTAGGATCCAAAATCAAAGTCATTCCAAATAGACGAGATGTCCCTCACCATAGAAGTGGAGGACATATACTTTATTACTGGACTTTCCTGACAGGGGGAAGTGGTGAACCTATTCTCTCGCGGTCCCAGAGGTGGCTTGACTATAGATGAGTACATTGCGGTGTACTACTATCTGGACACGGAGAAGGTGGGGAGTCAGATCCCAACTAACTCCATACAGGTGTTGGGCCTAAAGGCCATCCTACTGACACTGGGCAGGATAGCAGGCTTGGCTTCATGCCACCAGGCCTCGGGGTCTCTAATGTTCTATGCAGTGGAGTGCATGAGACCCATGATATACAATTGGAGCACAGCACTACTAGGCAACATGAAACACCAGCTCAGTGAATGCAAGATGGGTAGAGTGCGAAACTTCGGCTTCAACAGCATACAGAGCATGTTTTTCTTTGAGCGTGTTCTAGGATTGAGCCCTAGAGTTGACGTTCCTCTACACGGGGTTCGAGTTTCAGCCCAACGGCGTTGGGCGGATGTGATGCACAGACTGGGTGGAGGTAGGGTGTCCAACCCCTATCTAGCTGATTTCTTTTCGTGGTGGCGACGATAGATAGTTTCCATCAATCACTACCCCTATGCGGGGATAGATTTTTAGGGAGACCCGGACATGCCACTACCACCAGGATCGGCATACGGTGACATAGGTAACGAATCTCTTCCCTCTTTTTAAATTTTTTGAGTTATTTAATTTTTTTGTGTTTTCTAATTATGTGGAATCAAAAGACATGTTTTTGGGTGACAATACATAGTGACATCTACCATATGCATGCAGATGTGGGACCACGATGGCTTAAAGGCTTCCCTCGTCATAAATGGAGGGGAAGAGGAGACGATATCACGGGTGTGGATGTGGAGCGGATGCTCCAAAGCATTCATACCAACTTCGTGAGAATGACACACAGGATACCCATGGCGCAAGTCAAGGAATTTCCTAAGGCCATACAGCACCGGGTGGTGGGTTTACCACGAGCATGGGTGCAGCTATATCAACGGCTAGCTAGAGCCGTAGTGACATTCCACAATCACAACCCCCCTCCTCCTCCATAGGCTTAAATACCTTGGAGTGATACATTTTGTACTACCGTGTATTATATTTTGGTGGCTCAAGAGCTCCATTTTTGTATTACGACACTATGTATTACCACATTTTGGATGTTTATAATTTTTTTTATGATGATCGGTTTATTTATTTACATGTGTAAAAATTTATGTTTGTGATGAGCTTATTGTCACATGAAACAAATGCCAATCTAACACGTAGTTAGCATATGAGTCAGCAACTTGATTATTAATTTTTGCAATATGTATGTATGTTATATTGTCAAATTGTCATTCTAATAATCTCACACGTAAGAATCTTCTTAATAATGTCGGATCTCTAACATGGTACAAACCATTAAGATGTGATGCTACTAAATCCAAATCAAGTCATACCTCAAGAGAGAGAACGCCATGTGAAATGGCATCCCGTAGAAGCTCAATAACGGCACTATATTCAGCAACATTGTTTGAAGATGGCTGGAGACATATGCCTCCTGAAGACAATACCTCAACCATAGGAGTATAAATCACCCAAGCAACAGAGGTTGAATGTTGAGTGTGATGGCTTGCACCATCTGCAAATCCTATGAAGGTGGAAGATTCCATTGACATCTACCAAAAGAAATAGAAACTAATCATAAACCCAATCACAATAATAAAAATACCTACCTATGCAAAATTGTACAATAATATACAATAACCAGCCTTGGTTTAAAATCATGCATAGTATTTCTTGAGATAGAGCCCGTTTCTAGGCTCCACTAAGGCTATTCCCTCATAATCCACTAACTCATAAGCGCCCTTCTCTAACACACACTTAACGATGTAAGGACCACGCCACATGGGGTTAAACTTTCCTGCCCCCAAGGGTTATTTAGGTTGATCCCACAAAAGGACCAAGTCTCCCTCACTAAACCTCCTTGGATGAAAATACTTATCGTACTGGACCTTTACGCAACACTTATTTACTTCTAGAGCCACCAAGGCATCTCGACGCTGCTCATCAAGTTTCTCAAGGTGGAACAAATGCTCCTCCAATGGTGAAGTGTCTGGTAAGATTTCTATGGCTGGCTTCAAATAAGGAATCTCGCATTCAACCGACAATATCGACTCCACTCCATGTACAAGTTGATATGGAGAAAAACCCATGGTAGTCTTAACAGCGGTTCTATAATCCCACAAAGCAGGATATAACATAATGTGCCAATTATTCTTGCTTTGTGCGACGGTTAGTTGGAGAATGGATTTGAGTGATTTGTTCACTACTTCTACTTATCCATTTGCTTGATGGTAGTAAGAGGAGGAATGCTCTTGTTTGTACCCTAACTTTGATGCCCACTCTTCCATCATACGATTTTGAAAGTGCGAGCCATGGTCAGTGACAAGCTCTTTTAGAATACTGAACTGAGTAATAATCTAGTTGAATACAAAGTGTGTGGCTGTCTCACCATTGGATTTAATTGTAGGCACGGCCTCATCCCATTTCGTGAAGTATTCAACAGTCACTATGATATGATGATGCCCCCCAGCTGAAGCTAGGTTGCAATCCATAAAATCAAGCCCCCACTTAGTGAAGGGACTATCAGTGATGATGGGATGTAACGGGGCAAGTTTCGAGTGCATATTATGTGCAAACACCTGGCAAGGGTGGCACCTATTGAACGCATCTACACAATCCTTAAAGATCGACGGCCATAAATAACCTTCTCTTAAGATTTTTTGGGCTGTAGAAATCCCAGATAAATGACCACCACACGCCCCTCCATGGCAATCATTCAGCACTACCTCAGCCTCTTCATGAGTTAAACAATGACGTAAAATGGAATCTACCCCATGGCGGTACAAAGTGTTATCCACTATGAGTTAATTCTTAGACACGTGATGTAGTCGTCATCGTTCATCACATGAGAGGTGAGTAGGGACCTTCAATGTTTGTATATATATAATGATATCCCCATACCATGGGTCTAAAGTTGAGATTAAGAAGATGTGCTCATCGATAAACATATCTTCACAAACCAACTCCTCGGCCTCACTTGGGAGATCCGATATAAGCTCCGCAAAAATTAACGATTTCTTCGATTTTGCCGAAACAAACTCGAGATCGAATTCTTGCAAGATGACAATCCATTTATTATATTTTCCCCCAATCATCCTTCGAGTGAGGATGAATTGAAACGAATTGACATGGGCTACAACCAAGTTCTGGCGAAGGAGAATATAATGTCTCAACCATTAAACCGCATGTACGGTAGCTAAGGCAAGATTCTCAACATGGGAATAATGGATCTTTGCATCAATAAGATTTCGGCTCAGATAGTATATGACATGCTCTTGAAGCTCCTCATCCTCTTGAACCAAAATCATACCAGTCGTCTCCATGGATGCGGCCACATAAAGTAGAAAATCATGGCTATAGTTTGGGGGACTAATTACCGAGGCCAATTCTAGGGCTCGCTTGAGCACATCAAAGGACTCATGGGCTCGCTAATCCCTACAAAAGGTGGTGTTATTCTTCAAAATATGCATGAAGCCTCTAGTCAAATTGGAAAATTTGACAACGAATCTTCGTAAGAATTTTTCCATGCCTTGCAAACATTGAAGATGACGAATATTCTTCGAGGGAGACAATTGAATTATTGCCTCAACCTTCAAAGGGTCGACTCTTATACCCTCTTTAGAAACAATGAATCCTAATAAGTGACCTGGCTTCACACAAAAGATGCACTTATGAGGATTTAACCTGACCAAATAATGGCGGCACCTTTCGAATACCAATATCAAATGATAGGAATGACGCATTCTCATACGAGAATGAGCAACAAGGTCATCCAAAAACACTTCAATAATTGATTTGAGATCGTGGAAGATCAAGGTCATAGCTCACTGAAAAGTAGCTCCGACGTTCTTAAGGACAAAAGGCATTTTTCGATATGCAAAAGTTCCCTAAGGACAAATAAATGCAGTCTTATGTTGGTCCTCGGGCTTAATTTGTATCTAATTGTATCCGAAAAATCCATCCAAAAAGGTAAAAACCTCGCTACCCACACACTCATCCAAAATCTGATCAATAAATGGTGTGGGGAAATTGTCCTTAGGATAGGCACGATTCAAATCACGGAAATAAGTACATATGCGGATTTCTCCCTGCTTCTTATCAACCAGAACGGGGTTTGAAACCCATTCCGTCAAGGGAACGGGATAGATAAAACCAGCTTTCAACAGTTTTTCTATCTTTGCCTTAATCATGGGTGCTTTCCTAGGATTCACTGCACGCAAGCGTTGTCGAACAGGCTTAGCATTGGGATAAGTCTTAATCTCATGTTCAACAATGGGAGGGTCGATACCTGGAATTTTGTTGTAAGACCAAGCAAAGATATCATGAAATTATTTAAATATCTCGGTGTATTCTTGAATCTCAGCATGGGAACATTCTGCCCCAATATAGACATTCTCTATCCTGACAGGATCACGAGAGATATTGATAGGAATTGTTGGAGATATATTTTCCATGTTCCCATCTGCCATCGGACCAGAAGAGCTTAATGGAACCATGGGACTACCAATTCTCTCGCTAAGAACCTCCCTAAAGTACTCATGCTCCAAGTGGTCAAGCTCGGGAAGAAAGTAAGATCCATGATGGAGCTCTTCCGACATGGCCTCGATAATCACTTCGTCTGAAGGAAAAACACTATCAAGGCAGTCGTTTGCGTGAGAAGATTGAACTACCCATGTAGGAACCACATACGGGTTCTCCTCCTCCGTCCTTGAAGAGGAAGGACTAGTCTCTACAACACACTCAAGATTAGCTTGATAAGCTACCATAGTTGTAGGCAACGACATGTCTGTCATGATGGACTCACTCGAAGTATTTGGTGTAGGAAGAATCCAAGGATCTTCCATATAACTCATGCGAAAAGACCACGATCTCATAGATGTTGAAGCCTCATCGGAACTAGACCCTATCATAAGGATAGGTGCAATACAACTAAAGCTTCCCATGAGGGATGGATAAATGCCCACACCCACACTCCTAGTTTCCGGCTGAGAGTGCTCTATGATCGGAATCGAAGCTCCCAAAGATGCGGTAATCGACAGATTATTGAATGACGTCTGATCAATCATAATTATATTCCCATTAAATGGAAAGCATACAATGCAAAATAGGGAAGAAGATACGGCTTGCATACTATACATCCAATTCCTACCCAGCAACAGATTGTAGTCAAGGGGCGCATCAACCACCTTGACCTCTATTGCAACGGTCTTCCCTCCCAAACAAACCTTAAGGGAAGGAAGGATCCCATGTGGCCTAAATGATCTCCCATCAAACATAGTTAATATGGTCATAGATTTAGACAACTTAGGGGAACCTAAAACCTTCCAACATGATAAAGACATCACAGAAGCAGTAGCGCCTTTGTCAATCGCATTGTGCTTGACGGTCATGTTAAGAAATTATACGTGAATCAAAAGAGACACATAGTAAGGAAAGCGAGGCTGAAGTCCTACGGTTTCAAATTTAATCACGGAGGAAGAATTATCATCATTCACACCAAGGGTAGAAAGCAAATCCTTCCTTTGCAAAGGACAACTCTGAAGTACTTCTAGTGTAGACATCGCACAAGGAGTGTGGCCAAAATCCTCGACAACAGAATAGTTCTAGGCGGCTCGGGCATTAGGATTGTGCCCCGAATGCTTAAGGACTCCCTTAGGAATGTGAGGCGTAGCTTCAGTGTTATCCATAGGTTTTTCAATACGCAAAGGAGTCCCTGGTGGATCAGGTTCTTTACCTAGGTTGGATTGTGAAGAACCATAGTCCTTTGCGCGGGTCACAACTTTTGTAGCACTTAACATGTTAATGCAACCACAACCACTACCCTCCGGCATATCTTGATCGCCACCAGACTGATCATGGGTCCTCAAGTTCATGTTTTGATTGTGAGGCAAAGGGTTAGTCAGCACAGTTGGGCCCTGTGCTAAGAATCTTGAGGCTTCATCGATACGAGGGCACAAGTAAGTGAGGTGATCTTCCTTACACAATTTGCAAGGAAATTTAACCTTATGTTTAGCTTGCTTGTCCCCCCCAACATTACAGGCCTTCTTGCCATTATTATTAGCATTTTCATTCCTATTCCCACCCTTATGATTGTTCTTACCCTTCTTTTTATTCCTTTCGGGTTTCTAGTTACCCTTCTGGTCCGACGATTGCACCGAAAGCACACTCACCATTTGGGTGGGTTGAGATGAAGTCGTGGCTTGTCCTGAAGCAGATTGGTTGATTGACAATTGACTAACTTGTTTCACAACCAAATCCATAGTTTTAGCACTCACACAACCAACAATGCCATCAGCATGTGGTCCAGGTTTAACTTTGGGGTCAAAACTAGAACACGCCGCATTCAGAATGATCTCATATAACAAACCGGATTGAGCATAAATCAAATCCAGTTCCTGCACCCTAAAAATGGCTTGTTCCTCATTTTGAACTCTGGATGTAGAAACATCCTTTGCTATATAATGCAATAACGACTTAAGGAACCACTCAAGGAGGAATTCCAGCAGTATAAAGGCTTTAATCAACCTCTTCCGTCTACACCACTCTTGGATATGGTCCAATATATGTGTGGCTTTATCCTACTGAAATGTCAACAAGATTTCCGTACCAATGTCATAACGCACTAGTAGCTGGAAGTGGTTAAGAAAAGTCATCGCTATGTCATCGAACAAAGTGAATGCCCCCATAGGTAGCTCTATATATCATTTCGCGGCAGGCCCTATAAGGGTGCGTTGAAATGGCCTTAAACGGATCGAATCTTGGTGTAAGGAATTTGAAGAGCACCATAGGTGGAAGGTAGTAACATGTTCGCTCGGATCCTCTCCCGATTTTCCCTTGAATTTGGGTATGTTTGAGGGAAACTTAGTAGGAACAGTCGGCCAAGCTGGATCATGAGTTGCATGATCGTTCGTTAATCTCGACAAGTCAGGAAGATTTAGCATTGTGAGGAAAGGGAGCTTAGGATGAGTAGGTCAATGGACCGCTCCCTGATAGTTCTGATTCACATAGTTCTGATTACCATAACCACCATGGCCTTGGCCATAGTTCCCTCCTCCCATTTGACCCATATAGGGTGGCATGGAAGCACCATACTGTGGTGTACCTTGACTATTCGGAGCTACAAAGCCGTAATTTGGAGAGTAAGCGGGTTTTTGATACCTACACCCATAAGGTGAAGAACCCTGTCCATACTACATCCCATAATAAGGTCCATAAGTCATCACATGAGATGTCCCATGAGACACTCTGTAAGTAGGAATATATGCTCCAGAAGTAGGAATGTACATTCCAGAAGTAGGAATATACGCTCCGGAAGTAGTAACATGACCTCTGGAAGTATGAACATGACCTCCTAAAACAACGGGCGGTACGTGAACCTGAGACAAAACTGGTCGAGTAACCGCAGTACAGAAATGACTCGTAGCAACATTCTGGCTTGAAGGACCATGTGAATGAGGTGGAGGGTGAACATTCAAAGAAATAGGGACAAAGGACGAAGGGACCTGTGTAATTATGTATGTGTTGTTCCCTATAGTCACTTGTCTTGGATCTGGTATCCTAATAGGATCACTAACCCTAGGCCTAGCAGGAATATGTGATGTAGCTTCCACCGCCGGGATGGAAGGTTTAATGTGACCTGTGCTCCCAAACCTCTTCGTACGGTAAGGAATGAGAGTGCCCCCAGGTGTAGTGTTAGACTCAAACTATGACTCGACATGAAATGCCAAATCATGTGTGGGAAAACTAGACATACCATAACTACCATAACTAGTGCTCGCGAGTTCAAAATGAGTCTCATCATCTTCCAGCATTCCATACCGGCGATGCATCAATGGGGGATCAACACTAGAGTAAGTAGGTCTATCATGAAAAGTACCTATCTTAGAAATCACAAGACCTAACTCAGTCAAATCAGGTGAAGGATCATAGTTAGGAGTAAACTCCCCATCTTCCACTTGAATGGGAGAAGGTGGTTCAGGAATACCTTCAACATGGTCTCCCATCGTGTGTGAATCAATGTGCAAAGTAGTCCGCCTGGATTGTCTATTTCTCTCTCCAAAGGGAGGAGGATACATAGAAGGAGGAATCCCTGCTAAACGACAAGAATGGCGAGGAGCCGCACCTGAATCCACAATGACTCAAAAAATATAACAGACTCTCTATCTACGCAAACCCTAGGAAAGCTAACGTGCATAGAGCATACACCATTAAAATCTAAATCCAACCACAAGAAATCAAGGGTAGGATAAGTGAGCTCCCGAATGAAGCAAGTATGTCTCGCCTAGGAGAGGCTTGAGACTCCCATACACAACAAGCAGAGGTACATAACCAATTATTGTGGCCCTCAGCTTCAACGCATAAAGCAACTGTGCTTTTCGACCCCAACCTGGCCAGGACACCCATAGAATAACCCTTGCAGAGTACCCCCTCGATATCCTAGGTAAGGAAACTAAGGTCACCTCAATATAATCAATGCTCAGGTGGACAGTCGCAGGCGAGATTGACCATATGGGCAAGGTAGCAAAGCCTGAAACTCTTGAAAGAGCCCCCAATATACGAATACAACCCTGGAAATATCTTTGGTGCTACTCAGTTATGACTAGGGGTCATCCCAATCAATAACCGCTGACACTGCCTCATGCTTAAGTCCCTTGTGAGAGGAGGATCCTGAGAAACACTGGTTATACCAAGGAATTTCACACACTCACCTGGACAGACACATACATGTTATTTTTTAGTGGTCTTGGAGATTTTAATCACAATGAACTATTCCAAGACCCTAAAACCTAATCTTGTTGGTGAACCCTATCAAATAAAATAGTGTAGTTCATTTTAATTAAGCGTTGATTTTAATTGGCTTTATTACTCAAAAGAGGTATATGGCCATGCAACTAATGGCATTATGACACAACATGAAGCAAAATGCATACCTAACAATCAATGCAAATGCATTGTGTCCATGAAAAACAAGGTATGCTACTATGTGAAATGCACAATTTTCTTCAAATGATAAATGCAAAATTTCCTATATGAAAACCTAACTAATACTTCAAAGCAAATCTAGTGCAAGTACTATGCAAAATGCAAGATGAAATGCATAATGATAATCAAATATTTTTGGATTTTTTGAAATAAAAATGAGATAATAAAGCAAAAGAATGGTTCTACAACGCCCAGACTCTTCAAGAACACTCAAACAACACCTAAGAAAAGTACTAAGGTAAAAGAAATCTAATGCACTAACCCCAAAACAAAAAATAAAAAATGCAATGACAAGAACATTCTTCAAAAAAGAAATTTTACCCTAAAAAAAACGTTTCTGGTCAGAAATAGAGGTGTATACAGACTCTAGCAGTATCAAAGGAGACTCAGTAATCATCCAAATTCACCCAGCAATAATCAATCTTCCTCTAGAAGGAAAAACTAAGGGAATACGCGACTATTCATAGTAAACCCGCGTGTATGCGCAGAAATAGCAGTGAAACCCGCGTATATACGTGACTGTGAGTTAAAAACTCGCATACAGGAAGAAAGGTGCATAAAAATAAAGGCAAACAGACAAGCTGAGACAAACTTCACACCAATCAGACACTACTAGGAAAACAAGCCCCCAGAACTGACATAGAAACAAGAGAAAAAGAGAAATTCAAAGTCAATGAATGTCGATAGAACACCCCCAAAGGACAACTACTAGGAGCTCCCCAGCGAAGTCACCAATTCTGTTACAGAGATAAATTCCTATGCCTTTGGGTACCACAACAGATAGCTTGACTCCAAAAATCAATCCTTTTCAATATGCAATAGAAATCAAATATCTCACACTAAAGGATCAGACCTCGTACCTTATTCCAGACGGTTGAAGTAGATACCCATTGAGCTTTCCAACTTCAGCTTGAATTGATGAATCACTTCCTCAACAACAAGTAAACAAGACAAGCATACTATATATATTGGTGTTAGATCTATTCTAGCATATATAACCAACAATGTATAAGCATTTGAAATCATCCATGGATAAAATATTCATTCAGACATACATTATTGGACAGGAAAAGATATTTCTATTAATATAAAATCAGAGATTACAATGGATACAACCTCTGTCGGCACATCTGTGAATCAAAGAAATTAAATCCCCCACTTGGGCCTCCACCACCTCAATCCTCCATCTCTCGATAGAAATCTCACAAGCAAAAGGCAAGCTTGGGAAGAACACCAAAGTGCTCCAAGGGACAAAGGGATGTAGACTCAAGCACAAGTTTCAGCAACAATGGACTATAGTTTCTTTGCTCACAATTCTCTTATGCCTTCAATTTATCCAAAGGGTTCCTTATATAGCTTTTCAAAGGGGTAATGAAAGGTCGAATTCGAGTGATCTCAAGGCATATGGAAGGCCAGGAGACAAGTGAGTCGGATCCATTTCAAGGAAAACTCCAAAAGGATTTGGATTTTGTACACTTTCTGATGTACACGGTTTTAGAGGTCAAACCCGCGTATATACGCGATTAGGGGTTTAAAAGTCATGTGTATCAATTTTCACATGTTTATAGGGATGGTCTAGGAAACATCAAAGGACAAAAAATGGTCCAAGGGGTCTAAGGAGTCTGCAGCAAAACAGGGGAAGGCCATACAAGTGTGATTCACCTCGTGTGGTAAAATCAGCTATAACATGCATGTAAAATATCAAATGACCGATCTTCTTGTTAATCAAGGTTATTGAAAATGTGATTTATGCCTTTGTGTCATACGTTCAACCTGTCCAAAGTTTTACTTTAGACATGGTTGAAGTAATTACAAACCTTATGACTTCATTCATTTATGCATATGTTTGTTAATTGCATACGTTTCAAGGTTCTCTATGATAGCATGATCTCTTAAATAGGTCCAACTTCTTGATTTTACATTGATTTTCATTTCCATTATTTCTGTAGAGCTGTTTTGGCCATTTTCATCTTACAATCTCTACAAAAATATCCTATGTCACAATTGTTGAACAATGTCGAATTGTTTTGAACCTAAGAGCTATTAAATCAAGAAGAAATCAACAAATCCATTTAATTTTCATACAATGTTTTACATGAAAGACATGTTATTTTTAAAGCACGGGCCAAAATATTGAAGTTTAAATCATCTCCTTCATTTGCCTTCTTCCTAAGTTATTTTTCTTTTTGCTCAGTGGGACCTGGCATTTCTCTGGTTTGGGGGAATGTTGACCCTAGATTTGTTATCATTTTTGGCAGTTAAATTATTCATTTAAACATATGTTTTGTTATCTTTTTGCATATTTTATGTCTGGTATATCACTATTCAACCCCAGGTATGAATGTATTTAAGGTTTATGTAAAATCATTTTATTATTATCATTTTACGATTTTATTGATTAAAATTGACATTGTTTGAAGCACATTTGATACATTAATTTATATGTATTTATGTTTGCAGGTTATATAGTATTTTTGGGATGAATTAACAACAAACATGCATTCAGCTAACTATGCGCACAGCATGTTCAGCTCATCATCTAGCTCGTTGCGCGATACTCGTTGGCAAGTTTTCAGATATTAAAATGATGTTATTTCGTACCTTAGTCCTTAGTGCACCAGTAAACAGACATTGCATTCATCCTATATATGCACACAACATATCCATTTAACGATCCAACACATTATTCAATTTTCCAAACCAACCATGCGTTGTTGAAAACCGATTTCAGGCATTAAGATGTTGAAACAGTCTACAAACTACCTGTTTTCCACGCGTTTGGGGGATGGAGAAGTTCCTATTCTAGAAGACTCACCATCATGCTGCCTCTTCTCGACACCACACCAATATTCCATGCGTTTGGATGATGAAACGATTCCTATTCTAGAAGACTTGCCAACATGATTTCTTTTGGCTGATACCACTCCACCATTCATGCTAACGAAGGAGCCTGTGCACTACATCATGCAATGAAGAGACCCAACACACGAAGGATAATGAATGGTGTTTTGTATTGGAGTTTGATTAGTTAGACGCCACAATGGTTAACTAAATTTAGAGAGAATTCAACCACTAAAGGGTCAACTTGATCATCCCTATAAACATTGTATATAAATACCTCCATGCGTAGAGCTAAAGAGTTTATCATTTCATTAGTTAGAAAGTCATTTTTGAAGAAAAGAACTTTGTACTTCCATTCCATATTTAATAGAAACTGTATATTCTGCCGTTTATGATTGCGTTCAAGTAAGCATTAGCGAGGCACCACCCCTGATTGCTGAGAGGGCCCCTCATCAACCAGAGGTTCATTCTTTTGTGTAATTTTGTTGTCTTCTTTCTGTTGTAGTTAGTCTAGTTTGTTTTCATTAGATTGTTGTTATTTCCTATAATGCATTTTATTTATGAAGTTAAATAGTTAGTTGCACGCATAGTTTGCTTCCAATTTTCTTTCAGCCATTTTATTTCCAGCTTTATTGTACAGTTTATTTGCAAGTAGATATAATAGACTTCTTTTTATCAAGTTAAGAATAGATTCAGTTCTATTTATTTCCTTTCTGTTATAATTTCATTCAAGTTAAAGTTTAGTATTGTTTCTTAATATGCAATGATTTCTTTTCATGAATTTGTTTAACTTTATTTCACTGTCAAATTTGATCATTAAGTAGGTTTATTTACTATCTCTCTGCATTGTATCTACATGTGCACAAATTCAGCTAAATATTAGATAATTTAGGTTATTTTATGTTGTTTTAATTGTGCATACTGTCATTTGGACAGCTTGTTTAAACTGTTATCTAGACACCCCTTTTAGACCTACAGTTCAGCCTGTCATTCGGCTTGTCGTTTCATTTTTAGTGTTTTTAATGTGGTTTGAAATTGTTTTAAGTTCTGTTTCTTTAGTATTTCAAGTATGCTTTGATTGTAATAGTTAGATGATATTTCTATTTAACATTAAAATTAAAACTAGGTTGTTTTAGATTATTTATTAAAGTTTTATCCTTTTCCCTACCTCTTTTCACCTTGAGCATGTTTTAAGCTATGTTGTGTTTTGTTTCTTAAGCTTATTTCTGATTCCTTTTTACTATTGTCTTGTTTTGTGCTCATGCCTTTGGATTGATTTATCCATGTGCATGTAAAACTTAGTATTAGATTTGTCATTCTTAGGAAAATATATTAGTACTTTGTCGACTAATCCTTTTTCATTGTGTGATTATTGAAAGAGACGTGTAGGACATAATTCAAAGATATTCCTATTAAGTTTTCTACTTGTTTATTTTTATTAAGTTTTATTTATTAAGTTTTCTACTTTCTTATAAGTTAGGTCTTCCTTGCACCCTAGTTTCCTATTTGAAAAAATTAATCGTTGATAGTATCTTTTTCAGTTTAAAGTTATTTGCTTATAAATTAAATTATCAATTATTTAGTTTATTATTTTGTTTTGGTTAAATTACCTTAATAGTTGAATTCTTAGGAGTTTGACTCGGTTTTTCATTTTGAAAGATATTTCAATCTTTTGTTTGTTAAAATATTTCCATGACACCATAGGAATCCATCTACCTTTGCATATATTTTGTGTCAATTCTAATCCTAACAACCTCGATCGATAATTAAATATTAGGTGAATTAATCTAAACATTATAACACCCAATAGACGTACATGTAGCTTCATCCCAAGAGCGGGTTATAGTCCAAAGGTGCGTTGACCCCCCCTCTATGTCAATTAGGACTGTCTTCCCTGCTAAAGTGATGGGGATGTGCAGAAGGATGCCTTAGGCTCTGGTGGCATGGCCATCATAAGCACAAATTGTAGTGGTAGATGGTTGGAGGGTATGGGACCCAAGTTTCTGCCAGATAGATTTTGACATAACACAGGTGGATGCCCCTTCTTCGATACTGCATTGATGGAACACCAAACTATGGATTGAGACCTGAATTTGGAAGGCGATGGTGGATGGCATTCTGGGTTCTCCTTAATCCAAATTGAATGTGATCAATCAGGAATCAGAGGGGTCCACTGCACCTAGTGCGGATAACAATGCTTTCCATTGCAGCGAGCATGTTTTGAGCACCTCAAGAGTTGACATGTATGTAGGTGACTGGGCCAAGTCATCAATGATGCTATAGCTCACTACAACTCTAGCCATGGCATTGTTAACAATCCACCACATGGGGGGTTGTGGTCCTCGGGTCATCCCATCAAAGGTAGGTGTAGGCAGATGGAGGGGAATTTTGGTGGCATTGAACATGGATGTCGCTGATGGGTCATCGGTTTTGGTAGTGGACCCATATTGGTTCCTCCTAGTCTACAAATTGACCTCGTCAATTGTCATGGCTAGAAGGTGATGAACCCCTATCTCTGCAAGAGGGATCGTAGCAGGGGCTGCGTGGGTAGGTGGGGGCATGGGTGCGGTTTCTACCAACCCTTGGAGTGGTAACGGGTCTTGGAGCACCATGGGTGGAGGGCATGGTGGTGTTGGGTTGGGTTGAGCTGGGACTGCCACATTGGTACCGCACTGAGCTTCATCCTGAAGAACCTTCTTGGTGCGGCCCATGAAGGGGCACTCATGTGTATAGTGCTCGTAGACGTCACATAGTTTGCACGACTGATTTGTCCGTAATGGAGAATTTTCATCTACGTGGGTTGGGTTATTTGGAATTTTGAGCCCATCGGTTTACTCTGATGTTGTTAGGACGATTTGAATGTGGGTTGTCTCCTTGCGGTTGGTTGCTACCCCGATTCCTAGCTCAGTTATTTCTACCTTTCCTTTGTTGGTTATTGGCAGCTGGTTGGTTGGCACAATTCTACTGAGCAAAAACTTGTCCCACGGGTGTTGAAATAGCTTGCGTAGGTGGATTTCTAAGTTAGTGCATGGACATGATGTTGTGGCACAGGTTGTGCGTAGGAGGTTGTGGCTCTGGAATGGGACATCATTCTGGAATAGTCCAGTAGCAGGTGAGTTTTCGCAACACTAGGGGTGTTTCTTGTGCATGGTGGCATACTAGGAGGTGTCACGTAGTATGGTTGGTGTTGGCCAGAGATGGAGCCTATGATGTTGTCTACAACATGGGATTCCCATGGGGCATCACGGTGGACCGTGCTGGCTTGTGTGGCATCTGGAATAATGGTGTAAAGATATCTAGACTGGGCATAGATCAAGTCAAATTGTTGGGCCTTCAAGATGGCCTCCTCTTAGGATTGGGAATGTTTGGATGCGACGTCGTTTGCAATATTTGGTAGAAAAGTTTTTAGGAACCAATCCAGGAAGATCCTGTCGTCAATATAAATCTTGCACAAACTACGATGTCTCCATAACTCATGGATGTGGTCGGTTATGTGGGTTGTAGTATTCTGGTGAAAATATCTCAAGATCTCCACCCCTTCATCATATTTGATGGGTAGTTGGAAATACTGCAGGAACATGAAAGCCAAGGAATTGAAGGTTGGGTAGGAGGCTTGAGGTAGCTCAATGTACCATTTAGCTGCGGCACTGGTGAGGGTGCATTGGAACAACCTAAGTCTGATCGAGTCATCCACGATGCTGTTTAAATAGAACCATAGATGAAACGACATCATGTGATTTTGAGGTCACTCACCAACCTTCCCTTCAAACTTTGGAATGTCTAAGGGGAGTTTGGTTGGCATAGGAGGTTAATGGGGTTGGTGGCTAATTGGTTCATTAGTTAACCTAGCCAAATCAAGAAATTTAAGATGAGCCATGATTGGGAGGTGTTGACGAGAAAATGTGACTTGCTCGCAATAGGGAGAAATAGCCTAGTCCGAGATCCTTAAACAGGCTCCAAGCTATTTGGAATGGCTATCCTCGACGGGTTTAATGGCTCCGTTAGCCAATGAATTGATCTAAAGAAACTAAGGAGGAAATTAAATCTAAAAGATAAAATTAAATCAAATCGATAATAAAGCTAACAACTAATCAAACTAACTAACTCTAACTAATGTAAATCTAATTATTCCGATATAAAAGCTAACTAATGAAAGACTAAAGATTCACAAAGCATGAGATTCAGGAATCAAATGCTGTCTGATGAAAGATAGGATTGTTTTTAACTTTTTTCTGTATTTTTAAGAAAATAAAAGATTAACCTATTCTAAATCTGATTACAACCAATAAATAGAATAATCCTTCATTAATTGTATCAGAGCAAAAGTAATCTTAAACCTAACTTAACTTATAAAAACACAATCTAATTCTTGATCAAGATAAATATTTTACTTCACTGGTTTCTTTAAAAGATGCAAACAGCAAGAATTACAAGTTTTAAATCAGAAATCATTCAGATCTTCAAACATTATAATGTATTTCCTATTTGTGTTATAACATAAAGAAACTTTACAGAACAGTAGTTTTGCAATACACAGGTCAAATCTGAATACAATAGATGCAATTAGAAATTATTCCATAACACAATCTATTCAGATTTTCAATATCAAATACAAATCATTGTAATTCGATAAGGATGAATATGAAAATTGACTGTTAATCAAACTTGAGAAACTGAATACAAGGTAAACTTTTCAGACTAAATAATCAATAATGAAATCATTCAATTCTGAATCAAACTGAAAAGAGAGAAATATAGTTTACTAATATTGCTGAAAGTCAAAAGGTAACAGACTTCAAAGTCATTTGATTGCTGATTTCCAAAAATGCTTCCACAATGCAAATGTATTCTTTGAAATTGTATAACAGCTATCCCAAAATCTGACCCTGGCTAAGAAGAAAGAACAACTCCAACCTTCAATACACAAACCCCAATTAGGAAAAACAGAGTTACGTATTCAATCAAAATCATTTGATCTTCAAAGACTGGACTTATGCAATCATGCATTTTGATCATAATTGAAGAAATCATTCTTCAAATAGAGCAATCCTCCACTCTAAACCATTCAGGTCGCTCCCAACTCTGTCACGCACGTTCCAAAACATGAAAGAAAACTTTCTTGCTCTCTTCAGTAGAGCTCCTGGTCTGCTCTTCGAATAGTGAAAGAGAAATCCTTCAATCCTGTCGAGCCTTCTCCAAAATTATTCCTGGCAGCAGCGTTTCTGTTCTGAAAGAGAAATCTCTCAGTTGAGCGCCCCGCCCCCCATTAACAATTCATCTTTTGTCTTCTTAAATAGGAAACATAGATAAAAGTTCAAACAGAAATCCATCTCTTTACTGGCCGCAACTGCAAAAATCGTGCTCAAAGAACCTAGAAAAAATCTCATAATCCATCACTTTCTGAGGAAACCACATGTGGAAAACTAAATGGACCCGTTCTGGAGAAAACCCATGTGGCAGATTTTTGATATCTGTCTCCATTTTCTCACAATGTGGCCCGAAAAAATTCCTGTCTGTTTAGCTACGTGTTTTCTGTAACCGGTTAAAACAGAAATTCATTTTATTGGGATAGGGTTTTCTTCTACGCATCCTTCTCCAATAATCTCTCTTCCGATAGCTAGCTTGATTTCTGTGTTCAATGATCTTGTGTTGACACCAAATGCACATAGTTCTGATAATGATCGAGTGACTGGTGGCAATAATAGTGGTAACTCAGCATTGAATTAGTTGAAAAGATAGTTCTTCAAACAGTGCAATGACAACCGCTTCAATTTCTGGCAGATTTTGTGTTGATAGCTTTGATGACAATTGGCAACGATTGAGTTGACATGGATATATTTTGTTGCTTTGAATTTTAAGAACCGGTGGCAACAATCTCAGGCTTCTTCTTTTTTTAAGCAATCTTAAACTCTTTCCCCGGCTAGAGGATTTAATAGGATATAAATGAGCGATCTGCTCTCCTTTCCCATCGAACTCATAGCATAAGATCTCATGATTTCTTTCAAACCTTACGTCTTCTTATATGAAAGGTTGTCCTGTCAAAACCAAATATTACAATTTAAAATGAAATAAAATTCAACCAATCAACGTAATATTCTTTCCAGTAACTATTTTATTTGCATTAAGTTTCATGGTAAGTCAAAAATACAAAATATATGTAAACAATGCTTGGCTATTTTGACTATTTAATCCATCATAACTTTTTGGAAAATAATATGAATATTTGAAACAAATGTTTTGACACTCAAGCCATGTGCAACAAATAATGACACGTTGGTAAGAAATGAGATTGGTGTTTTAGATTCTTGAGTTCAAAACCCGATGGCTTTCACCACATATTGGTTTTGTTTTGTAATTTTTGGCTGATTTACTTAAAAGCTATACCATCTAAAAAAACAAAATATAATAATTTTGTTACTTAACACCTTTTGATTTACCAATAAAATATCTCTATCACATGAAGTTATTTCCACTCTAATCATATTTTCCAATTAAAAGAACTTTTAGAATATAAATAATTTATTGGTATTAGAATAGTATTAATGTCAAGCACACCTTTCTATACAAAATAAAAATTATTATTTTTATTTACAAACATAAAGAAAAAGAACTTCAATATATACAAATAAAATAAGAACTTTATAAATTTCATGTTTTTATTTTGCAGGATAAAAATGCAAAAGTGAATTATTTACAAATCAAAACCGAAAATACTCAGTCAAAAGACCTTCGGTAGCTAACAGCTACAGATTTGAAAAAAAAATTCTCTTACAGGCTCCCTTTCTCAGGAAAACAGAAAGGGATTTGTTGGGAGGCCAACAAATGGCGACTTTACGGGGTGAAGCAGTTATCTCTGCAAAAACCTAAAATCTGACTTATGTATGTAGCAAGACAAGAAAAAATTTCTTTAACTCAGATTAGCATTATTCTGAAGATAAAAGAACTATGTTTTTTGATAAAACTAGATTTCAAACTAATACTAAATTC
This sequence comes from Pseudotsuga menziesii, assembly GCA_001517045.1. Classification (NCBI taxonomy): domain Eukaryota; kingdom Viridiplantae; phylum Streptophyta; class Pinopsida; order Pinales; family Pinaceae; genus Pseudotsuga; species Pseudotsuga menziesii. Next base: position 105,620 of record LPNX011020006.1, read on the forward strand.
AATTCTTTTATCATTATCCAGAGATTACCTTCAAAGATGATACGAATTTTAAGTTTTTTCAGAAAACATAAGACTCCAAAAGAAATTATCCCTAGGAAATTCAACGCAAATTTGATATTTGACCAGTGTTTAAGATATTATCCCAATACTACAGTCATGACCCTCCCCGGAAGCGTCCATAGCCTCAAAAGGGTTGACTTTTAACCATACATCCTACCGTTCTGGTCCCAAAATAAGATAAAATACGAATATTTAGAACTTTTTAATTTATTAATGGGTAAGCTGCATTAGAACCTCTTCACGAGTGTGGGATGGATTTGGATTCTTATAGATTTTTGTATATATAACAATTTATGATTTGGAATCCAAGTGTGCTACAGACGGAGCCCTCTTTCCCGTAGGCGTCCATAGCCTCGAAAGGGTACGCCTTTTAACCCATTCTACCCAACGGCTTATATCCCAAGCTAATAAGTTTAAAGAAGGTTTCATACTCAGCATTTAAGTGTTCATCTCTAAGAGATTTGCATGTTTATAATGGGGGAACGTAATAGGAAACTCTTTACGAGTAAGATAGCGTAAAGGATCTATAGATAACAGATTTTATTGTTAAACTGCAACTACTTTCCCAGAACTGATTTCTAAATAAGTCATAGAATTCCTAGTTATGATGAATTCGATATCCATTAAATCCAACAATTTGAGGATAATGATAAAAGAAACGAAGTAAAGTAAAAGTTTTCATCTAGTAATTTTTATTTACAACAGTTCAAATTCTTTTATAGATCTCTTTTTGTCTGAGAAAAAGAACAAATTTCCAAAAGTCTAGCTCTTCTTTTCTTTTCATTTATACATGATCAGATTCTAGTTTATGACAGAAAAACATTCCCAGTTCCCAATCATTTTTTCTGGTTTTGAAAAATCAAAAGGAAAAAAAAAAAAAAATCAAAAGAAAAAGCAAAAAAATAAACTGAAAAGAAAGAAAAGAAAACGATCGATAATTACAAGTGTACAATATATACATAAGTTTTATTTAAGCAAATTACTGAAAAGAAGGATTTCAGAGTCTACGAGAAAACTTTTAGTAAAGAAAATGAAATTTTAAATCAAATTATATACACATAACACATGAGTTAACCAAGATCTCATCAATGGAAAATAGGTTTAACAACATATGACTAATTACCAGCAAAGAAAGAAAATAGGGGATTAAAATAGATTAACGTATTTTAAAGTTTTTTATCCCTATCCTTCCTTAGTTTTGCCTTTAATTTTTTTTAATCTTTCAATTAAGTCAAAGTTGTTTTTTAATAATTGATGGGATGTTAATCTAATGTGTTTTATTCAAAAAGAAAAGTGACAGAATAAATTCTAATGAAATATGCAGCTATGAAAGGATGAAAGTTGCTTTATTTTAATGAGAAGATTTAAAAAAGAGAGGAAGTAAAGAATTGCTTCCCTGATTATGACGTAGTCATCTCACCCTTAGAATTATGTTATCGCAACTCCATATATCTGCATTTATTCAAATATAAACAAACATAAATCAATCTAAATTATAAACCTAATCTAAACTAATAAAATATACACAAATTAAGTAAATGAAAATTTCCAATGGAGCCATTCACGTAGCTTGAAACCTGCCAAAGAAAACAAGTCATGTATAAGTATTGGAAATCATAATACTTTAAATTGAAATAAAGAAATTAAATCAAATTTTGTATGTACAAAGCATGAAAGATGACATGAAAACCTTTTGATAAATGATTCCTCCAACCATGTATAAATTGGATCATAAAAATTGAGTTGGAGGAAAATAGATTTCTCATGAGAATCATGACTAGGAAAAATCTCATCAGAAGTATGATTCAAAATTCGTGAAAAGGGTTGAGTAAAAAATGTATCTTTTAACACAATATCATCATGACTAAATTTTAAAAGAACAAAATTACATTTGGGTATTATTTTGAAATCAAATACGTCATTGTGTCTTATAATGTCAAGATTAAAATTGATGACATTGGCTTCAAATATGGTTATCATGCTGCAATGAAGAAAATCAATGTTCAATACATCATGAATAAATTGTGCATCCCTTTCAATATTACAAACTGAATCATAATCCTCACTAACAAAAGATGAAATAGATGAATATGCATGCGTCTCATGAGTGACGATAGTAGAAGCATTATTATCTTTTTCATGACAAATTTGAAATAAATCAGAATGAATATCAATGTGTTCTTCAACCTCCAAAAATTTATTCCTTTGTATCCTATCAAATTCTGACCATAATGGAGTATTCCTTAGAAAATCATTAACATGTAAATGTAGTCTATGATCAGCAAAAACATTAGGATACAAAGAGTAGTAAGATTCAGAGTATAAAAGATTAAATGCTTCTCTATTGATACAATTTGTTTGTTTGACCATTTTAACAGAAGCATCATTAGTAAAAATATGATCTAATGAATTTTGTGAAGGAATGAAAGGAACTAACTCATCATGAGAAGAAGATAATGAAATTATATCATCACTAGCACATTCATTTGAAGAATCAAGAATTTGTGGTTTATCTTCGATTGTAGTGTGAACAACAAGAGTTTTAGAATTATCACTTAATGTAAAAGTTGAATCATCATCTTTATTCTCTTGTTCTTGAAATTGCTTATCATAAGATTCTGTGATTTGTCCATTTTCAACAATTTCATTTTCAGCAGTGGAATTAGTAAAAATAGATTCTAAATCATTTTCAACTGATGAACTAACATGCATGCTATCTATTGCATATTTTTCATTGTTTTCCAAATCATGTATATCAGAGAGAGAGGTAAGATAGAGAAACCAATCCATTGTGTCTTTTTTGCAAAGCTGGTGTCTCTCACGAAACCTGCAACATATTAACATAAATCTGGAAAAGAAATCATCAAGAGATTCATCTATATGTCTACGAAGATTTTATAGTTCAAGTCCAAGCCTCTTGTAACTATAATTCTCATGAGCATTGAGAAATAGCTTCGTGAAATGTTCCCATGAATGAATGGATTTTGCTGGCAAGAACTCAAACCAACATAGAATTCTTCCTGTGAAAGTGGCTGCAAAAAGTCTGCATTTCTCAACCTCATCAAATAGATCTATGAAATCACAAAAAGAATTAAAATATGAAAGTTGATGAGAAGCAAAAATCTTACCTTCTCCATTGAAGCTCAGTCGTTGCAAGAAATTAGATATCTCTGGAGAAAAACTTTCACCAGATGTACGAAAACTGAAAGCATGATCTAAAATAGTGATATCAGTCATTTCAAAATAAAAAATAAAAATAAATGAAATAAAAAATCAAACAACTCAAAATGGCCTTCTTGCTATTCAGGCCCTCCTTCTAGCGCCAATTTGTTGACGGGAAAATGTGACTTGCTCACAACAGGGAGAAATAGCCCAGTCCGGGATCCTTAAATAGGCTCCAAGCTGTTTGGAATGGCTATCCTCGACGGGTTTAACGGCTCCGTTAGCCAATGAATTGATCTAAAGAAACTAAGGAGGAAATTAAATCTAAAAGATAAAATTAAATCAACTCGATAATAAAACTAACAACTAATCAAACTAACTAACTCTAACTAATGTAAATCTACTTATTCCGATATAAAATCTAACTAATGAAAGACTAAAGATTCACAAAGCATGAGATTCAGGAATCAAATGCTGTCTGATGAAAGATAAGACTGTTTTTAAGTTTTTTCTATATTTTTAAGAAAAGAAAAGATTAACCTATTCTAAATCTGATTACAACCAATAAATAGAATAATCCTCCATTAATTGTATCAGAGAAAAAGTAATCTTAAACCTAACTTAACTTATAAAAACACAATCTAATTCTTGATCAAGATAAATCTTTTACTTCATTGGTTTCTTTAAAAGATGCAAACAGCAAGAATTACAAGTTTTAAATCAGAAATCATTCAGATCTTCAAACATTATAATGTATTTCCTATTTGTGTTATAACATAAAGAAACTTTACAGAATGGTATTTTTGCAATACACAGGTCAAATCTGAATACAATAGATGCAATTAGAAATTATTCCATCACATAATCTATTCAGATTTTCAATATCAAATACAAATCATTGTAATTCGATAAGGCTGAATATGAAAACTGACTATTAATCAAACTTGAGAAACTGAATACAAGGTAAAATTTTCAAACTAAATAATCAAGAATTAAATCATTCAATTCTGAATCAAACTGAAAAGAGAGAAATACAGTTTACTAATATTGCTGAAAGTCAAAAGGTAACAGACTTCAAAGTCATTTGATTGCTTATTTCCAAAAATGCTTCCACAATGAAAATGTATTCTCTGAAAATGTATAACAGCTATCCCAAAATCCAACCCTGGATCAGAAGAAAGAACAGCTCCAACCTTCAATACACAAACCCCAATTCCTAAAAACTCATCTTTAGGAAAAACAGAGTTACGTATTCAATCAAAATCATTTGATCTTCAAAGACTGGACTTATGCAATCATGCATTTTGATCATAATTGAAGAAATCATTCTTCAAATAGAGAAATCCTCCACTCTAAACCATTCAGGTTGCTCCCAACTCTGTCACACACGTTCTAGAACATGAAAGAAAACTTTCTTGCTCTGTTCAGTAGAGCTCCTGGTCTGCTCTCTGAATAGTGAAAGAGAAATCCTTCAATCCTGTCGAGCCTTCTCCAAAATTATTCCTAGCAGCAACGTTTCTATTCTGAAAGAGAAATATCTCGGTTGAGCCCCCCCCCTTTAACAATTCATCTTCTGTCTACTTAAATAGGAAACATAGATAAAAGTTCAAACAGAAATCCATCTCTTTACTGGCTGCAACTGCAAAAATCGTGCTCAAAGAACCTAGAAAAAATCTCATAATCCATCACTTTCTGAGGAAATCTTGTGTGGAAAACTAAATGGACCCGTTCTGGAGAAAACCCATGTGGCAGATTTTTGATATCTATCTCCATTTTCTCACAATGTGGCCCGAAAAAATTCCTGTCTGTTTAGCTACGTGTTTTCTATAACCGGTTAAAACATAAATTCATTTTATTGGGATAGGGTTTTCTTCTACGCATCCTTCTCCAATAATATCTCTTCCGATAGATAGCTTGATCTCCGTGTTCAATGATCTTGTGTTGACACCAAATGCACGTAGTTATGATAATGATCGAGTGACTGGTGGCAATAATAGTGGTAACTCAGCATTGAATTAGTTGAAGAGATAGTTCTTCAAATAGTGCAATGACAACTGCTTCAATTTCTGGCAGATTTTGCGTTGACAGCTTTGATGACAATTGGCAATGATTTAGTTGACATGGATATATTTTGTTTCTTTGAATTTTAAGAACCAGTGGCAACAATCTCAGGCTTCTTCTTTTTTTAAGTGATCTTAAACTCTTTCCCCGACTGGAGGATTTAATAGGATATAATTGAACGATCTGCTCTCCTTTCCCATCGAACTCGTAGCATAAGATCTCATGATTGTTTTCAAACCTTACGTCTTTTTATATGTAAGGTTGTCCTGTCAAAACCAAATATTGCAGTTTAAAATGAAATAAAATTTAACCAATCAACGTAATATTCTTTCCGGTAACTGTTTTATTTGCATTAAGTTTCATGGTAAGTCAAAAATACAAAATATATGTAAACAATGCTTGGCTATTTTGACTATTTAATCCATCATAACTTTTTGGAAAATAATATGAATATTTGAAACAAATGTTTTGACACTCAAGCCATGTGCAACAAATAATGACACGTTGGTAAGAAATGAGATTGGTGTTTTAGATTCTTGAGTTCAAAACCTGATGGCTTTCACCACATATTGGTTTTGTTTTGTAATTTTTGGCTGATTTGCTTAAAAGCTATACCATCTAAAAAAACAAAATATAATAATTTTGTTACTTAATACCTTTTGATTTACCAATAAAATATCTCTATCACATGAAGTTCTTTCCACTCTAATCATATTTTCCAATTAAGAGAACTTTTATAATATAAATAATTTATTGGTATTAGAATAGTATTAATGTCAAGCACACCTTTCTATACAAAATAAAAATTATTATTTTTATTTACAAACATAAAGAAAAAGAACTTCAATATATACAAATAAAATAAGAACTTTATAAATTTCATGTTTTTATTTTGCAGGATAAAAATGCAAAAGTGAATTATTTACAAATCGAAACCGACAATACTCAGTCAAAAGACCTTCGGTAGCTAACAGCTACAGATTTCAAAAGAAAATTTCTCTTACGGGCTCCCTTTCTCAGGCAAACAGAAAGGGATCTATTGGGAGGCCAACAGGAGGTTAGACTTAAGGTTGGTGAGGGGGGGAGTGACGATGGCGCATGGGTTTATAGGAATGTGATGTCCCTGCGTGACTGGGGGCACTTGAAGTTGACTTCCTGAAATGCGGATAGTCGAGACAGTCGTGGAAGGGCCACTACCCCTGGGTATGAATGGAAGTACTGTGGTAATGACAGGGGTCAGTGTGTACCCATTGTTAATGAGTTGTGGAATCACCATGGTGTTTGTGGTAGTGTTAGGGCCGCTAGCTACAATTATGGTTGCAATGTGAGGCATGGATGTGGGTCCACTACCAACCGTACCTCCAGATAAGGGGCTAGGATTTACACTAGCCATGGGGCTAGACAGTGTGGTGTGAAAATGTGGCTCGAATTGGTAGATATCTGAGTCAAAATCAGAGGTTGTATGGCCTTATGATGGCAAGGAGGATTGTAAAGAGTGGTCTCGATGGTGATGGTCTAAAGACCCAAACTGAGGTGGATTGCCTCTTAGGCGTGAGGAAGAATGCGGTGGATCAATGATGTCTCTTTGATAGTGACCAGCAATGAAAATTGGACCCCTGCTTCAATGGTTTCCTATTGGCTTCTAGGTGGTCACTCAACCACCAAGACTACCAGAAGACAGAGCTTGGCATTTTCCTCATGGGCGTTCTAGTCAATTGATAGGGGCGTTTCCTATTTCACTTGGTAATTCCTCTCGTTGGCTAGCTACTTTGGGGTTCCTGTGGTACTCCTCATAATGAGTTTTAGGGAATATCCCAAGCACTTCCCACGGTTAAGGAAATCAAGGACTTATGTCCTCAGACTGCAAAATGTTGAGTTAAAGTAAATTGGTTACTTTTACGGGTTTGCTCGGCGTCATGAACCGAGTTTAGTTGATTAAGTGGTGTAGTTGTGTGCACTTTTGTGAATAAATTATGTTTATTTTAAATGATTTTCTGCAATCATATGGTTTAGCAAATGGTTCTGGTTTTTCATGAAGCAATTCGTAAATTGTAATGTGGAAAACCAGTAAAAATGAACAGAATTCAAAAATGAAACTATGAACTAACAACCATGTAAATTTGTCAAGTGAGTACCCTATCCTTGTATTCCTCCTATACCAGGAAAGAGTGTTGGGCTCTCAACACAGCCGGGACTAAGCCCACCCATAGATCCTAAGGTCACTCTTCAAGTGCAAGGTCAGTCAATAGGGAGGACACGAATACCATGAAACCCACAATGGTCTCCACCCCCTCTACCTTCCAAGTCACCCATTTTTAGTGGTTTTGGAGCAATGACAGTGATACATTCCTATTACTATACTTTCTCAACCCCCCTTCTTATCTCATAATACCCCAGAGGCTGATGACTAAGTAGAGGAGGGAGGGATGAACAAGGAGGTTAATTCTTAATGTATTTAACTATGAAATACTAAAGCTAAACTGGTATGGAATTAACATCATAATAAGTAGATTGACATTTAAATAGTTAATCAAACAGGTAGTCAAATGCAGAATAATAATAATAATAATAATAATTTTGTAGGTTTCCCTTTTGGGCCTAAATGAGCGACTGGGTTGCTCTTTTCGGGCCTGAATAGGTGATAGGATCGCTCGTTTCAGCCCGAAAAAGGCGACTGAGCCTATAGAGGCAGGTCTCTCCTATTTGGGCCAATCTAGTGAGGGGATCGCCTCTATCTGTAAATTTGAGCATATAGATCTGTAGACAAACACACAACTCACAAAGAAGATCTCACAATTTACTCAGCCATTGAAGAATGAAACAGTGCAAAAGGCTTGCAGCTGTGAATGCTTTCATTAATCAAAAAAAGTAATCCAGATAATAATTACAATGATGTAAAATGGCTTTAATAGCCACAAGCAATTTGAATCCACATGAGGAAGTTCGAATTGATGACTCTACTTGACTGTACGTAACCAAGACTTGTCTAAATCACAATTGGAGTTCTAAAACACAACCAACTGTTACATTTAGTATTAAATAATGGTTAACTGACTGTGGTAGGTGAGAAAAGCACCCCACATGTGTGCAATTAATTAAACCATTATTTAACTGAATGTAACTGACTCCTAACTTGGCTTGACTAGTCATCAACTGAAGTTAAGGACTCAGTAGTTAACTGTCCTTGTCTAAATCATAACCGGAGTTCTAAAACACAACCAACTGTTACATTTAGTATTAAATAATGGTTAACTGACTGTGGTAGGTGAGAAAAGCACCCCACATGTGTGCAATTAATTAAACCATTATTTAACTGAATGTAACTGACTCCTAACTTGGCTTGACTAGTCATCAACTGAAGTTAAGGACTCAGTAGTTAACTGTCCTTGTCTAAATCATAACCGGAGTTCTAAAACACAACCAACTGTTACATTTAGTATTAAATAATGGTTAACTGACTGTGGTAGGTGAGAAAAGCACCCCACATGTGTGCAATTAATTAAACCATTATTTAACTGAATGTAACTGACTCCTAACTTGGCTTGACTAGTCATCAACTGAAGTTAAGGACTCAGTAGTTAACTGTCCTTGTCTAAATCATAACCGGAGTTCTAAAACACAACCAACTGTTACATTTAGTATTAAATAATGGTTAACTGACTGTGGTAGGTGAGAAAAGCACCCCACATGTGTGCAATTAATTAAACCATTATTTAACTGAATGTAACTGACTCCTAACTTGGCTTGACTAGTCATCAACTGAAGTTAAGGACTCAGTAGTTAACTGTCCTTGTCTAAATCATAACCGGAGTTCTAAAACACAACCAACTGTTACATTTAGTATTAAATAATGGTTAACTGACTGTGGTAGGTGAGAAAAGCACCCCACATGTGTGCAATTAATTAAACCATTATTTAACTGAATGTAACTGACTCCTAACTTGGCTTGACTAGTCATCAACTGAAGTTAAGGACTCAGTAGTTAACTGTCCTTGTCTAAATCATAACCGGAGTTCTAAAACACAACCAACTGTTACATTTAGTATTAAATAATGGTTAACTGACTGTGGTAGGTGAGAAAAGCACCCCACATGTGTGCAATTAATTAAACCATTATTTAACTGAATGTAACTGACTCCTAACTTGGCTTGACTAGTCATCAACTGAAGTTAAGGACTCAGTAGTTAACTGTCCTTGTCTAAATCATAACCGGAGTTCTAAAACACAACCAACTGTTACATTTAGTATTAAATAATGGTTAACTGACTGTGGTAGGTGAGAAAAGCACCCCACATGTGTGCAATTAATTAAACCATTATTTAACTGAATGTAACTGACTCCTAACTTGGCTTGACTAGTCATCAACTGAAGTTAAGGACTCAGTAGTTAACTGTCCTTGTCTAAATCATAACCGGAGTTCTAAAACACAACCAACTGTTACATTTAGTATTAAATAATGGTTAACTGACTGTGGTAGGTGAGAAAAGCACCCCACATGTGTGCAATTAATTAAACCATTATTTAACTGAATGTAACTGACTCCTAACTTGGCTTGACTAGTCATCAACTGAAGTTAAGGACTCAGTAGTTAACTGTCCTTGTCTAAATCATAACCGGAGTTCTAAAACACAACCAACTGTTACATTTAGTATTAAATAATGGTTAACTGACTGTGGTAGGTGAGAAAAGCACCCCACATGTGTGCAATTAATTAAACCATTATTTAACTGAATGTAACTGACTCCTAACTTGGCTTGACTAGTCATCAACTGAAGTTAAGGACTCAGTAGTTAACTGTCCTTGTCTAAATCATAACCGGAGTTCTAAAACACAACCAACTGTTACATTTAGTATTAAATAATGGTTAACTGACTGTGGTAGGTGAGAAAAGCACCCCACATGTGTGCAATTAATTAAACCATTATTTAACTGAATGTAACTGACTCCTAACTTGGCTTGACTAGTCATCAACTGAAGTTAAGGACTCAGTAGTTAACTGTCCTTGTCTAAATCATAACCGGAGTTCTAAAACACAACCAACTGTTACATTTAGTATTAAATAATGGTTAACTGACTGTGGTAGGTGAGAAAAGCACCCCACATGTGTGCAATTAATTAAACCATTATTTAACTGAATGTAACTGACTCCTAACTTGGCTTGACTAGTCATCAACTGAAGTTAAGGACTCAGTAGTTAACTGTCCTTGTCTAAATCATAACCGGAGTTCTAAAACACAACCAACTGTTACATTTAGTATTAAATAATGGTTAACTGACTGTGGTAGGTGAGAAAAGCACCCCACATGTGTGCAATTAATTAAACCATTATTTAACTGAATGTAACTGACTCCTAACTTGGCTTGACTAGTCATCAACTGAAGTTAAGGACTCAGTAGTTAACTGTCCTTGTCTAAATCATAACCGGAGTTCTAAAACACAACCAACTGTTACATTTAGTATTAAATAATGGTTAACTGACTGTGGTAGGTGAGAAAAGCACCCCACATGTGTGCAATTAATTAAACCATTATTTAACTGAATGTAGAGAGCTAGAACTGAATGTAACTGACTCCTAACTTGGCTTAACTAGTCATCAACTGAAGTTAACTGACCTTGGTTGGTTTCGGCACTCCCAGTTGCTTCCTAAATTGTAGGAATTGATCTAGGAGACTCCTAAACTTATGCAATCAAGTGCAATAAGTGGCAGTGAGCCTCAATTAGTGTTCCCCACACTTTGGTAACTGAAACATGTGCCCCAATTAGGTTAAGTTTAACCAATGGTGCTAATGACTATAAATAGACTGGATGGACTCCCGATTTAGACATGACTCCCGATTTAGACATATGACCAAATTTGGACAAGGGAGGATTAATAATCCTAACACTATCAACCTAGAATATGCAAGGGGGTCGCCTCTTTCAGCCCGAAACAGGTGACTCAGCCTACAGAGGAATTTCGCTCCTGTCAGGGGCAATGTGGTGAGGGGGTCACCCTTCTAGGACAAATATGAGTGATGGGGTTGCTCTTTCCGGCCCGAAACTAGTGACCTGGACCGAGAATGAAAAAAAAAATTGGACCTAAGGACGACCGACAGTAACCGGTACTATGGCCGAATGAGATCAAGTTGGCGGCAAGGGGGCTCGACCAGTAACTGAAATAGACAAAAATGTAAATAAACTACTTAAACAACTACTTAACAATCTCAAGTAAAAAACTAATCAAATCCAAGAATCCTGTGGGATCGACCCAGTATGGTCGCCAATCTATAGTAGGGATTTTGCCCTAGCTACATGCACAAACAACTACCTTCCATCTATAGGAGGGAAGGATAGGGTCTCTGTGGATAGAAGATAAAACCTATAGGAAAGGGTTAGTGAACCAAGAAAAACCTGCAGTACACTATTAATGGAGAACTTGAAAAACAATCTGAGCAAAACCACCTACAAATAAAACAATCTACAAAACTAAGGTAATAACAAGAAATACACATTATACCTTTTGGTTTTAATGAAATGGGCCACCATGCCCTAGTAGGAAGCTACCTCTATATGGAATGGTATTTGGCTAATGGAGCAAGTGAGGGAGAGGGATGAATGACTTGAGAGAGATGGGTCTCAAGGCACTCATACAGGCAAAGTAATGGTAGGTAGAGAAGGAATGTCTTGAGACTGACCCCCACTCTTGTATTTATAGATTTTTCTTGAGTTTTAGGGTTTTAAGCCCTTGGTCAAGGCTTTAGCCCTTTTTTTGGACTTTAAGCTTTTTTTGTCCATTCTTTAGCTCCTTTAGGGTTTTTAAGCTCCTTTTAGGGGTTTTATCCCCTTTGAGAGCTATTTAGGCTCTTTTATGGGGTTTTAAGCCCTTTTTGGTGTTTTTGAGCCTTTACAAGGGTGTGGGAGTTAATGAGGGTAATGAAATAGATGAATTTGTGTGGTGTAGGTCATGTAGAGCTAGTTGGGTAATTTTTTGGTTAATAGACCTCATCAGACATCTATGGCTCCTACAGTTTACAATTGGGCAGAATCACTTATTCCTGTCATCAAAGATCAGCTGACAAAATGTTGGCAGGGAGAGCTAAAGAAGTTTGGTTTTTGGTCTATTTTAGCTTGTTTCTTCTTTGAGAGGGTGCCTCTCATGAGACCCCAGGTGATTTTCACTGAGCTTAGGGATAAATACCCACGCATGCTGAGGTGGGTTGAATTTATGGCTTGTACAAGTGGTGGCAGAGCCAAGATAAAATTTGAGGTTCCTTTCTTCCGTTAGTTGTGAGATCAGATCCTCATGATAGAGGATTACGCATACACAGGGACAGATTTCAAAGGTAACCTTGATCTACCCCTACCACCTGGTGCTCAGTGGGGGGATATTGGTAAGAAACAAAACCCTAAAATAATGATTATGTTTTTATATTTTTTATATTTTATGTTTTTTTACGTGTAGTGACAAGACCTAATGTTTACATACATATGTTGTTGGTGCATGACCTGGAGGATATTCTCCTATGGATAGATGATTTGGAGCTCAATTCGTTCACACGGGTGATGATCACCTTACTGAGTTGGAGGAGAACTTAGAGTGATTGACTCTAGACATTCTTGACGTGACGATAGATGATATCCGCATGAGGTATTAGAGACATACTACAGGGGTGCCAGGCCATTTCAGCCGACTTCTTCACAGGGTAGCATGCATTATCATGTGTTATCATGAGCATCTCTAGATAGTGACTGCATGGTGTACTATTGAAAGCTTACTAGCTTCATGTTTTTTGTATGATTTTGTATTTCTTGAAAGCCATAGTGCTTCAGACGAGGTCTCGTGACCACTTTTTTGTAAAAAACACTTTATATATATATATATATATATATATATATACAGATTTATTACTGGTGTTTATAGAGTCTCAAATGGAAATCATATTTACATGAGTTTTATGTGTCATTTACAATTTATTTTACAATGAACCATGTTTATTTTACAAGTTATGAATGGGCAATATACTAGTCTAGGATGTAGTTTTATAACGAATCAGCAATCATATTATCTGACCTAGGGACATGATTGTAAGTAATACACTTGAATGACCTTTCTAATAAATGCACTCTCCGAAATAAACAAAGAAGTACATGTTTTCTGATGGAATAAACATGGTTTAGATGACAAACCACTAATTGTGAATCCATAAACACTACCAAGTCATTAATGTTCCGAGATGCAGCCTCAGTCAGTATACCTATCTCTTCTTGATACTCGGCTATGTTGTTGGTAGTAGAACCAATGCAAACTGCTCCTGAACTGATCATGTAATGATCTAGGGAATAGAGAACCCAAGCAGCTAAAACAAGGTTCAGGGTATGATGGCAAGCACCATCAGCGAATTCATAAAAATATATCCAATTTGCATAACCAAAACATGGTATAAACAGTTTGGACACTAAAATCAACACCATACTGAATCAAGACTGAAAGCCAATAATATACATATATACAAGGTACCATACAAAAAATGATTTAAGCATAGTACCTCTTTAGGTACAACCCATTGCGAGGTTGCCCGAAGGGTATCCCATCATAATCTATGAGCTCGTAAACTCCTTTTTCTAAAACTTTGCTGATGACAAAGGGACCATACCACATTGACTCGAACTTCCCTTTACCTAGTTTATCGTGTCTCTGATCGTAGGTGAAACCTAGTTCACCTTCATTGAAAACCCAAGGTTGAACAGATTTATCGTATTGGGCATTGACACATTTCTTATGTGCCTCATTAGCTAAGGTGACATCTCTTCTAGTTTCGTCAAGATTAGTCAGGTATAGAAATCTCTCTTCCTCGGTGGAAGTGTTTGGTAGAATTTCTACTGCAAGTTTTAGTGATGGAATCTGACATTGGATAGGAAGGACGGCTTCTAGTCTGTAAACTAACTGGAATGGTGTGAAACTAGTCGTTGTTTTTACCAAAGTCCTGTAAGCCCAAAGGGAGGAAAAGAGAGTCAGGTTCAAGTTGGATTCATGGTATCCAACCATCCTCTACAACATGGTTTTTAAATATTTTTTAATGGAATGGCAAAAACCCAACTCGGTACTCAACTCAGTCATCATCTAATTTCGGAAATGTGATCCGCAGTCAATGAAAATAGACTGTGGGACTCCAAACCTAGATATCGCATGATTAAATAAGAAGAGGGCAGAAATATTACCATCATCTACATATGTAGGCATAGCCTCATCCCATTTTATGAAGTAATCTATAGCGACGATGATGTAACCATGCCCCCTGGCTGAGGTAGGCTTACAATGCATAAAATCAATTCCCCATTTGGGAAAAGGGCCAACTATGATGACGGGGTGTAAAGGAGTAGGGTGGGTGAGATTTTTTGGATAGAAGTGTTGGAAGGGTGGGAATTTTTTAATAGCCTCGTGATAGCATTTGAAGATTGAAGGACAAAAATAGCCAGCATGAAGTATTTTCTGGTCCGTAGCCATCCCAGAAAGATGACTGCCACATGCTCCATAATGGAAATCATTAAAGACCTATTCAGCCTCTTCATGTGTAAGGAATCATCATAAAATGGAACTGATACCATGTCTATACAACGTATCATTTAAGATAAGGTAGTATTTCACGTGGTGACGGATACAGTGACGACCGTCACGGGATATGTTGGGATGAAATATTTGATTATGGAGATAAATGATTAAATCTCCATACCATGGGTTGGTTGTGATTATTAAGAATAAGAATTCATATGGAAATGAATCACTGGGCTCAGTATCCATCAAAGCATAGAGAAGGTCACACATCAACTTTGCAAAGACCAAGGATTTCTTTGAAGTGGCCTTGGAAAACTCAAGGTTGAATTCCTGTAGGATGACTATCCAACGGGAATATTGTCCCCTAGCACCTGATGAGTCAGGATGTAGTACATAGGTATCTGATATGCAAGTACCATGGTAGTGTGAAGCAGGATGTAATGACGGAATTTCTGCATAGCAATGAAAGTATCCAATGCTAACTTCTCCACATGTGAGTGTCATGTTTCAGAATCAATAAGATTCTTACTGGTGCAATATATCACG
The DNA here is from genome assembly GCA_001517045.1 of Pseudotsuga menziesii. NCBI lineage: Eukaryota > Viridiplantae > Streptophyta > Pinopsida > Pinales > Pinaceae > Pseudotsuga > Pseudotsuga menziesii. Next base: position 120,981 of record LPNX011020006.1, read on the forward strand.
TGCTCCTGACCGTTGGGATATTCTTGTGCTAAAACAATTCCAATGGTAGTAGTGGAGGTAGCAACATACAAGAGAAAATCCTTTGAATAATCTGGGGTTGTATCATGGGTGAATGATTCAATGCGTTCTTGAGATTATCAAAGGCTCATTGGGCCTAGTCATCCCAGAAGAATGGAGTGTTCTTCTTTAGGAGACACATATAACCATGCGTTTTCTCAACTAAATTGCAAATGAAATGATGGAGAAAATTTTCCTTCCCTTGAAAACTTTGGAGCTCAACAAGATTTGTTGGGGTAGGTATATTGGGAGACCCTTTTAGGAATCCTCAAACCATTTGAGTTATCCTTTTGGCCTGTCCTATGAGATTCCTAACTCTTATCCACTCCTTTCACATGTTTGCTTGTTGCTTTTAGTTTGAGTAGTACTTGCTTGTGCATGGTAGTTAAGGGGTTATTAGAGAGTTTAGAGATGGAATCCTCATCTGGAACTACCACTCAAGAGGTCCCTTTCCAAGGTGTACCTTTTGTATTCCCTCCAAGTGAAGGTATTGGTCCTCCCTTTATTGCCACTCTAAATCTTCCTAGATTAACTATAGGATTACCGGTCTGGCTATTTAATCTGGTAATTCCTATTACACCTAATGTCTCAAATGTCACCTCTCCTCTGCGAGAGGGTCGACCTCAACCTAATCCCATTCCTTCTTTGCTGGTTGTGGCTCCATCTCTTTCTTATTCTTCGCTTGACCAAAGCTCTATGGTTAGTAGTCAGGTGGATAAGAAGAATAAAAAAGGGAAGGGTAAAAAGAATAAGGATAAGAAAGAGAAAAAGCAGCAACCATCTTCTCTTGATGGTGCTCGTTCTAAGAGAACACTTGGAAAACCCAAGTTCCCTTGTAATATTTGCAAGGGGGACCACCTTCTTAAGGAGTGTCCTGGTCTCTCCCATGTACAAGAAGAGTGGTCTAAAAGGTACAAACCATCTGTGTCATCAACCTCTGATCATCATGTTGATAATGCTCCCTCAACCAGTGACCCATTGGTAAAAGGTCGTAAGGGTAAAGTCTTGTATCCTTGTTTGATATGCAAGGCTATGCATCATACTTTTCTTTGTCCAAGCATGGATGAAGCTTCGCATTGGTTGGAAAATATTACTAATCATCAATAGATGATTCCAACAAGTGATAGTAAGTTATCCCTCGATTCCTTGCTGGTTGACCAAGTGGTCGATTTGGATTTATCTGTGGTTGATCCCACTCTTCCTTTGGAGAGTGAAGTTAAAGTGGTCGAGTCAGTGTCATTTCCACCTGATCCCGCTCTTTCATCAGAGAGTGTTAAGACTGAATTAGTCTCTTTGACCAAATCTTCGTATTATTCTTCTCTTCTAGTAGAGAATGAACTTAAGCCTGTTGAAGTTTTTATGCTTCATTCTTATTGTTCTCGACAAGAGGAATTTTTTTTTGTCTCGACAGAACCCTCTCTGAGTAGTGAGGTTATTTCCTTTGACTGGAGTAACCTAACAGAGTCTCGTATTCATTCAAGTGTTCCTTTCCAGATAGTTGTGAATGTTATTTCTAGGAGGATACTTCGCACTATTGTTGACGAAGGGGATTTTGTTAGTATTCTTTCCTCAACTGCTTGGAAAGCTTTAGGTTCTCCTCAGCTTGTGTGAGCCACCGATCAGATACTGGCTTTTAATCAAAGGCCTAATGCACCTTTAGGGATCCTTCCTCATTTGCCTATTACATTAGGAGGGAAAACTGTCTGCATTGATGTTATGGTGGTCCAAGGTACTTTAGATTTTAATATGCTCCTTAGATGTGATTATGTTTATGCCATGAAGGCTGTTGTGTCCACACTCTTTAGAGTTATGCATTTTCCCCATGATGGGAATATTGTGACCATTGATCAGCTTTCCTTTGTTACACCTGACCATCGCATTATTCCTATTAATCAGACTGCCCTAAATGTGCCGCATGTTCTTGTGGTTCCTTCCCCTTCTTATAGTTATATTTTTCCCATCATATGTAAAATGGGGGGCATGGCTCTAGTCTATGGACATCATAATGGAGCTAAGCCACTAGCTTTTATGAAATGGGGGAAGCCTACCAACCTCTAGATATCATGTTGGGTAGGAGCAGGTTTGACAGCATAGTTTAGTTTTGGTTTCAAGCTCATTAAAAAATAAAACCACTCGTTAAGCATAGTTTACGCTTTTGGTTTAAAGCTTGCATAAAAATGAAACCATGTTCCGAGGATAGTTTACCCTGTGGTTTCAAGCTCGTTAAAAAATAAAACCACACCATAAGCATATTTTACGCTTTTGGTTTCAAGCTTGCATAGAATTGAAACCATGTCTAGAGCATAGTTTACCCTGTGGTTTCAAGCTTGTTAAAAAATAAAACCACTCCTTAAGCGTAGTTTACGCTTTTGGTTTCAAGCTTGCATAAAAATGAAACCATGTCTAGAGCATAGTTTACTTTTGGTTTCAAGCTCGTTAAAAAATAAAATCACTCCTTAAGCATAGTTTACGCTTTTGGTTTCAAGCTTGCATAAAACTGAAACCATGTTTTGAGCAAAGTTCCCATTCTATGTCAAGCTCGTTAAAAAATGAAATAGATCTCCTCAAGCATAGTTTACCTTTTGGTTTCAAGCTTGCATAAAAATGAAATCATTCTTGAGCATAGTTCATTTTATATTTCAATCTCGTTAAAAAATGAAGTAGGTTTCCTTTAGCATAGTTTACCTTTTGGTTTCAAGCTTTCATAAAAATGAAACCATGTTCCAAGCATAGTTACCTTCTGTTTCAAGCTTTAGTAAAAATGAAACAGATCCCCTTCCCTTGATTCAAGTCTTCAATTCAGTGTTAGAACTTGAAACTTCTTTCCACCTTCCCGATTCTTGTTCTTCCTACCCCCCTGGTGAAAATTTTCACATTAGTAACCAGGTTATTAGGTTGGGTATGGAAGAAGAATCGTTGAATGAAACAAATATTGGGGGCATGTTGAGCCACTAGCAACCATGTTAGGGGTAGGCTTCGCTAGCAATCATGCTGGGGGAAAGATTCCAACCTCTGTATATCATGTTAATGGGATTTTTCAAGCATAGTTTACCCATTGGTTTCAAGCTTGCATAAAAATGAAACCAATCCCTGAGCATTCTTTCAAGTGATCTTTGAGCTCGTTAAAAACAGTAAGATGGTGTTGAGCTTACTTTTCATTTTTCGTGCTTTGGTTAAAACATGAAAAGTGGTTTGAGCTTAGTTTATTACTTTTTTGTGCCCTAGATTCAAACATGAAAAAGGATAATTGAGTTCTCTTTAAACCCTTTTCAAGCTCCCTAAATACAAAAAGATCATCCAGTGATCTTGTCTTCTTCACGCTCGTTAAAGTATTTGAAGATTCATCCATTCGATGATAGGTTATCTCTTTTTTGGTTCGGATAGGACTATTTATGAAAAAGGATCACTCCAGCCAATCATGACTGGAATAGTTCTCTAAGGTATTATTTTACACTTTTTCAGGCCTTAGAGACTAAATCATACAAAAAAGGACCCCTTTGGAGTCTTCTTCTGTTTTCGTTCAGAATCTCTAAACATGAACGATACCAAGTTTTCTTTCAGTTCGACTCGTTAAAATTAAACATTGAGAGACCAGCTTTGGGATCGAAACCCTCCTCTCTCAGGTTCATAAAACATATGAGTTTGGACTTGTCTTCCAATGAGCTATATCGAGTGTTTTTTACCCTCTTTAGACTCGTAAAACTAAAAAGAGGCACTCATCAATCATGATGGGGGAAATGGAAAGGGAATCATCTTGCAAATAATGGTAGTTGTTTGTCATTACCTTTGAACATGGCACTTGTCTGCACAATCATGTCAGTAAATTGGGTATTCAACTGATCTCCATGATGATCCACTTTCATGAGTCATGTCAATCCTTTGAGTCTTTCAAAAGAATGCATTGTCCACTATCGCATTGTGTATTTGTCCTGTCTAGTCATGATGCTAAGTATTTTTTTCATGCCATGTGATGTTCAAAGGGGATCTAAAGAAGTTTTACCTCTGTAGTCTACACAATATTTGTGTCAGTATCTTTGAGTTAGTCATATGGTTACTACATGCACATCATTCCAGACCTATGTTCCGAGTTTCATGTCGTCGATGTGGGACTCATCATGGCCCTCCTTCAACGAGACTATTCCCATCGACATCAGCTCATTATCCAGGAAATAGTCTTAGAAAAAATATTTAGTACCTTGAGATCTGTATGCCCTAATGATAGTTTCTCTCGCTCTTGACATAGGTTCACATCATTGACCTTTGATCGATAGAATTGACTAGGTGTTCGACATCAGTACATCTATTCACACTCAGTAGATTGTACTAGAGCACCTTGGGAATCATTGACATTAATGGTGATCTCCCTCGCACTTGTTAATGGTTCACATCATTGACCGGTAATCAAGTGGTTTCTACCATGTTCAACTTCAGATCATTATAATCACATGGATAGAATCATACTTTGTGGGAGATGAGATGAAGACCCTGGGTATTTGTTTAAAAGTGCTCATTTCTTTTTCCCCAGGTTGCAATGGATTTTTGTACATCTATCATGGATCCACATTTGTATGTTCATGGCTATGCTCAAATTTGCGTCTGTATGACATAGATCTACATTGTATGTCTAGTAGCTATGTCCAAGTTTGAGTCCTCTATCACATGGATCTACACTGTATTCTAGTAGCCATGCTTGTTTATTCCTCTCATGGATCTGCCTTGTATTAGTCTACAACTATGAGTTTGGTTACTTGTGTCTATGAGTCAACATACTGATGTACTACAGATGCCTACTTGACAACATGCTCCGATCAAACCGACATTTTCATCTCTTGGTGACAACTTGTTCTCAAAGCTCTTGTTTATCGTATCCCTCTAAGACTCATGCTTTGGGGGGCATCTTTTTATACCAAAATCCTGTCACCATCATGTGATAAGACATTTTACATACCTACTTGCCCTGAATCCCAGCTTCTAGAGTGGAAACTAAATGGTTTTTCATCAATCTGTCATACAAATTCCCAGCATCGCGCATGCCCCTTTATCCAAGATCAGTACCCTTGATCGCACCACCTTTCATCGATTGTCCACAAGTGGTGCCACCGCCCATTTCCCTTGGTACATAGGCAGTTATTACCAGAAATGCTTTGTCATAGAAGGATAAGCGCGGTACCTTCGGTAAAAAGGGAAAAAGATAGGTTTCTCAAGGCTTCTAGATGATAAGCTTCGTGTACTACCTTATCCCTACTGTAATGGTTTAGTTGAGCTCAAGATCCCCCATCCTAGGATCTTAGGGGCCACCTCACCCACAAATCTCTCAACCTACCCTATCCATTAAAGCCTTATAAATACAAGATTTTAGCCATGGATGAGGGGGAGAACATTGAAGGTATTGTTATGCTGTTGGATTGATTCTTGGCCCAAGATCATTTGGAGAGAGCATAGAGAGATAGAGTCAGAGCTTTTGGGGATGAAGAATTGGTTTCATGGAGATGCATGTCAACACTATGGCTTGGTTGTAAACTTCCTCATATTTCTAATGCAAGTTGATTTCTGTCCCACATATGATGTTGTTGTTGTGATTTTGCATATATATGTTGCTAGATTCCTTAGTCACTAGCATAGATTAGTAGATCATATTCTGGTTGATTTGATTCATTTCATGTTGAGTTTTTTGTAGGTACACGGGTGAACTGTCAAAGCCTTGTATTCCAAATATCTACAACGTCTAGAGAGAGTCTTCAACCTCTGTTCTCTATTTGTTCTTGATATGAACCATTTAGACCAGTGGAACACCTTGCTATCTACAGGAGGTGAAATATTCCATCTAACAAGGATGTTGAGCCAAGGGATTAATATAAGAAGTGAATTGGTCTCCACTTTCTACAACTATATTTTCTTCCTCATGGGAACTAGTTTCAGCTCCTTGGTTGATGGCTTCCATTGGAATTTCTCCCATAACAGGAGAAAAATCAAGTGGTAAGCCCTGATTCCTTCTGGATCGTCTCAACTGAAACTTAGCCAGATTGTATCAGTTACTAAAATAACCTAGGGTCTCAAAAACTGAGAAAAAACACACAATAAATTTCTCCTACTCAAGCTATAGGCCACAAGCAAACTTAAGTCATAGGATGAGCTCAAAATAGTCGGTCTCTCACCACGATTGTCAAGCAGGTGCAACTCGTGATATACTCAAGGTATGTGCATAGTAGTCTCCCTGAGTGTTGTTCTCAGTGTATTGCTCTAAACAAAATGACAAAATGGTTTTTATCAGTTGGATAAGGAATCCTAGTAGGGTCTCCCGATATACGCAAGGTACGTGGGAGCTTAAATCAGTAGTAGTGTTGTCTAATGCACAACCGTTCACAAGGGGCCTTCCAATATACAATCAAGTACGTGAAGTACCTTTCTATATACCTCAAGGGTACATGAAAGGTCATTTGATATACCGATGGTACGTTGAAGAACCGCATGAGTCCCAGGTTGTAGTGCAGACAAAGTAACGACAGCTACTGCATTTTATGACACCCGAACACATCACTAACTTATGACTCAAATTTCTATACAATTTTAGACCTATAACTACCATTAATTTTATCTTGAGCGTTTAGGTGAATGCATGAGATTTTGACAGAAATGTAAAGCCATGCAAGTATGAAATGCAGATAATTTCACTTTACTTTTCAACGCATGCCTACCTATGGGAAGGAGAGAGTATTTTCCTTTCAATTTTTGTTTTTGAAACCAAAAATTTCCTAAACCACTACACTAAACCAAACATTTCCCGAGAAAGAGAACAAGCAATCAAACTTCAAACCAATTTGAAAAGCAAGAAAATTAAAGTAAGATATCTTTTTCCTAAGAAGAAAGACCAAACACACTTAAAGGGATAATCAATAATTTTTCAATTTTTCCTTTAAAAACTAGAAAGATCTAACTTAAAATCACTAATATTTTTCTTCTTATAAGATCAACCTATGAAATAAAGAGAAGAAATATGAAAGATGATGAGGCTAATCAAAGGTCCAATAGTTTGTTCTCCAACAAAAATATAAACAACTCTCAAAAAACAAATTTCTTTTTTTGAAGCAAAAAGAAGTCCTTCATAAAATTTTAACGAAAAATGAAATAAGCTATCAGTCAAGCAAGTATTTATTTTCATATTTGTCTAATAAATAAGACTGAGATCTAACTTATATGCTATCCTCTCAAATAGAATTCCCTTCGAAAAACTTAAAACCAAGCAAACAAAGAAATGAAAAGATGAATCTACGCTAGCTCTTTGATTTCAACAAAAAATGCCTTTTACCATACCAAATTCAACACTCAAGCACTCACATCTCTTCAATGCAAACCCAGACACTCAAAACTGAAAGCAAGATAACCAAATGTTTTGCAAAAAACTTTGAGAAAACAAGTTTAGAAATACCTACCTGGCACTGTTTCCAGAGGTCATTGACAGAGTGGTTCTGCTCAAGTACCGCTTCCTGATTTCTGCTTACAGGTGGTGGCACTGCTCCCTTCTAACAGACTTCAGGAGGTGGAACCACTTCTTGCCTACTTTCCATGCGCGGTTCCGTGTAGATATGAAAAAAAAATGGTGAAAAAGCAAAGTTAGATCACTGTGCAACTCGCATTCAAATCATAAATTAACAGTATTTAAGAGCATAGAAGGTTAGAAAAATTAAATCTAAACAGATCTGAAGATACCAAACCAATAACCACTAGATCAGCTAGTGGATCTGATTGAACTGATGAATAATGGGATATTTGGAGTTTGGACAAGTGTTTTGAAAAGACTAGGGAAGATCAGATCAGCTGAAGCTCCTCCCTAGCAGAGTCGCCATATTTGTTTCTAGGAATTTTGTTGCACCTTCTGCGAAAAGAAGTTGTTCCTCTGGTCTGAATGGTTCATATCTAGAACAAATGGTTCACAATAAGGTTGGAAAACTTTCCCTAGAAACTATAGACACCTGGAATGCAATATTTGATGGAGTGACGTGGTTCTTCTTTTATGACGAAAGGTCTCCAAGAAAACACCTACAAAAATACATCAAACACACAAGAGATTAAAGATACCAAAACATCATCTATATATCTATGTCAGTGACTAAGGAATCTGACAATAATATGCAAGATTATAACATAACAAATATATGGGAAAGGAACCAACTTTACATTAATAAAATGAAGAAAAAATTTACAACCTATGCCTTAGTGTTGATATGCTCTCTCACAAAACCAACATCTTGTCCCCTAAAGCTCCAAATTTCTCCCTCAAGCTCTCTTGAATGACTTAGGACAGAATATCAAAGAAACAGCATAACATTACTCTCTTCTCAACCATGGGAATTGAGCCTACTTTTATAAACTTGTAATGGATAGGGATGGTTGAGAATTTGATGGGTGCGGTGGCTAGGAGATCCTACAAGGATGGATCTCGAGCCCAACTGACCCAAGTGATCAGGGATAAGGGTGCCACGAAGCCTTCTTTTGAGAAGCTTCATGAGAACCTCTCTTTTTTCACTTTTTACCAAGGGCACCACTCTTTTTTCACGATGATCGAGCGATTCTAGGAAGATTCATGCCTTTCTTAAAGGGTAAAGGTGGTGCCATCGCTTATTGCCAACGCATTACAGGAGGTGCTAAAGAAGGTACCTCTTTTTGACTAAAGGGTAGAAGTGGTGCTGGATTTTCATATACAAATTTGATGTCTGGACTAATGTTCTTAGCTTCACAATTTGGGATTGAGGGAAACACTGAGGTTTGGGATCTTATCACATGTTGATGATGAGATTTAGGTATAACAAGGTGGCATCAAAAAACACCGTTATGACACGATCTCATGGATTTTTAGAGAGTATGGAAATAGGAAGAATACTCCACTATGGTCTCTTGTTCATATGTAGTCTCCTGAGTCTGAAAAAAGGATAAAAGTATGTGCAGGAGAGATCTCCCAACCTTTAGGGAAGGAAGACTTCTTTACTGTTTGTAGTCCAATAAGTCTAGAAAAGGTTAAACTTAAACTAACAGGATGGTCATTCAAATAATTTTACGAGCATGAATGAAACCAAGTTTGCTCAACAATAGTTTCTTGATGAGAAGGCTGGAAAAGAGCCTAAAGACAAGCCATGATGAGATTTTTTGTAAAGTTTGTTCCCAATGCCTGAGAAAGCATAAAAGGATGCACAGGGAAATATTCTTGGCCTAAGTGTGCCAAGGTGGTCCTTTTCTTATGATAGTATACATAATCTGAAAAAGGAGGTAAACGAGGTTACATAGACTCCATTTCAAATACTTTAACGAGCATGAAAGGAAGCAAGTGTGCTCGATGATCTTTTCATTCTTTTAAAAGTCAAAAAAGAGCTTAACAGAAACTCCATAATGGTCAATCAAGCAAGGGGGACATGTTCGATATATGGAAAGAGGTTATGTTGTGAACATGGCTGATGGGATAAAATGTAGAACACTAATGGGGCCCCCTTGCGGGACGATGGATGGCAGTAAAAAATGGTTGATTGTGAAATATGGATGGAGCGAATGGCTCATGAATGTGTATAAGGGGAGAGTCTCATGATGGCATGTAAACCAAGGTGGAATATGGGAAATGGCCTAGAAAATCCTAGTGAGAACAATAGACGAGGGTCTCATCAACAGATAGAGGGCAGAGAAATGAGCCTGATGGTGTGAACGGCGTCCCAAACAGACTCCAGATGACTCTGTGGTGTTTGAAAGAAAAACAGACCCAATGAGGCCTATAAACAGGGGGGACCACATGACATGTGTCATTGTTACTGTTCAGTGCTAAGTTGGAGTGGAGGACCCCAAATCTCTTTTGTTGATTTCTTTCATTTCGACCGGTGGTTTTCGGATTCATGACTTGCAGGTAAGAGTACTCGTCAAAAATGTCCTTTTCACTAGTTTCATTTTGGTTTTAGATCATCTAGGTGTCCCTACCAAATTGAAAGGGTTTTTTAGAGTTGGTTGACACTTTTCAAGAGAAAAAATGCAACTTGTGTTGCACTTAATGGCCATAAAGTTGCGCATGTTGAAGAGAAAGGCATGACTTGGGTCGCATCTATTCATCCAAAAGGTGTGACTGGGTCACATCTTTTCAATGATAAGGCAAGAATTGGGTCACTGAGTTTGGCTAAACAAGGGCAAATTCATCCATGAATGAGGTTTTTGTGTGAGATTGATCCTGACAGGGATTTGTTTGATGTGCAGGATGGCCTGACCTATGTGGTGAGAGTGGAATATTGGTACCTTGCGGAGGCCGTCCATGCGGAGTGTGGGAGTGTAGGATACGCTTTCCTGGAGTGGCTTACTAAAATACTTTCAGGTTCCACTGATGCGTACAATTATATTGTTACTAGAAACAATGGTGAGTTTCTGGGATACCGACACAGAGTGATTCATTATCTAGGGGTAACGACTTGAGATCATGCTCCAGGATGTTTATTTTTTGACTAGGCTCCCAATGCTGGGAGTGATCGGTGACACAATGCCGAAGCTCATACACTAGAAGGCACTGGATGATCTTTGCAAGAGGCACTATTATGCCTCTGCTAATATGTGTGGGTTGTACATATTAATGTGCAACATTGAGAGTCTCTCGAATCGAGCAGTTGCAGCGATGGAATTGTAGATATTGGGGTCGTTGTTAACACCCAAAAAGTGTTCACTACCTCATCTACCCCATTACATGGCTCATTTGTCCATTTTCCTACCATATTTCCCTTAAGAACCCATAAAACCATTTAAAATGCCTCCAAAAGGCCAAAAAACCCCCTTTTTTCCTCCAAAAATATCCAAAATTCCTCTAAAAAAGCAAAATCCCCAAAAAGGGAAGAAAAAAATATAAAATAATGAGGAAAAAAGAGGAAAAGAGGAAAAAACCCTAAAAAGATGCCCTAAACCATATGGTTTCCAAAAACCATGGGCCAACACTCCACCACTAAAAAACTATAAATAAGTGATGGAGACCCCTTATTTCACATCCATAATCACAAGTATCCTGACTCTGCCAAAATTGCTCTTGAAACCCTAGCTCACCCTTGAGCTACTTTCACCATTGAGAGCCCCTTTTGGCCCATTTCCACCATTGGAGAAAGAGAAGGAGCATCTTGAAGCTCGGAGCCACCTACTCGGACCAGTGCAAAGGGCTTCACCAACCTTCACATTGGAGGTATTATCAATAAAAAACCATTCTTTACATTTTGTTGTTTGTTTCATGCACATGTTTTATATTAGTTTTTATTCCTGTTTAGCATTTTTATTTCCATTTTACTGAACTGCTACTAAGGAGTCCATTCTCCTTAGTAGGTTCTCATTCGCACAAGCTAGGGGTAAAACCCTAGCCACAGTTTTGGCGACTCCGTTGTTTTATTTTCTGCAATAGTTTTTGTTTTTTCCTTTCGGCTATTGCTTTCGGCCGCCGTAAACCGCATTTTTTCCTTTCACAGTCTCGGCCCGACCGCGTGTTTCAGACCTTTACCTGCGACTAGACCGCAGCTCTCAGACTTTTTCGCGCGCCCCACCGGCGGATTCAAGTCTGTTACCTGCGATCCGGACGCGGCTAATCAACCTGTTTTCTGCGGTCCGACCGCCCCTACCAGCCATTTTCTTGCGTCCCGGCCGCGCCTTTGAGCCCCTTCGTTGCGACCCGACCACGTCTTTTCCTTCCGTAGTCGCGGCCCGAACGCCTCTGTCAGCCAGAAACCCGCAACCTGTTCACGCCCGTTTCCTTCAAACCCGCGGTCCAACCACCTGATCCAGCCACAGACCTGTGATCTGATTTCTGTAGTTTTTCCTGTATTTGACCCCAGCCCCTTTGCTGCCATATTTTCTGCATCTACACAGCCATCTGTTCTACCTACAGCCCTACTCCCCTACAGCCTTTTCTACACCATTATTTCTGTTACCTATTTACAGCATTGTTTTTAAAATTTCAGCATTCTTATTTCAGAAAATTTTGCATGTTTAAATTTTGAATTCAATATTACTGTTAGTTCAATATTACTGTTAGTTCATCACCTCACGAGCACACACTCTGTCACCTAATTCAAGTGAGACTTAAAAACTACTTAACTCAACCAACATTCTAACCCCACTTGGGGAACACAAAAGAATCTTTGTAGTTAGGTAGGATCGGGGGGATGGGCTTCCAATAACACCCCTCGGTTACTTACACTTGAGACATAGTTGTTGTCCAATTAGGGAACCAAAATCCCCTAGTATTTTTTGGCACGGTCACAACCAGTTTACCAGAAGGCCTCTCCCTTAGGAGGGTTGAAGTCGTGAGATTGGTTCCAGAGGCCTGAGTGGAATACCGAACTCCATTCAGTAACTGAAGGGCTACCTTTCGCAGTTCTCGGGATATCCCTATATAGGGGTATTGCGGTAAAAGGACCAAGCGGCAAATTTACCTTTCTGGACGTGTCATGAATGGGGTATCTTAGTTTCCATTCTTCTAGGATTGACTTCCCAGTGTCCCTCCCGGTAGGGGGATATCTCAGCCACTTGGCTTTCCTATTCATATTGTCTGACTTGGATTTCATCACCTTGCAGAGGATATGTCTAGTTGAGTCAGAATACTTTTAGTTAGGTGTTTGCATGCTCCCTTACCTCCTTTTGGTCTAGCGAGTCCACCGTTTTTTATTTGTAGGCAACCTGCTGCTTATTGGTATTCTGACCATTTCTGTTGACACTCCGCCTATTGTAGCACGCTGTTACAGTGGGTGTTTTGAGTTGGTTGTTGGCCTGAGTGCCCTATTTTTTGAGCTCTCCTTCTGCACACTCGGTTGCACTAGGGTTTTTGAGCTATTTTTTACTCACCTCAACCCACAGAGATTTGACACCATTTATCACCATTGAGTTCCCGAGACATTCTCGGCACCTCAGAGGCGAACCCCCACAGCACGGTTCACTTGACACCACCCGTCATCGACGCAGACCATCCTCACTTGATACCACTTATCATAGATCTCGAGCCTTGTCACTTGACTCCACTCGTCAGCGGCATAGGACTCAGTCACCAGATATTGACGCCCCTTATTTTACCTCTGATTCTGAGCCAGAGTCTGAGAACCCCATTTACGCTGCCCCTACTAGCCCCATGGCTGGCATGACTCCCACTCCCATCTTGGTTGGAACCGTTGGTGGCACATCCACCACTACACCAGTTACCACACCTACTTTGGGTATGCCCTCCATGGGGCCCCCGTCTACCGTTCCCCTCACGGCACCTATTCCCGTAGTAGGAATACCCATCCCCACTCCATCAGTGACTCATACTACCCATGGTGGTGCAGGACCATCCTATACCACCTTAGTTCCCCCACTGGGGAGTAACCTCCCTCACATTACCCCTCCACTTGGGGGCATCGGCCCCAACTTATTCCAACCCACTACCGTGTCACATCCTTCTTCCAGTTTGCCATTCATGGCTAACCTCAACCTACCTGACCTAGCCATATTGACTAATGACCCTATCAGACACAACCCGGCGTGGCCTCACATGCCCACGAAGCTCCCCTCTGACATCCCTAAGTTCAAGGGCAAGGCAGGTGAGGACCCACAAAACCACATTATGTCTTTCCATCTATGGTGTTCCTCCAACTCCATAGTGGATGACTCCATTCACCTCCGTCTATTACAGCGCACCTTCACTGGCTCTGCTGCCAAGTGGTATATCAAGCAACCCCATGGAACCCATGCCACCTTTACTTCCCTTACCTCGACTTTCCTGCAGTTCTTCCAGTTACCTGTCCGCTATGACGTAGGCATTGAGATCCTCCTATCATGCAGACAAAACACTGCTACCCACATCACGGACCACATTCATGAGTGGCGTCAACGCCGTAGCTTATGCAAGATCAAATTAGATGACCGGATCTTCCTAGATTGGTTCCTCAAATCACTCCTTCCTGTCATTGCTAAGGATGTGGCATCTGAAAGACCCCAGTCTGAAGAAGAGGCCATCCTTAAGGCCCAGCAATTCGACCTCATTTACACCCAGTCGGGTTATCTCTATATCGTTATACCTGACACCCCTCGTGGCGCTACCTCCCAGCACGATGCGCTGGGGGCATCCCACGCCGCCGACGGCATCATTGGCCGTGTCTCTGCGCATCTTCAACCATTTTCCATAGCATGTCCTACCCCTGGCCCTGACCTTTCACGGGCTACCTCACAGTCTGGAGCACCCCACTCGTATGCTCCCATGACACATCACCACCATTCCCATGGACCCTCATGTCTACCTCAGTATTTCGGTCATGTGACTCCTGCCTACACCCCCCCGGTCGCACCTCATCCCTACTACCACCAGCAGGCTGCACCAGCTCCTGCGCCTTCACAAGCCCAACCCGCTTATTATCAGCCACAGGCAGCCCCTACGGCCCACCCACAACCCGCTCCACAGCCCCATCAGCAACCCCCTCAAGTTGCTGCACCTGCGTAGCCTCCACCTACATATCATCCACCACAGCCTGCCCTAGCACCTGCGCAACCTCAGAATCCACCCGCTTCCCAAGTGCAAGTTTATGCCCAACAAAACCCGCAGCCAAACTAGAACAACCAACGCAACTAGGGCCAACAAAACCACGGCAGGGGCCGAAATCATGGGAACACCCAACCTACCGAGAAATCTGGTCAACCCCCTAATCCCCCCACTAATAATAACGTGGCCCCTGCTAACCAAAACCCTGATCGCCCGCCCAAGCAGGCTAAAAACCCCAATTTGCAAACAAACCATTCTTGTTCTATTTGCAGGGTCTATGGCCACTACACACATTTTTGTCCACACATGGAGCGAGTTCGGAAACTTTGGCCTGCTGATGCACAACGCCAAGGGCATGCGGCTCCTCAAGCACCACCCAACCCCCCACAACCTCCGCAGCCACCTTTGGTGTTGCAAAACCCCTTACCAAACCAAGGCGTAGTAAACACTAAACCGTTGGCTCCCCCTCAAGCCAACGCACCAAACCAACAACAAATCACTTACGCTGCTCCTGATCAACCCATGTTTGACTCAGGTACCCACCACTTGTTGATGATGTCCTCTGATGAGGTCAACCTCCAAACTCGGCGGAACCAATATGGCTCCACCGCTGAAGCCCCTCCCGCCGATAAACCCACTAACACTCATCCCATTGATCAGGCGTTACGCATACCTCCACCTCCACTAGATGGCGCTCCCAAAGCACCTCGTTTCCCACTTCACCGTATCAACAATAACCCCAACACACGGGCTGCGTCAAACTACAACATTGTCGATGACTTAGCCCAATCCCCCGCAGCCATGTCTACGTTAGAAGTCTTAAAAAACTGCCCTTCGCAGTGCAAGAATTTACTCTCAGCCATTGGGGATATCGATCCAAATGATTCGAGTTTAATGGCATTCAATTTGGCCAAATCCGAACCCCACCTGCCTTCCACTTTAGCATTCCAAGTTTTTGTTTCCATTCGGAATTTTGTCGTCCATCGATGCATTATTGATGAAGGTGCCTCTACATGTGTCATGCCCACCTCCATCTAGCAGAAAATGGGATCGCCCCCTCTCCAGTAGTCCTCTACTGCGTTGCGAGCCTACGACGGCCGTTCGGCTCAACCACAAGGCCTATTAGCTAACGTCCCCGTCCAGCTGGTGGGCAAAACCGTCCTCATAAACATCGAGGTTATTAATGCATCGCTTGATTATAACCTTTTACTTGGCCGCAGCTACATGTATGCCATGCAGGCGGTTGCTTCTACCGTTTTTCATACCATGATGTTCCCCCATGAGGGACACGTGGTCAAGGTTGACCAACTCACCTACCATGATCCCAATGCCCCCGCAGCACCCGAAAATGTTCTCCCCATGATTGAACAACCTGTTTCGGGTGCCACCACCTCGTTTGTTTCCTCTATGGGGCCCGGAGTTTACTTAGACGTGCCAATGACCTCTACCTTCCAATCTATTCCACCCCCATCACCCAACACTAACGTGTCTAACCTATGTACCCTGTCCCATACCACGCAAACTCCTACTAATCAACCGCCCTTGTTACCTAAACCCCCTTTAGTCCCTAGTCACATTGGTGCTAGACCCATCCATACCATTCCTTTCCTCTTCCCTCCCTCAGGAGTAGTTAGCGCCCCAGTCATGGCTACCCTCAGCCTCCCGGGATTAACATTAGGATTACCCGTTTGGTATCTTTCGCCTCCCGTTCCCCTGCCGACACCGAATGTCGTCCTACAACTGATGCAACCCATTGTCACTACTAGTCAACCACCTCCCGGTATCGCTACCCCGTCACCCTCCATGAACCCCCCCCCTTCCCCTCCTCTTACCAAACCCACTGGGGGCAAAGGCCCCCAACCTTACACTGTTGTCCCACCTCCTAAGACAGTCAAAAACCCCCCTGTGTTTCGTGCTCCTCCCAAATGCGCGCTGTGCAATGAGTTGGGCCATGCGACTCACCTATGTCCTCAGTTACCGGCATTACAGGAGTACATGCAAACGCTTGACGACGACCCAACTATCTCGGTTGTCCATCTAGATTCAACCCCTAAGCCTCGCAACAAATCCCTACGCACTAACCAATCCTGTGCCCTATGTGGTGTTTACGATCATTACTCACATCACTGTCCCAATCTCCCCGAGTACAGAGCAGCTCTCTTTGAGATGAACAATCTGGATCTTGAGATGGAACCACTCACCATTGAGGAAATCCACCCCTCGGTCTCTTCCTCTTCCGAAGAGGTTAATACCATATATATGATCTCTTCCATCACTACTCCCTCATCAACCGACTTAACGACACAAACATTCCATACTGATGAGGAGATTCTCGAGGCTCTCACTGCCCCGGACTATCCCTGGGATGACATGCACCATCGTTCCTATTTCCTCCCAGAGGTATCCTTCTCTAACACTGCTACCCAATTTGCCGTTGAATCCAAAGACTTCCTTCCCCACAAGGTCGACTGGTTCAAGGACCCTATTCCTGCTCCTGACGCCTTTGAAGAGGGTAACATGGCCAACATCTCACCTGTCATCCAAATTGATATCGCGGCCCCAGGAAGCACCCCCGAACCCAATTACAAAGCAGGTATGAGTTTGACAGAATACCTGTATCTCCCGAATCTGAAAAAGACCGGTCAGATCGTCCAGAAATTCCACCTCAGCTCTGGTCCACTCTGATCACGAGTCAAAGTCAAATAGTACAAATGACACTTGTCATGTTGGGCCCACTTACTATTTATAGTCCATTGACTTTGCTCTTGTTTTGGCCATTCTGAACCCATACAAAGTCCATTCTCCGAACCGTTTCCACCATTGGAATCAGCACGACGAGACCATCACGATGGTCACCTCGTTGCATTATTTTTTCTACGTCATTTTTTGCCCATTTTTTAGACACCGCTAGTCGCCTCGGTTTGCGCGCCACTTCGACCGCTCTCCATTTTTAACACTTTTTATGATGATGCTTGAGATCATTTCTCACTCTCACTTGGTACAATTTCAACATTGTGTCTCGACATCTTGCTGCCTCAATGTACGCGCCACATCGGCCGCCATCATATTGTTCCATACTTTTTACATGAGCCATCCACTCCTGTCATACTGCAAATGTTCCGTTATTTTGCCACCATTCATTCACCCCGCAAGGAGGCCCACCAGTGTTCCCCCCCCCACCCTCGTTCCTGGTCATCATAAATGTTCCTTGATTGAATGCTTCCTCCTTGCCTTACCATTCTATCAATTCAGAGTCTTCTTATTTGCTTTCAGACTCCTTAAAATTGAAAGCAACCATGAGCATGCACTGTCCTGGGCTCATAAAATCCACACGACAGTACCATTCCATTAATTCAGAGTCTTCTTATTTGCTTTCAGACTCCTTAAAATTGAAAGAAACCACGAGCATGCACTGTCCTGGGCTCGTAAAATCCACACGACAGTACCATTTCACTACTTCAGAGTCTTCTTATTGCTTTCAGACTCCTTAAAATTGAAAGCAACCATGAGCATGAACTGTGCTGGGCTCGAAAAATCCACACGACAGTACCATCTTATATACACACTTCTTCTAGTTCCCTAACCCATGAATAAGTCCCCCCACGCCTTCTGGCACTATGATCGATCCTCTCGGCAGCACCCCCAATTAGGTCGCCTTTGTTCAGAGTGTTCTGCAGTCTCCTGCCATTTTCCCACATCATTGAGCCTCCCTCAGCCCAGTCACCCTCCCAGATCCCATATAGCTATGATCCCTTTACCACTAGTCAGTTTCATATGCTGCCCGATCGTCCCCGCCATCATACTCTGAACAAAGGAAGTTTGAGTCCACCCACTCTACTTGCCCAGTTATTTACCCCAGTTTATCAACCCTGCCATCAGTACTATCACATTTCGGTTTTGCACCTCACGCTCCTGTCAAGGAAACATCATTGCCTTGATAGTTGTAGGTCTCCCTCTGTCGACGACAGCTCCTCTATTCCAGAGGATAGACCCAGAGGTCCCTGCATCTTGGACCCATCACCATCTGTGGTGAGTTCCTACGGACCATTTTGGGAGGAGTCATCATTGCCTCTCCGAATGGTTGTTTCTCACATGCTCGACTTCAGCACCTTAATCACATCGTTGAGAATCACGCAGGATGTATATCCCTTCCATTATGTGTCGAAGACCCCGGATTTCCCCCGACTCTAGCACATTGGTGAGTCACTTTGGAACGCCCAGTTATATGTTCCCGTGGATGTCCGGGCTGCATTGGCGATTGTATTTGGAAGCCATCCGGTTCCATGCTTCCTTGAGTACCTAGTTCAGTTCCAGTTCAGTGTACCATTGCGAGTATGACCCTTGTCACTCTGATCCAGCAGCTCATCAGTTCCTTTGGTACCACATTCAGTAGCACTGCTGTCATTCCAGTGCAACAGTTGTTCAGCTCAGACATGGTCAGCCCAGCAGTATGTTCCATATTTGTGTCCCTTCTGGACCCTTATGATATACACAGTGGTTTTCTATGTATCCTATAGGTCCTTCTTTTCGGGCCTCACAGTTACTTTTATGTATCTTGATACGAGCATGGGTATGCCCACCTCGTCCATTTATTGAGACTCTTCCTCATTCAACATTTGAGGCCATTTATATGTCAGGTCCCCATATTTTGGACCCCATTGTTATCACTATGTTATATCCTGATACAAGCATGGGAATGCCCACCTCGTCCATATGATCAGATGATTCCTCATCCATAATTGAGGTTATGTACTTTTCAGTCCTTGCAGTTGGTTCGAGATCATTGTTCCAGGCTTCATTTGGTTTCTTCTCTTCTCCACACCCCAGGAAAACCATGCATGACTTATGATGTCCATCGGCCATACGATGAGCTCCTGCCCTCGCACATCAGGGGGCAATCTGTTAACACCCAAAAAGTGTTCACTACCTCATCTACCCCATTACATGGCTCATTTGTCCATTTTCCTACCATATTTCCCTTAAGAACCCATAAAACCATTTAAAATGCCTCCAAAAGGACAAAAAACCCCCTTTTTCCTCCAAAAATATCCAAAATTCCTCTAAAAAAGCAAAATCCCCAAAAAGGGAAGAAAAACATATAAAATAATGAGGAAAAAAGAGGAAAAGAGGAAAAAACCCTAAAAAGCTGCCCTAAACCATATGGTTTCCAAAAACCATGGGCCAGCACTCCACCACTAAAAAACTATAAATAAGTGATGGAGACCCCTTATTTCACATCGACAATCACAAGTATCCCGACTTTGCCAAAATTGCTCTTGAAACCCTAGCTCACCCTTGAGCTACTTTCACCATTGAGAGCCCCTTTTGGCCCATTTCCACCATTGGAGAAAGAGAAGGAGCAGCTTGAATCTCGGAGCCACCTACTCGGACCAGCGCAAAGGGCTTCACCAACCTTCACATTGGAGGTATTATCAATAAAAAACCATTCTTTACATTTTGTTGTTTGTTTCATGCACGTGTTTTAGATTAGTTTTTATTCCTGTTTAGCATTTTTATTTCCATTTTACTGAGCTGCTACTAAGGAGTCCATTCTCCTTAGTAGGTTCTCATTCGCACAAGCTAGGGGTAAAACCCTAGCCACAGTCGTCTGGGACACACAAGATCTCTGGGGGGGGCAGCTCCAAATTGTGGAGTGTGCAATGGGGGACGCCTACTATGGGTGGGACCAGATGCACTTGATTGTGGTTTGGTGTTCACTGAACCACACCAAGACTTTGGGAGGGGATTTATGTTTCCCCTCATTTTTTTGTTCTTTCTTCTTTGAGAGACTGTCGACCCTTCGACCGCACTTGGCAGTATAGGATGGCGGGCCTTAGGAACCTCTGATGCATAGATGGAGCGAGATGCTGGTCTAGGAGGGAGGCATCTTAGTGGGTCGCTTCTTTACTTGGGATTTATTAGTGCAGTGGAGGCAGATTCTAGTCCTTACTGAGGACTACCCGTATATAGGCATGGACTACAGGGGATATTTGGAGATTCCTCAACCTCCAGGATAGGCCAGGGGACCAGATGGTGTGTATACATGATTTTTTATTTGTTCACATTCATGTATAGTTTACTATATTAGTGGTAAGAAGGTTATTTTTATGACATATATTGATGATGTACTGTGTGTATGTGTAGATGTTGGACCACATCCACCCGCAGGCTACGAGTGATGGAGGGGAAGGGTGGAGGGGGTGGATCCCCTTGTTCCTAGGCCCCAGAGTACCTTGAGGTCACTCCGTTGTGACATTGAGTGTCTATTAGATGGTGTTAGAGATGATGGTTGGAAGCATTTGGATGATGATCTTATTGTTTCTTGTTACTATGCTCCTCCCAAGATGATCCCCTTAATGAGGAGGATTGCAGTTGCCACCGAGTATGTTTGGGTGGCAGCGTACAGTGACACGATGGAGGATGAGGATAGATCTAGTGATGAGGAGGACACAGAAGAGGATGTAGATTCAAAGGACTAGGAGGAGGATTCTAATTCTGATTAGCAGCTAGTGGAGCTTCCCCTAGTGCAGTGGTGCACTCGGAGTTTTGTATTGATATGTATGCTCAGCTGAGAAAGCTTGTGGAGCTTCTCATTTTGTACTAAAAACTTATGACATGATATATATATAGATAGATAGATAGATATATTTTATGTACATGGATGCGCTTTTGTATGGTTTTTTATATGAGTCTTTTTATGATGAAAATGCTTAGATGATGTTTGTAACATATGTATGCATGATTATATGATAATGCATGATGCAGTTTTTTATTTCCTATATGTGATGATAAATATGCCACTCTAGAATGTAATTAGCCATTTGGTATGCTACACCATTCAGGTTTCTGTGAACATGTGTTAATGTGATGGATTCAAAATTTCTAACCAACTATTTAGTGCACAAGAACTTTCTAAAGAGACAAGGATTGTGTACCTAATAGCAGTGATTAATCTGGGAGACAAGCAGTTAGGAGTCTAAGAAAACATCAAGGTGACAAATAACCAACTAGAGGGTAGTAGCCAAGAGACCAATGGCACCATCATACTTAGCCTAGTTTTTGGTAGCAATGCAACCATACATTCCGTCGATATGGATCAACTCATGTGACAGGGAATAGATAACCCATGCAGCCGAGGCGAGATTAGGAGACCATCTACTTACTCCGTCAGCAAATCCAATGTAGCGATGCGAGGTAGGATCTATATGGAGCAGTCAAGGAAAAAAATGGTAAGACTCATGTCAAGAATGGTGTAAAAAAAAACTATGCCCCAAGTGTTGCATGGTAAGCGACTCAGGTATAGGACCTCCAGCGAAGGAAAATCGCCTTGCCTTGGAGACTCTGTAGTTGGCACAAAGGAAATGGGGGAGGAATCTGGCATTCAATGGGAAGAACCGACTCCATGCCATGGGATAAGTGAAATGGGTAAAACCAATGGTTGTTTTGATGATCTCTCTGTCGTCACAAAAGTGGTAGCGAGATAGATCAGGTGGATCTTCCACGGTCGAGGACGGGAAAGTACTACTGGAAGTAGAAATCGTGTAAAGGATGTTTGTGTTTGAGGAGGAAGTTGGAGGGTGAATATCCTCAATGACAGTGATCTCACACTCACGAGATTGTTTTCAAAGATCATGAAGGACCAACCAATACCTGGACAAGTCTAGGAAATGGTGATAAAAATGTCCATACAATTCACAAATTGTGCATTCCCAGTTTGTCCTCAAAGACTTGTTCTTAACCATTGGCAGAGTTGATATGATGACTACTTGAGTCCTGACGACTATATCCATGGAGTCTAAGTGCGTGCTCAGGATAGGTATCTCTAGGCAATTTTGAGTTGCATGACCATGGACATTGCACAAAGAGCAAGGTGGTGTCAGATGAGGCTCGGTTGTTGCTTTAGTGGCCTTTCCCCCAACCTTCTTTCGGAGAGTAGGGCTAGGTTTGGGGATGAATGAAGTATTTAAAGGTCTAGGGGGAGGGCATGACTCTACCATAATAGGTTGGATGAGAGTCAACACAACCTGAGGCATCGGAGGTGGGGTTGGTGGTTCAAGGTAAAACATAGAAATCCTGTATGTAAAGTTAGGTAAATTAAGAGTATCCATTATAGGCTTGCTCACGATGTCGGGTCATGGGAATAGGAAGGGGATCCTATGGATGGAGAAGGAACCCCAATAATTCCCAGGTGATAATGGTTGGGGTTGCGGATAATTTTTTGGTGGGGTAGGGATCGTACTAGAGGAGATAGTACACAAATATACTGTATCAGTTGTTGTGGATGGAGGCAGTAAATATGGGAAGGTGTTCGTCATTGGTGTTTCAGCGAACAATCTCGGCCCCACAATAGATAAGAAATGGTTGGACACACTGTTAATAGTCATATCTATGGTAGGAATGACATGTTTTGGTGTTCCCGGTCCTTATGGATCATAGTAAGTTAACTGGTTGAGCGTCACAATATTTCAATCATGAGGAAACATCAGGATTCGAAAGACGGTGGAGGCCATGACTCTCATGGAATACATGTAGCTATGTCCAAGGAGGAGGTTATAATCAAGTTGGGTTTTAATAACCTCGATGTCAATAAAAAATGTTTTACCAGCTAATGAAATAGGAACATTCAGAATAATTCCCTCGGCCTTTGTAGAGCACCCATCATAGGTGTAGAGCGCGGTAGTGGATTGTTGGAGGGTAGGGGACCCGAGTTTCTTCCAAAAAAAAGTGGACATGACACAGGTAGATTGTTAGGATTATTAATCCTCCATTGTCCAACTTTTTTCATATGTCTAAATCAGGAGTCATGTCTAAATCAAGAGTCCATCCAGTCTATTTATAGTCATTAGCACCATTGGGTCCACTTGGCCTAATTTGGGCACATGGTTTAGTTACTTAAGTGTGGGGAACACTAACTGAGGCTTACTGCCATTGATTGCACTTAATTTCATTAGTTTAGAATCCTCCTAGACCAATCCCTACAATTTAGGAGCCACTGGGAGTGTCGAAACCAACCAAGGTCAGTTCAGTTCATTTAATGACTAGTCAAGCTAAGTTAGGAGTTAGTTACATTCAGTTCTACTCCTCTACATTTAGTTAGCACTAGTTTTACATGAGTGCACTCAGGAGGGGCACATTTCTCACCTACCATAGTAATTTATCCTTAGTCAACACTAAATTTAACACTTGAGTTTTGTTTTAGAGCTTTGTTGAACTCTGGTTATGGTTTAGACAAGGTCAGTTAACTATTGAGTCCTCCGATAGTGATTTAGGCAAGGTCTTAGTTACCTACAGTTAAGTAGAGTCTATCAATTCAAATTTAATGTGGTTGTTAAAGCCATTGTACTTCATTGTAATTATTATCTTATTACTTTTTTATTAATGAAAGCATTCACAGCTGCAAGCCATTTTTGCACTGTTTCATTCTTCAATTGCTGAGTAAATTATGTGATCTATTTTGTGAGTTGTGTGTTTGTCCACAGATCTATGTGCTCAATTTAGTATGGTATCAGAGCCTCGGTGGAAAATACACATATCCTCCTCATATCTCTGGCTGGATCATTTTTTTTGAGCAAATTTCTCCTTCGAGTAATGCACCAGAAGCAGAGAATTTACCACTTAATATCCCAAGTTAGGAAATTGTTGATCAAGCTTGCTTGATCAACTATGCTGGGTGTGAAGGAAATTCCAAAAGTGTATACTATTGAACTTACTTTGTATGTTTGATTGTGTGATAGGTTATCATCTTTTCTTACAGCATTCGCTACAAGCATCCCTTTCTTCTCACTGCATTCGCTACAACAGCTCAGTCCTTCTTACTACATTCAAAATGGCTCATCCAGTGGAGCCTCTCACTCCCTTCAACTATCACCAGTGGAAGGAAGACATGGTGGTAATGCTCCGCACCAAGCAGCTCTTCAGACTCATAGAAGAAATAGAGGCAGAGCGAGCTTCAGATAAAGACAAAGCAAAGTACATGAAAAGGCTTGATGAAACCCATGGAAACTTGCTCTCCTTAGTCTCTAGAGATCTTCGATTCCACATCCAAGAATTGAAGACTCCCAAGGAGGTTTGGGACAACCTTGCCTCCTTATTTGATAAGCAGGATGAGATGAGGATCCATCAGCTAGAAAATGATCTAATCACTCTTAATCCATCCAATTTCAAATCACTGAATGAATTCTTCACAAATTTCAAGAACCTGATATATCAGTTGAAGAAATGAAAAATGGAGAAGAATGAAGATCAACTCATCCTTGCCATTCTCTCAAAGCTCAATGCAGACTACTTAGTCTTTGTATCCACCTTCCAACTAGTAAGGCTCACTACTCCAAATTTTAAGATGCCCACTCTTAATGCCTTCATCCAATCTCTTATTTCCGAGAATGATAAATTGATCCAAATGGGGATCATTCAATCTTCCAAAGATCTAGCTCTAGTTTCAATAGGAGATAAGGTAGCAAATGACAAAGGGAAGCAAAGGGATGATTCTCCTATGAAGAAAGAGCAATCAAAAGAACCTTTAGGTTTGAATAGAAGAAAGAAGAATGGCAAAGGAAATGTCCTCTTATCTTACTGTGGAAGGGGCTTTCATTCAGAAAGCTCCTGTATGAGAAGACAACTTGATGAAATGGCTTTTCTTTTAAAGAAACATAACATTTATGTACTTGCTAGTGCAAGGAAGGATGACCCTGAAGAAGAAGAAGATGAAGAATACCAAAGGAAAGGCCATGCACTGAAGGCTTGCTTCACATCAGCACATGTCTTCCTCATTGATTCTGGAGCTTCCAACCATATGGCTGCATCCAGAGAATCATTCTCTTATTTTTCAGTCCTTTGATGGTCCTAGTATTCAGATGGGAAATAATAGTAAAGTAAAAACAAAGGGGAAGGGCTCTGTCAAGCTTGAACATGGAAGGTTCAAATATGTTCTATTTGTTCCCTCCCTAGCTTCAAACCTATTATCTATCTATCAGATGACCCATACTGGATCTCCAAAGCAAGTGATATTTGGTCCTGACTCAGTGGAGATCACATATCTCTACTAGGAGCACCATAGCAAAGGGTACTGCAAATCATGCTTCAAAAGAATATGAGTTCTCACATTTCATGCCTCCTTCAGAACTATTGCACTCTCAACAGCCACTTGCAAGGGAAGGTAAAGTCATTGCATCTACTTCTTTTACAACTTCTACTAGTATTGCAGATCCATTTTTATCAGTTTATCAGATTGAGATTCAGGGTGACTCAGATCTAGATTTAGTTTCTACTTCCAAACTAGAAGCTAGGGAGATGACTAGAAACTCACCTAACACTCAGAAATGAAAGACCCTTGTGCTATGCCATGCAATATTACCTCCTTCAGAGAGATGCAATAGAATCCCTGTAAGATTCTATATGGCAAGGGCTCAGTCTCACTACATTCATAAGAATGGATATGATCATACACCTCTTCATTCAACAAGAGACAAAGGTTACATTCCTCCTTCCTTCCATCATCATTTTTGGAGAAGAAGGATAAGTCTACATGCCAGGCCCCAGAATAGCTGTGCACATCACACCATGCATGCTGGTTCACTACCTCACAGAGATGAAGATTGCAGCAACACATTTTCAAGTTTTTCAAACTTGAGACCTAATTCTACCTGCTTAGATAGAGGTGGGGATTTTTTCCCGTGTGGTTTTTTCCCCAGCTCCTTGTATTAAGAGGTCACTTTATTTTACTTAATGTAATGGTTGACCTATGGTCTTAGTTACCAGGGCCCACAGATTGTCCAAGTTATCATTCAGGGGGGGTGTTAGGATTATTACTCCTCCCTTGTGCAAATTTGGTCATATGTCTAAATCAAGAGTCATGTCTGAATCGAGAGTCCATCCAGTCTATTTATAGTCATTAGCACCATTGGGTCCACTTGGGCTAATTGGGGCACATGGTTCAGTTAATAAAGTGTGGGGAACACTAATTGAGGCTTAATGCCATTCATTTCACTTAATTGCATTAGTTTAGGAGCCTCCTAGACCAATCCCTACAATTTAGGATCCACTGGGAGTGCTGAAACCAACTAAGTTCAGTTCAGTTCAGTTAACGACTAGTCAATCTAAGTTAGGAGTCGGTTACATTCAGTTCTAGTCCTCTACATTTAGTTAGCGCTAGGTTTACATGACTACACTCAGGAGGGGCACATTTCTCACCTACCATATCCAGTTAGCCTTATTCAACACTGAATGTAAC
The DNA here is from genome assembly GCA_001517045.1 of Pseudotsuga menziesii. Classification (NCBI taxonomy): domain Eukaryota; kingdom Viridiplantae; phylum Streptophyta; class Pinopsida; order Pinales; family Pinaceae; genus Pseudotsuga; species Pseudotsuga menziesii. The sequence continues at coordinate 147,767 of LPNX011020006.1, forward strand.
ACTTGAGTTGTGTTTTAGAGATCCGATGAACTCCGGTTATGGTTTAGACAAGGTCAGTTAACTATTGAGTCCTCCGATAGTGATTTAGACAAGGTATTAGTTACCTACATTCAAGTAGAGTCTATCAATTCAAATTTCCTCATGTAGATTAGAATTTCATATGGCTATAAAAGCCATTATACTTCATTGTAATTATTATCTGATTACTTTTTTATTAATGAAAGCATTCACAGCTGCAAGCCATTTTTGCGTTGTTTCATTCTTCAATTGCTGAGTAAATTATGTGATCTATTTTGTGAGTTGTGTGTTTGTCCACAGATCTATGTGCTCAATTTAATATAGATGCCCCTTCATCAATGATACATTGATGTATGACCAAATTCCGAATTGAGACCATAATTTGGAAGGCGATGGTGGATGGCATTCTGGGTTCTCCTTGATCCAAATCAAACATGATCAACTTGGAGTAAGAGGGATCCAAGACACCAAGTGTAGATAACAACACTTTCCATTGGGACGGGTGGGTTGGGAAGGTTCTGCTGAGCGAAAACCTGTCCTGTGGAAACCAGAGGGTATGGGGTTGGAGCCGAGGTTTGTTTCACTGGTGGTGTGAAATAGACCAAAGGATCTAGAGGGGCTACAAATCCGTTCACTTGGACTGAATACAATGGTGTCAGCCAAGTCGGCCCATGGGTGTGCTGATTTGGCACGGTATGTGCATAGGAAGAGGAGGCTACAGACTAAGCCATCATCCGTGAGTAGTCAGGAACATGGTTTGGTTGTGCAACATTATGGGTGTTTATTGGGTGTAATGGAATCATAGGGGGTGCTACATAATACTGAGGGTGCTGTGAGGTAGATATGATGATACCATACACAACATGGGATTCCCTCGTCATATCGCGACGAGAGGTGTCGGCACGGGGAGAATCTGGTATGATGGTATATAAATACCCGGACTGGGTGTAGATTAAATCGAACTATTGGGCCTTTAATATGGCCTCCTCCTTAGTATAGGGCCTCTCAAAGGAAAAGTCCTTAGCTATGGGTGGGACCAAGGTTTTGAGAAACCAGTCAAGGAATATCCTGCCATCTATTTGGATCTTGCACAAGCTATGGTGTTGTCGCCGCTCATGGATGTGGTTAGTGATGTGAGTATTTATGTTCTAACGGTAAGATAGAAGGATCTCCACTCCCTTGTCATATCAGATAGGTAGTTGGAAGTACTGGAGGAGCATGGAGGCTAGTGAAAAGAAGTATGGGTAGGAGGCATGTGGTAGTTTGATGCACCATTTCGTAGCAACACCCGTAAGTGTGTGTTGTAATAGCCTCAATCTGACGGAGTCATACACAATGTTGTTTGAGGAAAACCATAAATAGAAAGACATAATATGGTTTTGAGGGTCCTCACCTGCCTTTCCCTCAAAATTTGGGATGACAGAAGGAATTTTGGTCGGCATGGGAGGCCAATGAGGTTGACGACTGATGGTGTCATTCGTTAGCCTAGCCAAATCTAGCAAGTTAAGACGAGCCATAAATGGTAGGTTAGATATGAGGTTGGCTCGGGATGGGCTGGCAATGGCATCATATTTTATAGGAGTATGAAGTCCATAAATGACTTTGGGTATATGAGGTTGACTTCCCATATAAAGGATAGTCAGAATGGTCATGGAAGGGCCACTACCCATAGGTACATAAGGTGGTACCATTGGAATTGTGGTAGCTAGTGCAGGGCCACTACTAATGGGTAGTGTACTTACAACAGCATACGCAATGGTGGTGGTACCATTGGTAGGGATTCCTGTGACAATGGGTGGAAAGGACATAGGTCCACCACCACTTCCCCCTCTCAAGAAGGGATCAAGATTATTGCCAACCACGAGGATAGACGGTGCAGTGTACAGATTCGGTTCTAAGTGGTAATATTCCAAATTGGAATCTAAAGTTATGTGTCCTTTTGAAGATGAGGAGGGTTGTCGAAAAGGGTTCCAACAGTGATGGTATAAAGAACCAAACTCAGGGGAGTGCCCCCTAAGTCATTGGGAATACCGCGATGGAGCAATGGTGGCTTATATTAGTAACTGGTAATGAATTTCAGAACCCATTTTAAATCGGCTTCCTATTGGCTCAAAAGGAGTCAATTAACCACCAATACTTCCTAAAGACAACACTTTGGTTTTTTCCTCATAGGTGGGAATCTAGCCAATCCGGTGGGGGTCGTTTCCAATTTTTCTAGGCAATTCCTCTCATTGGTCAGCTACTTTGGGGTTCCTGTGGTACTCCTCACAATGAGTTTTAGGGAAAATTCCAAGTACTTCCCACAGCTGTTTCGGATGAGACTTATGTCCCAAACAAAAATGTTATTAAGTACATTTGGTTACTTTTAAGGTTTTGCTCAGGGTCATGAACCGATTTTTTTATTATTATTGGTGTTATTATGTGTGCAATTGCGTATGAAACTTTTATTTTTACTTTAAAATATGAAATAACCATGGATTTACTTCAATAAACAAGCAAAGGTCTTTACCAATGAAGGTATGAAAGGTAGAATAAACTCATAACAAAGTGCAAGACAAACAATGGTCTAAAAATAGGTGACTGAGTGTAATGTTTCCAAACCAATAGTGTTACTACCTCAAATTTGTATCCTTCAAATCAAAGAGGGATTGTTGGGCTCTCAATAAAGTGGAAACAAGTCCACCTGTAGATACATAGGTCAAACCACAAGTGCCCGACACTCAACAAGGAGGATGCGAACGTCATGAAACCCCCATCGGTTTACCACTCCCAATAGCTTCCAAAGTCACTTATTTTTAATTGAAGAGAAAAATATTAAAGTGGATTCCTATTACTAAACTTACTAAACCCCCCTGTCGTATCTCAGAAGTCCTTCGAGGGAGACGATCAAGTAGATGAGGAGGGGCCAAATAACTGGGTTAATTTCCAACTTTTAAAATGTAATACAGACTGTAAATTACAGAAATTAACTAAAAAACAGACATGTTACAGAGAGAAATTCCTATGGCTTGGGGTACCACAATAGACAGCTTGACTCTAGAAATCAATCCTTTCCTATATGCAAGAGAAACCAAATATCTAACACTAAAGGATCTCGATTCGTACCTTATTCTGGACGGTTGATGTAGATCCCAATTGAGCTTTCTAACTCTAGCTTGAATTGATCAATTGCTTCCTCAACATTCAATAAACAAGATAAGCATGCTATATATAATCAATAACACATAAGCATTTAAAATCATCCATGGATTAAATACTCATTTAAACACATTATTGGACAGGAAAAGATATTTCTATTAAGATAAAACAAATATTACAATAGAGACAACCTCTGTCGGCACGTTTGCGAATCGGAGAAACTGAGTCCCCCACTTGGGCCTCCACCACTTCAATCCTCCATATCTTGATAGCAAGCTCACAAGAAAAAGGAAAGCTTGGGAAGAACACAAAAGTGCTCCAAGGGACAAAGGGATGCAAACTCAAGTATAAGTTCTGGCATCAATGGACTATAGTTTTCTTTCTTTTCAATTCCTCCTGCCTTCAATGTATCCAAAGGGTTCCTTATATATCTCTTCAATGGGGTAATGAAAGGTCGAATCTGAGTGATCTCAAGGCATATGGAAGGCTACGAGACAAGTGAGTCAGATCGACATCAAGGAAAACTCCAAAAGAATTTGGCCTTTTGCACACATCCCGATGTACGCGAGTTTAAGGGTCAAATCCATGAATATACGCGAGAAAGGGATTAAAAGTCATGTATGGAAATTTTTGCATGTTTTTAGGGATGATATTGGAAACATCAAAGGTACAAAAATGGTCCATTAGGTCTAAGGAGTCTACAGAGGGATAGGGAAAACCATAAAAGTGTGATTTACCATGTGTGGTAAAATCAGCTGTAACAGATGCCCCCTAATGTGTGAGGTCAAAGGGGTCATACGATGGCCGAAATACATTATAAGTCCATCCCAAAAGTGAAGTGATGAAGAACCCAGTGGAAGAACCAGCCATCCAATCAGTAGAATACAATATAAATCTCTACATATAACTGCAAGTAGATACAAGAGGCCTAGATACATAAGAGTACAATGGCCATGAATAGGAATGATACAATATGACATGTGTGGTCATTGCCACATACAATATAAATAGATCAAAATCTACGATGAAGATATACAAAGGATCATGATCTCCCTGAATGCTAAAGATATATAATGGATCAATATCTCCATAATGGCTGGAAATGTCTGACATATAGTTGAATCAAGTCACAAGAGCTGAAATCTCATGAACAATTGCACGATCAAGGAGGTAGCATATAAGAGATGCCACCAATCTGGAAGGTCTTCTACACAAACCACTACAAGTACATGTCCTACTATGTGAATAGAGGTGTCGAGGTCGAAAATAGTAGTCCATCATCTGATTATCGATCATTGACGTATAACGTTAACAAACGCGAGATCACCCACCAATAATGAAAATAGGAATCAAGGTACTAGAGTGCAAAATAGCAAGTGTGAATAAATGTGTTGAGGTCGAACACTTGAGAGGATCCATCGATCAGGGGACACTGATGTATTCCCAAAAACTGTCAATGGCGAGAGACCCTGCCACTGACGACTGCAAGTCTCAAGGCACTCAAAACTGACTCTAGATTCCTATCCTAGAATAAATAATCTAAAGTCGATGGGATGAAATCCGCTCAAAGGAGGGCATTAAGGCATCCCCCATCATCCAACACGAGGTACTCAGCAAAATTGTATAATGTGGAAGGACTCAATCATAAGGTGCACGAACCATTAACTATACTGGGAATGGCCAACTCAAGTTTAAAATTCCTTCAAACAAGAGCATAAAGGTGAATGGTGACTGAATGTAGGTAGCATAGACTCGATATACAAAACTAGGACATCTCTATGACACAGGAGGCATCGACAGAGGCTCCATAAGGATTGGAAGCTGTTGGTTCTATGGGCAGACCCGGGTTTACTGTAATGTACCAACAACACCCATAGCTCACCGGCCCTTTCGGCGACAGAACACGGAACGGCCTGAAGTCTCACCCAAAGTGATTCTAATGGGTTGGCCAAAGACTCAAGTGTCTTCAACCGGGTTCTGTAGCATCCTGGGGACTCGCTGGTTCTCCTAGCCAGCGAGGTCTCTATCTGCGATGCGCAATATCTTTTACTCGCGAGCTCTGACAAGGGAAGGGATCCTATCACATCGCAGTGACCCTGTAGATGCGTGACTCTCTCTTCCTCTTAACCCATGATCTATGCTATCTCACACTGCAGCTCCTCTGGCGGTGTGATATCACCTACTGTCAACTTGATATCTAATATAGTACGGCCCACTGTGACCCTCACGGTCCAAAGGCTATCGCACTAGGTGGAACGACTTGGCTGACTTTCAACAAGATATTAAACCCTCTGATGTGAACTTCCACAGTTCACGCAGTCTTCCTCGACTTATACTTAACTGTTCGAAGAAGTATACTCGAAACATTCTAATAGACTGACTTATTACTGTGTGAACCAAGCACTGATAAACTCATATGCAGACACTTGATACATGTAACCCATCTTTAACCTTCAATAATGTTGTAACTGAATGAGACACACAGACATTTACTAACTGATATACAAAAATCATGTAACAGATAGCAGATATCAACTGAATAAAGCACAATCACATGAAATAATCACATAACACGTTGGTTTTACGTGGTTCACTTCCAGGGTAGAAGCTACGTCCACAGAACTGTGTTTATTATATCTTGAGAGAGAGTACACAGTTCTGCTGCAACCTGTGTGCAGCTAGAGATATTCTGGGTAACTCCGCACTCACTGCAAGGAGCCCTTCTATCCTAGATCTCTTCTCTTCCTCTATATTTCCTTCTTACAATATTCTCTCTCTCTCTCTCTCTCTCTCTCTCTCTCTCTGTCAATCCATGCGGATTGTTACATACATTCTTTTATGATCCAGCTGCTGGTTACAGTCAGATACTATAGACTGAACACAGAACCAGAGCTAGACTCTATTACAATACAATACAACTCTGAGCTAATAGAATGAATCGCTACAGGTTATCCGACTGGGTAACCTTTCTTAATACAGTTTACATCTAACTAGCTAACCTTTCTCAATACAAAATACATCCCTTTATAGGCGGCCCGAAGGTCTCGCCATTACAACACTGTGGGCCTGTCCCAACAGTAACCCCAAAACCCTAACTAGTGACAGTCGGTCTATCTGGACTCGAGCTGCCACTTTCCATCACACCACTACTCTCTGCAGTCTTCCATGCTTCCAGGAAATGACCATGGGTACTGTGTGCCGCTTCCCTTTCTGTCTTTCGTCTTCAATACCTCGGCCTCGTTGCTCCTTTTTCCTTTATGAGGGTAGTTGAGCCCTCCTGTCTTTGTCGCTGCCTTGAATGCAGTGGGTGAGCTCTCTCTTCTCAGCCGCTCAGGTACTGCCATTTTCTTTGACTTCTCTGCCCCGATAGTCACAGTTTCCGGCTCTGACCTACAGCTAGAAACATGCTACAACGTCGTAGCTTTTCCTTATCTCTTATATCTTCGCCAAAACTATCTATCCGCCAAAATGGCAGCTTCTCCGGTAGCTGCGGGACCCTACTCCAACAGTCCCCTAACACTTACTTGTGGCTCGTCCTCGAGCCACTACCAGCGGGATTCTCCTACTGTAGCTTCTCCTTGGCTTCCTGCGAAGTCTGTTTCAATTTGTCCCAAAGTCCTGCGACTTCATTCTGCATAGCTTCTGTAACTTAGTTCATTGGTCTCTCTTATCTTTCCTTCCCTTATTGTCATGCTCTCGATCTCGTCGCTTGCGAGACCTTTTAAGGATCTTCAGGTTTTGAGAAGTCTTCCACAGATATCCTTTCCTCTTTATCTAGGTTAGAAATTTTATCACAAGGAAAATCTGTATCCTCCAGCCTTCTCAAACATTTCGTTCAGTCTGGAGCCTTCTTATGTGAAAGGTATACAAACCAGGAATTCCATTCCAGGAACAAGCCTTTGTCTGCATCTTGAAGTTCTACTTGTTCGGTTTGTTTTCCCTTTCACTTTTCTTCTCAGCAACTTACGCCAGGTATTCGCACTGCCCGGGTTCTGCATACTTCCATTCTTGACCTTTGGATCCTCTTGTTCTTCTCTTAGTTGATGAGATAGGTTATCTCCCTTCTCCCGTTGCCTTCTTTTTCTCATTTTTACTTTCTTCCTGGCTGAATATTTCTTCTCATCATTCTTCTGCTCTGTTTTCTTATCTTCAGTGATCAGCTCGTCTTTCTGCTTCTCTACAGTAAATACTTTGATGACATCTTCTACATCCGGTGCTTGACTCCTCATCTTTGGTAGTTGTCTGGCCTGTGATGAACTTGGTTTCATACCCTTGGGTGGTGTCGCCACAATGGACACAAGGCCTCCACGCTCGAATCGTCTCATAATATATTTTAGAGGTTCCTCCTCGAACAGAACCCACTCGGTGGAATACTCTGGATTGGCAATGGCTGCAAAATAGGGAAATCATAGCACTCTATAATGAAATTAACTCTACAGAGGGAAAACTTAACAACTTACTCTTTATCTCTCGGATCTTGAAAAAGTAACCATCCTGAATGAATGATCTCTGCTTTTATGCTGAAGGCAATAATCCTGGATGCAACGGTCATCTAGGCTGAACCCGTCGGTGGTATTAATTGCATGGAAGATACCACAGCCATCATTTCAATCCATATTAAATGCTGAAATCCAATCAAATTTTCCTCAAAATTTGCGTGCAGGCGCCAGTCTCGTCGAAAATTTACTAAATCTGGAAAATTTATTATACTATTGCCAAATCTTCGGTACGGTATACCGGTCATTTATTCATTAACTGCTTGTCAGAAGGAGAATTGACTAGACCTCTGTCCTTTTTCAAAATTGGATACGTGGCACGGGGAATCATCGCCTTACCGCGATGTCAAACCGCATCATCTGTTCAAAAGAAACTTAAGCGGTTTTTTTTTTTTGATGTAGACTAACTACCGGTGCGATGCCTCCTTTCAACTACACTGGACATCTGCACTCTCATGACTTGTCTAAGTTAAGGCTAGGATGTGGAGTGGCTAGCACTATAAATCGTAAGCCTTCTACCATTAATGAAGGTTGGAAGAACCTCCCCATTTAGTTTGCTGAGTTGAACGACACCTCCATCTGTAACTTGCTGAATCTGGTATGGTCCCAACCAGTGCGTCTTGAATTTTCCTGGAAACATGCCTGTCGTGCCAAGCTATCTCTCGTGCCTTCTGCACTTTCTGATGGAATCCTGCGATGAACCTGTCTTCCTCTAAGGCAAGTAGCTACGCTAGCCTTTCATTTTTCGTATCTGTGTCTATCATCTCGGTGATATGAGCAATTATTAGACTGGGCATAATATACTCCATGGGCATAACAGCCTCTTGTCCATACACCAAGCTGAAAGGTGTATGTCCTGTGAGTTTCTTGCATGTCGTCTTGTAATCCCATAGTGCAGCATTAACCCTGAGGTCCCAATCATTTCTTTGGCTATTGTATACCTTAGTAAGAGTGTTTTCTAGAATCTTGTTAAAGGCCTCCACCGTACCATTAGCTTGCGGGTGGTAGGGAGTGATCTTATGGTACTGTATCTAGAATTCCTCTGTCAAGGCCTCAATAGTGTGGTTTAAGAAATAGGTGCCTTGATCGCTCATCAAAATTACTGGACATCCAAATCTACTGATGATGTTCTCAAAGAGGAACTGTGCAGTTGTAGTAGCATCACAATTTCTTACTGCTTTAGCCTCTGCCCATCTGGTGAGGTATTCTATTCCTGTGATGATGTATCTTGCACCAGTTCGTTTTCCTGGTGGGTTGATAGGACCCACAAAATCTATAGCCCACTTGTCAAATTCCCGCAGCGTAATCTGTGGTCACATCAGCATTTCATCTCTCCGCGAAGGTTTTCCTACCCTCTGGAAGATATCGCAGCATCTCCAAAATTCCTTAGTATCCTTATGCAAAGTAGGCCACCATAATCCTGCAGTCGGGATTTTCTGCGCAGTCGATTTTCCTGTGAAATGTCCTCCTGCAGTACTAGAATGTGCTTCTCTGATAATGGCCTCTTTCTCATGTGGCATGATGCATCTGCGCAGGACTTCATATGGACCTAACTTGTATAGCTATCCTGCGATAAAGGTAAAGTATGCGGATTTGAAAACCAACTGTTTCTTTTGTTTCTTAGTAAACTCAACAGGTGCCCCTCCTGTAGTGAGAAAGTGAATAATATCAGCATAGTACTCCTCTGCGATCTGAATAGAAAAAAACTGCGCATCGGACAAGTTGTCCTCTAGGTTACTTGGCTCTTCTCCTGAGTCTATCCTTGACAGATGATCTGGTCCGGCATTTAATTTTCCTAGTTTAACAATAATTTCAAAATCATACTCCTGAAATAGGAGTAACCATCTACAGATTCGTCCCCCTAACACTGGCTTATTGACCAAGTACTTCAAAGCGGAGTGGCTAGTAAACATCTTGAATGAGGCACCTAGTAGGTAGTGCCTGAATTTCTGTAGAGCATACACCATGGCTAAACCTTCTCTTTCCATAGTGGTGTAGTTCTTTTCTGCGGTGGATAGTTTTCTGCTTGAGTATGCAATAGGGTGATCAATACCTCCTTCTCCTGGCTGTGTTAAGACGATCCCCAGTGCGATGCCAGATGCATCCACATGTACATGAAATGGCTTGGTCCAGTCTAGGAATACTAAGATGGGTGTTGTAACCATCTTCTCTTTAAGGGTGTCTAGAATTTTCTGGAATTCCTCGTTCCATAGGAATTTTACATCTTTCTTTAACAGTTTTTCCATAGGGGATGTGATCTTTGCATAACCTTTGATAAAAAATTTATAGTACCCGGTATGACCAAGTACTGTCCTCAATTGCTTGACTGAGTTGGGTTCTTGAAAGTTTACGATGATGGCAATCTTTGCAGGATCTACCATCAAGCCTTGTCTACAGACAATATGACCCAACAAAATACCAAATGGTGCACAGAATATACATTTTTTCAAGTTTAAAGAAATTTGGTATTGCCTACATTTCTCTAACATCAGTCTTAAATCTCCTATGTTCTTGTCAATTAATCCAAATACAGTCCAATCATCAAAATAAACCTCTAAGAATTTATGAATGTATTCTTTAAATACAACAACTACTACTCTAGAAAAGATAGCTGGTGCATTCTTAAGACCAAAGGGCATTACCGTATACTAGAATGAGCCCCATTCTGTCACAAAAGTGGTCTTAGATCGATCTTCTGGATGGATTCTGATCTGGTGATAGCCTGAAAAGCCATCAGTGAAGGAGTAGACCTCCTGTCCTCCCACATTGTCTAGCACTTCATCAGTGAAAGGTGTCGGAAATGGATCACGAAGTGATGCATTGTTGAGTTTACACAAGTCGACACAGATTCTAATTTCTCCTTTGGTTTTCTTTTCTTGGACAACCATGGGACTAACCCATTCGCTTTCTTCCACTGGCTCAATGATGCCTGCTACTAGCATATTATCGATCTCATCCTTAAATTTTTCTTTATACCATGGATTTAATCTGTATGGGTGCTGCTTAACTGGTCTAGCATCCTCTTTCAATGGTATCCTCATTACTCCTAGGTCTCCAACTATTCCCTTCATCTCTATGAACTTGGTGGGGAATAGGTCCTGATAGTCATGTAGAAAGTCTGCAATCTGTCCTACTGTTTCATCATCCCAATAGTCTCCAATGGATGCAAACTTTGGTTCTATGTTTGTGCCAATGTTGATCTTCTTAATCTTGATAGGCTCCATGATAGCTGGAGTCTCTAGCTTCGGTCCGTCAACATCGCGAGTCCCTTCTGACTCTGGAATGTTGATGTTGCAAGGGTCCTCGTCCTCCTCCTCTGGTTCTGATGCAAATTTATAGCACTCGAGCGCCTCTTCTAACTGGATGGCCCACTCAGGTTGAGCTAACACTGGTAGGGTACAGTCCTCAAAGACCTTAATCTTTATAACGTCTAAAGCTTGATTAATGCTTGGGTGCTCAGATTCAAAATCAAAAGTGAGTTCAAAGCTGTCTATCATAAGTGGCCATGTAGTTGTTCCTCTGCGCAACTCAGTATCTGTGTACGAGTTCTTTGGAATTGGATCCAAAGTGTGAATGAATCGGTGAACCCATTCATCCTCAGGAATGTTCTATTCACAAATCTGAATATGTGACCTAGGGTCACTTTCTCCTGTGTATTTCTGCTGGACACACCCCTGTCAGTAGAGAATCTGATCGCCATCAATCTCTTAAGATCATCCCATGATGCGATAGTCTCTTTATGTGTATAACACCATCTTGTAGGTGTGGATCGTACTGCAAGGTCCATAGATGCCATCCTCTGCTCGTGAGGAACTTGTTGTTCAAACTGGTATAAAAAATCGTTGACATCCACTAAGCCATCAAATGAGGGAATGTCCTTAAGCTCTGCTCCGATCCATCGCAATGATTTAGTCAGATATGCACATCTGCGAGCTGAGACTTCGTAAAGTCTGTTCTGCCAGTTCTCTAGACCAACATCTGAATCCGATGTGCATGATTTGTCGCATCACCAACTGATGTTCCCTTCTATGGTTGGGTTGATGTAGTCACTCTGGTTCGCAGTCATCTGATAGATACTCTCCATGTTACGTGCCTCATCCTTTGCTCGGATAGGTTCAATGTATCTAGGACCCTGAAGAGGATCCAACGGTGTGATGACCCTGATATGCGCATCCTCAAAGGTCATTTGTCTTCTCTTTAGATCGATAACGGCCATGTTACCGATCACCCAATCAATGCCTAGTAATGCTGGATATGGTCTACTATCGCCAATAATTTCTATAACTTCAAAGTCTGCGAAGTTTCAAACTCCGTCAATGTCAACTGGAACCTGCGGTAGTCGACCCAGTGGAAATACCCTCTGTTGATTAGCTAATCTCAAATGGATAGGTGATCTGACTAACTTAGGGCTGCCCATCTGGTCCCATGTCTGCTTAGTCAAAACATTTACCTCTGATCCTAAGTCTAGGATTACCTCACCCATTTCAAATTCTCCAACTTGTGCTGTGAGTCGCATCTCTCTTCCTGTTCTTGTATGGCCCATAATATTATGAATAGCATGCTACACACTGCTCATGAAAGAAGATGGTGGGTAATGATCTATGATGCACTGAAGCTCTCTGATAGCTTGTTCATTTCTCATGATATTTAGACAACTCCGCAAGAAGGATTGTACACTTCCTGTCAACTCATCCTCATCGCATCTTCTTGATGTGGTAGCCTGTAATGTCTCCACAGGACTAAGGCCACAAGGTGCTTGCTGCGGTACACCCCTAGACGGTTGTACCTACGATCCTGATTGCATAGGTTCATCAAAGAAAGTTTTAGCTTCCTGGAATGTTTCTTTATTTTTTTGCAGGTCGAGTGGTGTTGATTTATTAGTAGCTTTGTGCACCCACTCCGATCCTGTGTTCTTTTCACTGTCTGGTGATGTCCCACTGGTGGAAGCACCACTGCGAGTCACAATATTGACTCTTGGTTCTGGCTCTTTCTGCTCAGCAGCGATAAGCTGGATGTTCTGGTGTACTGGTGTCTTAGGTTCTCTGATCTTAGCTATCAAGGTAGGAAATTCTTCTATAGCGTGATCGTAATACTTGCAATAATTACCTGTCGTAGTGGGGCTCTGACAGTCCCTAGCATAATGTCCTACAACTCCATAGTTGTAACAAGTAACTGGTCCATGGCCAAAGCCTCCTCCACGGCCTCGTCCTCTGAATCCTCCTCCTATTCCAGCATGAGCCGAATCATGTTGTGGTCCTGCTGTTGGACCCTGTGTCTCCGATTGGACTCTGTACAAGTCGTGTTCTCTGCCTACCATGAGATCATAGGCTCTAGAGGTATGACCATCATGTCCTACTAACTTACAGAAGGTACAATATAAGTTCTTAGGTGTCTGTATATACTTCTGAAGCATAGGGAATTGTTGAGGTAGATGTCCTCTTGTTCTGCATAGTTCACACCATGGCCCTTGTGTCTATGCTAAGGGGTTAGGTGCCCCACTTGCTAAGTATTCAACAAATACTGGACAATTTTCTTTAGTATGACCTTGTGATTTACGCTTGATACACCATATGGCTTGTGCGATCTCTTTTCCTTTTCTAATCTCATGCATCTGTAACGTGATATTTGCTAACTGGTTTTGTAGGTTTGTCATACCTGTGTTGGTTTCGGCTAGAGGTGATGCCTCTAGTTTCATCACCATCTCTAATGCGTCATCCTGTGTCTGGAGTTGCTGCTGCATTAATGGCAGTCTGATGTGAGGGAGCAGTGCTGCAATAAACCATTCCTTATGCTGCTCCGGTGCAAACTCAAAGCTAACTTGGTCTATGAGAGCTTTGAATTTATGGTCAAAGTCCCATACTGACTCTGTAGGTAATTGTTTAATGTCTTTGAGCTTTGTGATACACTGTGACTCAGACTTAGGTTTTTTAAACTCTTTGATCATGGCGATCCTCACCTGTATAAGTGTTCTGGGTATCGCTGAGGTATACTTCATATACCATGTTAAGGATCGTTCCCTAAGTGTGGTGACCAACTATACAAGTTTAATGTTATCATCTTGGAGTCCTTTAATGGTCCACGCAGCTTCACATAGAAACCATTGCTGCTCTGGGTCTTCTACCCCTCTACCCTTAAAGGTAGGTAGCTTCATATCATCCCCCATTCTATTTCCGCGTGGTGGATGTTGATTTGTTGTGTTACTACCACTCGGCGGTGTAGGTGGAGGTGATGTAGCGGTAGTATGTACTGTCTGTGAGCTACTAGATGGAGTTCCTACGGTATTTTTCTGAGTCTCGGTCTGTTTCTGTGGGGTATAAGGGTGGTAAGGGATACCCCCTTCTGTTCTTTCTGTATTACTATGACTCTATTGTCTAGTATTATCTGAACTGTCTTCAAATATGGGAGATCTGAAATCTACTTTATATTTCTTTCCACTACATGTACGTCTAATGTCATCAAAATCACTATCAAACTCTTGTGACATCACACGTTCTTAACTTATTGGTCTAAAACTATATCCATTACTCCTTTTTCATATAATAACATCTTAATGGACAAGTTTAAATAGTTTAGGTACTTACCGCGATATCCTTTGAAGAAGTACCGCTTAGCCTCACTGAAGATTTTTGTCTGTTCAACTGCAAACTCTGTGACAAAGCCTTCTAGCACACTCGCGAGCCAGAATTCTACTGCTCGTGTAATGAGGTTGTCTATGCTCTTCACAGTCTGAATCAGCTCTGGTGTCCAGACAATGTTTCTCTTCTTTCTGAATATGTTTTGATCAGTCAACTTTGATAACCAATCATACAACTCATTTCCATAGGTCACAAAAAATATCGTATGTATATCAGTGAAGATATGTTTTTGTAACCAGTCTGCTGTACTCAGTCTAGGACTCTTGTTCTCTTGTTCGGAAAACTCTTTCTCCTTAGACGCAAGCCATTGGTTGAGTTCGTCTCTAGTAGGATGCCAATAGAACATCAGTGCTCAGTCTGTTCAAAACTGGCAATGGAACCATTTGTTGGTTCTATGGGCAGACCCGGGTTTACTGTAATGTACCAACAACACCCCTAGCTCACCGGCCCTTTCGACGACAGACCGTGAAGCAGCCTGAAGTCTCACCTGAAGTGATTCTAATGGGTTGGCCAAAGACTCAAGTGTCTTCGACTGGGTTCTGTAGCATCCTGGGGACTCACTGGTTCTCCTAGCCAGTGAGGTCTCTATCTGCGATGCGCAATCTCTTTTACTCATGGTCTTTGACAGGGGAAGGGCTCCTATCACATCGCAGTGACTCTGGTGATGCACAACTCTCTCTTCCTCTTAACCCGTGATCTGTGCTATCTCACATCGCAGCTCCTCTGGCGGTGCGATATCACCTACTGTCAACTCGATATCTACTATAGTACGCCCCACTGCGACCCTCATGGTCCAAAGGCTATCACACTGGGTGGAACAAATTGGCTGACTTTCATCAAGATATTAAACCCTCTGATGTGAAATTCCACAGTTCACGCAGTATTCCTCGACTTATACTTAACTCTTTGAAGAAGTATACTAGAAACATTCTAATAGACTGACTTATTACTGTGTGAACCAAGCACTGATAAACTCATATGCAGACACTTGATACATGTAACCCATCTTTAACCTTCAATAATGTTGTAACTGAATGAGACATACAGAAATTTACTAACTGATATACAACAATCATGTAACAGATAGCAGATATCAACTGAATAAAGCACAATCACATGAAATAATCACATAACACGTTGGTTTTACGTGGTTCACTTCCAGGGTAGAAGCTACGTCCACAGAACAGTGTTTATTATATCTTGAGAGAGAGTACACAGTTCTGCTACAACCTGTGTGCAGCTAGAGATATTCTGGGTAACTCCGCACTCACTGCCAGGAGCCCTTCTCTCCTAGATCTCTTCTCTTCCTCTATATTTCCTTCTTACAATATTCTCTCTCTCTCTCTCTCTCTCTCTCTCTCTCTCTCTCTCTCTGTCAATCCATGCGGATTGTTACATACATTCTTTTATGATCCAGCTGCTGGTTACAGTCAGATACTATAGACTGAACACTGTGGGCCTGTCCCAACAGTAACCCCAAAACCCTAACTAGTGACAGTCGGTCTATCTGGACTCGAGCTGCCACTTTCCATCACACCACTACTCTCTGCAGTATTCCATGCTTCCAGGAAATGACCATGGGTACTGTGTGCCGCTTCCCTTTCTGTCTTTCGTCTTCAATACCTCGGCCTCGTTGCTCCTTTTTCCTTTATGAGGGTAGTTGAGCCCTCCTGTCTTTGTCGCTGCCTTGAATGCAGTGGGTGAGCTCTCTCTTCTCAGTCACTCAGGTACTGCTGTCTTCTTTGACTTCTCTACCCCGATAGTCACAGTTTCCAGCTCTGACCTGGAGCTAGAAACATGCTACGGCATCGTAGCTTTTCCTTATCTATTATATCTTCACCAAAACTATCTATCCGCCAAAATGGCAGCTTCTCCGGTAGCTGCGGGACCCTACTCCAACAGAAGCTTAACCAATCGGTGGAGATAAAATTAGATAAACGAGTACAGCTCCTAAAGTCAAACTATTAACCCAAACAATGGATGTGATATACAGTGCTCTATTCAAAGGCGACACGACTCGACTGCTGCCAAAGATAACATCTTTTCTTGTCCAGCTTTTTGGTTTTTGATTTTTTTTTGGACTTTTCCAAATATTTGAAAAGTTTGAAAAAGAATAAAATCACTTTAAAGTTACAGACTAGGAGGAGACGAGTGTCAAATAGGAAAACAAACTAGTTCCAAGTAATAGAACATACCTATGCTCAATGCAAGGACACATGTGTAGGATAGCGACACTCGGTGGAAAGTCCCCTCCTAGTAAAAATAGGGAATCAAGATGCAAAGGATATATAAAATGGCTCTGCGTGGCTAGACATGAGACAAGTTCGGGATATATGGTTGATACTCAAAGTCATGGAAGCCGACATAAGGCTCAATGAGGCAGGAAAAGCTCATGATAATGCAATTACAACTTGACATAAGGGATTCTTGGGGAAACAAGCCAGCAAAAGGATCAAGAGGAGTATGAGGATCTTGCGAAATATCATGGCGATATTATACAACGGACTCCCACACTCTAAATGAAAAATCGTTGGCATGGGAACCAAATGCAAACAAGGAGCTAACTAAGGTATCCATGTAAGGTCAAGCTCTACCATTCACATCATGTCACTTCTAAGACAACAAGAAGGTTTTGTGACAAGATAGAATGGGTTCATACCTACGGTTATAATGAAATGGTCATAAGGTCATCCAAAATGAAAATGGAGGTGGAATCTAACCTATATGCTAGTTTAAACATCATACCTGAAATCGGCACGAATGGGTCAAAACAATGGTCGAAACAACGCTCAAAATGGTCTCCTACATCATCATGTTAGTCAAAAACGGTCCAAAAGGGTAAAAAACAGTCCAAAACTATAGAAAGGGGGTAAAATTTTTCAAAAATTTGAAAATTTTCTATAAATAGTAAAAAATTCAAAACATTATATAACATTTGAAATGTTTACCCAGTTGAGCTCAAAACTTCAAACGCGAATTCTGGGAGTTTCAGCCGGCAGAATCCGACACCGTTTTTTCTAGGTAACTTCTCATGCCTTGCTCTTTCATTTGCATGTAAATTTTTTGAATTTCCATGGTGAAAATCGATTTCTAGGCCATTCTAAATTATGCGCCATGGCCCACATGGAAATCGAGGATTTTTCCACGTATAGGGCTAGCTATACGCAGAAAAATGCCTCAAAGTCACGTACATACGTGGTTGTTTAGCAAATAGTCATGTATGCAGTCGCGTTTAAGTATTTCTATGAAATTTAGCGACCCAAACTTAAATTCAATGTGCAAGATGGTTCTAGAATGGAGGGAATGAGAGCGCGGGGCTGTAGAAGCAACAGTATGGGGATATCTAATGGCACAACAAGCTCTTCATGCATGCGGGCTCTACAAGTTTTGGTGTCTTGGTGGCTTAAGGGCCAAACCAAGACTGCTACAGATGCTAGTAGACTACTGGGATCCTAGCTCAAAGTCTTTCCAGATCGACAGGATGTCCCTCACTATAGAGGTGGAGGACATATACTTCATTACTGGATTGTCCCGACGGGGGGAAGTGGTGAACTTACGGTCTTGCGGGCCCGGAGGTGGCCTCACCATAGATGAGTATATAGCTGTATACTATTATCCAGACATAGAGAAGGTCAGGAGTCATATCCCAACTAACTCCATACAGGTGCCAGGCCTAAATGCCATACTACTGACACTCAGCAGGATAGCAGGGCTAGCATCCCTCCACCAAGCCTCATGGCCCTTGATGTTCTATGCAGTGGAGTGCATGAGACCCATAATTTATGATTGGAGTACTGCGCTATTGAGCAACATGAAGCAACATCTTAGCGACTGCAAGATGGGCAGGGTACAAAAATTCGGTTTTAGCAGTATACTGAGCATGTTCCAAGATTGAGCCCTAGAGTTGACGTTCCTCTTCACAGGGTTCGACATTCGGCCCAATGACGTTGGGCATATGCGATGTGCAGACTGGGTGGAGGTAGGGTGTCCAACCCCTATCCAGCAAATTTCTTTCCATGGTGGTGGTGGCAGATAGTTGCCATCGATGATTATCCCTATGTAGGGATATATTTTTAGGGATATCTCAACATGCCTCTACCACCAGGATCAGCATACGGTGATACTGGTAACAAATCCCAACCCTCCTTTTGAGTTTTGTAAATTATTTAATTTTTTTGTGTTTTTTGATATATGAAACCAAAAGACATATTTTTGCATGACAACACATAGTGACATCCTGTCATATGTATGCAGATGTAAGACCATGGCAACCTGTCGGTTTCCCTCATCATAGACAGAGGGGAAGAGGAGATGGCATTATAGGTGTGAATGCGGAGTGGACGCTCCAAAGCATTCATACCAACTTTGTGTGGCTGACACATAGGGTACCCATGGCGCAGGTCGAGGACCTTCTTGAGGCCATGCAACGTCAGGTGGTGGGTGTACCATGAGCATGGGTGTGGTTATTTCGACGGCTAGCTAGAGCCGTGGTGACATTCCATGATCAGAACCCCCCTCCTTCTCCCCAAGCTTAGATACCTGGGAGTGATACATTTTGTACTATTGTGTATTTATATTTTGGTAGCTCGGAAGCCCCATTTTTCTATTATGACACTTATGTATTATCACATTTTGGATGTTTAATGAAAAACTTTTATGATGATCGATTAATTTATTTACATGTGTAAAAATGTATGTTTGTGATGAGCTTATTGTCCATGAAACAAATTCCAATCTAACACATAGTTAGCATATGAGTCAGAAACTTGATTATAGATTCTTGGAACATGTATGTATGTTATGTTGTAAAATTTTCATTCTAACAATCTCACACATAAGAATCTTTGTAATAATGTTGGATCCCTAACATGATACAAGCCATTAAGCTGTGACACTACTAATTGTGAATCAAGACGTACCTCAAGAGAAAGAATACCATGTGAAATGGCATCCCGTAGAAGCTCTATAATGGCACTATATTCAGCAACATTGTTTGAAGAGGGCCGTAAACATACGCCTCCTGAAGACAATACCTAACCCGTAGGAGTATAAATCACCCAAGCAGTAGAGGCTGAGTGTTGAGTGTGGCGGCTAGCACCATCCGCGAATCCTATATAGATGGAAGAATCCATTGACATCTTCCATAAGAAATGAAAGCTAATCACAAACTTGATCACCATAAGAAAAACCTAACAATGCAAAATATTGTACAATAATATACAATAGTCAACCCTGGCTGAGAATCATGCATAGTACTTTTTAAGATAGAGCCCATTTCTAGGCTCCGCCAGAAATAACCCGCTCTCAAGATTTTTTAGGCTGTAGAAATCCCAGATAAATAACCACCACATGCCCCTCTGTGGTAATCATTCAGCACAATCTCAGCCTCCTCATTATTTAAACAACGACGTAAAATGGAATCTACCCCATGGCAGTATAATGGGTTATCCACTATGAGGTAATTCTTGGATATGTGACGTAACCGTCGTCGCTCATCCTGTGAAAGGTGAGTAGGGACCTTCAATGTTTGTAAATATATGATAATTTCCCCATACCATGGATCCAAAGTTGATATCAGGAAAATGTGTTCATCGACAAACGTATCTTCACAAACTTCCTCCTCCTTGCTTGGGAAATCAGATATAGGCTCCGCAAAAATCAACGATTTTTTTTATTTTACTGAAACAAATTCAAGATCGAATTCTTGCAAGATGAAAATCCACTTATTATACTTTCCCCCTATCATCCTTCTAGTGAGGATGAACTGAAATGGATTGACATGGGCTACCACCAAGGTCTGGCGAAGGAGAATATAATGTCTCAATCTTTGAACCGCATGAACGGTAGATAAGGCAAGTTTTTCCACATGGGAATAATGGATCTCCGCATCTATAAGGTTTCAGCTCAAATAATATATGACATGCTCCTGGAGCTCCTCATCCTTCTGAACCAAAACCATACCAATCGTATCCATGGATGTGGCCACATAAAGTAAAAAGTCATGGCTATAGTCAGGTGGGCTAATCACCGAGGCCTATGCTAAGGCTCACTTAAGCGCATCAAAGGACTCTTGGGCTCGCTCATCCCAGCAAAAGGTAATGTCCTTCTTCAAAAGACACATAAAGCCTCTAGTCAAATTGGCAAAGTTAATGACGAATCTCCGCAAGAAATTTTCCATGCCTTGCAAACATTGAATATGTCTAATGTTTCTCGAGGGAGACAATTGAAGTATTGCCTCAACCTTTAAAGGGTTGAATCTTATACCCTCCTTGGAGACAATGAACCCTAATAAGCGACCAGACTTCACACAAAAGATGCATTTATGAGGATTTAACCTGACCAAGTAATGGCGGCATCTTTCAAACACTAATCTCAAATTGTAGGAATGACGCATCCTCTAATGAGAATGAGCAGTAAGGTCATCCAAAAAGACTTCAATAATTGATTTGAGATCATGGAAGATCAAGGTCATAGCTCGCTAAAAAGTTGCTCCGACGTTTTTAAGGCTGAAAGGAATCTTTCGATATGCAAAGTTATCCCAAGGACAAATAAAGGCAGTCTTATGTTGGTCCTCGGGTTTGATCTGTATCTAATTGTATCTGGAAAATTCGTCCATAAAGGAAAATACCTCACTTCCCGCACACTCATCCAAAATTTGATCAATAAATGGTGTAGGAAAATTATCCTTAGGACGGGCACGATTCAAGTCACAGAAATCAGTACATATACGGATCGTTCCCTGTTTCTTATCAACCAGAATGGGGTTTGAAACCCACTCCGTCAAGGGAACGGGATAGATAAAATCGGCATTCAACAGTTTTTCTATCTTAGCCTTAATCGCAGGTGATTTTCTAAGATTCACCACACGCAATCGTTGTCGAACAAGCTTAGCATTGGGATAAGTTTTAATCTTGTGTTCAACAATGTGAGGGTTGATACTTGGAATTTCCTCATATGTCCAAGAAAACACATCACGAAACTCTTTGAACAGCTCGATATACTCTTGAATCTCAACATGGGAACATTATGCCCCAATATAGACATTCTCAATCTTTCTAGGATCATGAGAGATATTGATAGGAATGGTAGGAGATATATTTTCCATGTTTGTTAGGGTACACAGGGTACTCCCAAAGGACCAAACACCAAAAACAACCACTTCACACAAACAGATCATAGATCAATACACCAATGTTTGTCATGTGGTTAAAACCCTCGAGAGGGAAACAGTCCATGGCCCCAGCCAAATAGCTACTTGGAGCAATTTATTATGCAAAAGAAAGAAATTTACATGAGCTTCTCATAATCGATCAACTAGCCAAGGACCCTATATGCTCTTTAAATAGATATCATAGACCAATCGGGTGTTAAGCCACGGATCAATGGTAGGTATGATCTAAGAGAAGTTGAACCGTCGGATCACTCTATGTCTAGAACATATCGTGACCTTCGGATTAGAATATTTACAAATGCATACTAAAGAAACACACTTTTACCTAACGGATATATTACACAAGTTGATCTTAACTAACTCCTAAGTGTCTAAATATCCTAACATCCCCCCTTAAGAACAACTTGGAATAGGATTGAAGGATTTATAAAAGTGACACTATTAGGAGAAGGAAGGAGGAATTAGAGCCTATCCCCCCTTAAGGACACATTCCTGAACTCCTAACATAGACTCAAGTTTAGAAAACTTCGCTTCTGTAAGAGACTTGGTGAAGATGTCTGCAACTTGATCATCTGTAGGACAATAGAGCACTTCAATAACACGATCATGAACAAGATTTCTGATGAAGTGCATGTGTAGCTCAATGCGTTTGCTGCACTGATGTAGAACTGAATCTTTGGCAAGCTTGATGGCACTTTGATTGTCGCACCAAAGTGGAGTAGGCTGTTGCTGCTCGAATCCAAACTCTGAAAGGATCTGTCGAAGCCATAAAGCTTCCTGACTGGCATTAACTGCAGCTCGATATTCTGCTTCTGCTGAGGAAAGAGCAAGAGCTTGTTGTTTCTTACAAGCCCAAGTGACAGGTCCAGATCCCAGACTGAAAACATAACCTGTAGTAGACTTCTGATCATCAGGATCACCGGCCCAATCTGAATCAGTGAAACCAACCAACAAAGGTTTTCCCCCTGTACTATAATGAATCCCAAACTGAATTGTACCTCGAATATATCGAAGTATTATTTTTGCTGCTTTCCAGTGACTTTCATGAGGAGTTTGCATATAATGGGCAACACGACCAACAACAAAGGAAAGGTCAGGACAGGAATGAGTCAAGTATAAAATACTACCAACAAGCTGACGATACACGGTGGCATCTACTTCAAGGGAAGTACAAGTGGTAGAAATCTTGACTCCAGACTGGAAGGGAGAAGGAGCTGGTTTACAATCGTCCATGTGGAAGCAACGAATAAGGTCACAAGCATACTTAAACTGGGAAAGAAAGATTCCTTCTTTGGTTTGCAAGACTTGGAGACCAAGAAAATAATGCAAATGTCCTAAGTCTGACATTTCAAAATTTTGCTTAAGACTGGATTTCACATGGGTTATAAGGTTAGGGTCACTACCAGTAAGAATAAGATCATCAACATAAAGAACAAGTATGATGAGATGGTTTCCTACTTTCTTGGTATAGACATTAGGGTCAGAATGGCATCTAGAAAAACCAGTGTCAAGGAGAAAGCTATCCATTTTGGCATACCAAGCTCTAGGAGCTTGCTTAAGGCCATATAAGGATTTCTTAAGGAGACAAACAAGGCTAGAGTTATTCTGAATATATCCATGAGGTTGTTCCATGTAAATTTCCTCATGTAAATCACCATGTAATAAGGCAGACTTGACATCCATTTGATGGACTTCCCAGTTATGTAAGGCTACAAGGGAAAGAATAAGGTAGATGGAGTTCATTTTTTCTACAGGGGCAAAGGTTTCATTGTAGTCAATCCCTTCAACTTGGAAAAAACCTTTGGCAACTAACCTTGCCTTAAGTCTTTCAACACTTCCATATGATGCATACTTAGTTCTGTAGACCCATTTACATCTAACAAGTTTTCTTCCTTTTGGAAGAGGAACAAGATCACAAGTATCGTTCGCCATTAAGGAACGATATTCTTCATCCATAGCTGCATCCCAATCTGGATTTCCTGAAGCTTCTGCAAAAGTTTCTGGATCATGATTCTCAGAAACTTGAGCCAAAAGAGAAGAGGCTCGCTGAAACTGAGAACGTGTTCGACGTTGATCTCTAGGATCACCGACAAGATCACCAGTTGCTTCACATGTTGAACGGACCCATCGAGGAAGTATTGGTGGTGGTGCAATTGGAGGAACATGAGTAGGCGGAGGTGGATTTTCATCCTCACTGTCATCATCAAAAAATGGAGTTGGAAACCTGTCAGGGAAGCTGGAAGAAGAAGAAGAAGGCACAATCGTCGAATCAGGCTCGTAGTCCAAAGATGGCACACCCGCCAAGTTAGGCTCGCAGGCCAAGAGATTTTCATCAAATTTAACCTCTTT
Source organism: Pseudotsuga menziesii (assembly GCA_001517045.1). Classification (NCBI taxonomy): domain Eukaryota; kingdom Viridiplantae; phylum Streptophyta; class Pinopsida; order Pinales; family Pinaceae; genus Pseudotsuga; species Pseudotsuga menziesii. The sequence continues at coordinate 171,574 of LPNX011020006.1, forward strand.
TCTAATGATTATATCATGAGAATGTGGCTAAAGAAGTCTATAACCTTTTGCATCTTCAGAATATCCAACAAATATAAAATTTTCACTTTTAGGCTGCAATGCTTTCCGTTTTTCATCCGGAATGTGAGCCCATGCTTCACAACCAAACACATGAAAGTGACTTACATCTGGTTTAATTTTACTCCATGATTCTTCCGGTGTTATACCCTGTAAAATTTTAGTGGTTTTGCGATTAACTATGTAATTTGCACAATTTATGGCCTCAGCCCAATATTGAAGACTTAGCCCCTTAGATTGGATCATACAATTAGCCATTTCTTTTAAAGTGCGGTTCTTCCTTTCAGCTACACCATTTTATTGTGGTGTATATGGAACAGTGTACTGTTGTTGGATTCCTTGTTCAGTGCAAAAAGTAGTGAACTTGTTGTTAACATATTCTCCTCCATTGCCAGATCTTAACTTAATAATTTGATGACCAGATTGTTTTTCAACAAGGGCCTTATAGGCCAAGAACATGTAAAATACTTCGCTCTTAAGTTTTAGGAAGTAAAATGTGAGTAAAACCAAGTGCGTTTAGAGTAGTCATCAATGAAAGTTAAGAAATATTTGAAACCAGAAAATGAAGCAGATGGAAGAGGACCACACAAGTCACTATGCACAAGCTCCAAGGGAACCGAGGCGTGCAAAGAGGCACGTTTGTCAAAACTGCCCCAATGATGTTTTTCGAGTACACAACCAGAACAAACACCATCCTTGCAAGATACCAGTCGAAGACCAGTCACCATATTGTCTTTACATAGTTGTTGCAATGAGCGATAATTTAAGTGACCAAATCGCTCATGCCAAAGTTTGCTCAAGTTATCACTATGAGCAACAAAAACTGAAGGAAAAGGTGATGACCCAAAGTTGTTAAATTTGTACAACCTGGTAATATCATCAACAATTCCAGTAGCAAGGATATTTTGAGGATTTTTAAAATCCTTGATTACAACTTGGTGAGGTGTAAACGTCACATTTTTACCTTCACCTGAATGAGTAATTTGATAGACTGATAACAAATTGCAGGAAATTTTTGGAACACATAATACATCACTGAAATGACCATTTTCTACTAGAGCTGTTCCAGATCCTTCAACACTTAGAGATCTATCATCACCAACAAATATTTGTTTGGTGTTATATTCATGCATAGTAGAAAAGATGGCTTTATCGTTAGCCATATGATAAGATGCTCCAGAATCAATGAGCCATTCATTTGAAGTAGAAGAAGAAGATGCAGTATAAGAGTAACCAGAAGCACAAAGTGCATGTCCATGAGTGTTAGATTCTGAAGACGAATCTAGACTGATGTGGCGCTTCTTCATTGCTGCTTCCAAGGCTGCCATCTTCTTAAAACATTTAGATTCATCATGATTATCTTTCCCACAAAAATTGCAATGACGCTCAGTCTTCTTTCCTTTTTGCTTGGATCCTTTGTCATTTTTTAAAGGAGGAGCTAACTGAGAGGGTTTGGGACCCTTGTTGTTTGTCTTATTATTGCAAGAATTATGTTTCTTGGGAGGCTTGGACTTTTCTTTCTGTTGGGACAATAAGGATTTCCCAGATGTATCTGCATTGTTAATTATTCCAAGATGAATGAGCTTATCGTGCTCTCTATTTAAGGAATCACAAAATGATTCAAGGCTAGGCTCTTGATAGATAGCTGTAGGTAAGGATTCTTTCATGGAGTAGAATGTAGATACAAAAACAAAATATGCAGGTCCAAGTTTTGAAAGAATATGATAAATACATTGTTTGTCTTCTTTCTTAATCTTGCATTCAGCACATAATAGTCTAAGAGCTTTATACTTAGATAAAGAGTCTTGAATGCATGAAAAATCATTTGGATTCAAGGAAAGCAACTCATTCTCAAGTTGATGACCCCAAATTTCATTATGTTTACCAAACACAGATTCCAACTTTTCCCAAGCTTGATCAGGTTCATCAATGCCAGATATGTGGAATCACAAATCAGTAGAGATTGACATCCTAATCAATCCATGAGCTTCATCACATCTATTTTCACATTTAATTTTCTTATCATCATCAGTGGGTTCTGTTTCTTTCCCTAAGGTTATCCTGAAAAGTCCCCTACTTCGCAGAACATCCTCCATACGAGATTTCCATGAGAAATAGTTAGAACTTGTAAGTATAATATCACAAGGGGTGGCCATACTGTAAAATAATGGCTGAAAGAACAGAAACTAACTATCTAGATGCAAAGAGATCGAAAAAATATGTGGTTTTAAAAAACACAGCACTTAAAACTGATTCCGGATGATGAAGTTATGCTTGATCAAAGGAAATGTTGAAGATGTCCCCAATAGTGATGTGGCAGATATTAACTGGACCAACTGAAAAAAGAAGCCCCCTCTTCCCAAAATCAACCTTTGACAATCACTTTTACAACAAAGTTGCTTTGAAGTGAATCACTTTTATAGAATAAGTGATGTTCACTTTTACATAATGTGACTTTTAAATAGTGCGGAAATAAATTAAAAGACTTAAGTGACTCACTTTTATTTTATTTTATTAATGTGAGATGCACCTTTACAATAAAGTAACTTGAAAATAGAAATTGCATGCACTAAAAAGTAGCTTGATAAGATTTGAACTCAAGACTTATGAAGGTGTAAAGCAACTTTGGACCAAGTGAGCTAAGTTTAAAAGGTACGTAAAACTATGGAAAGAGGAAGGGGTTTTTTTTTTTTTAACTCTTCTTTCTCGTTTTCCGTGCTTGCTTTCTTTTCCTGCAAATCACAAAAAAAAACGAAAAACAAAAACAAAAAAAAAAATTTCCACACAATGGGGTTAGATCTTGGTTAGCTTACCCGAAAAGTATACGTTTTCAAATTTTCTCGTTGTTTCTGATTTTCCGTGATCGCACAAGGTGCACGGCAAAGAGCATACGTAGCCAAGAAGACAAGAAAAACAAAACAAAAAACTTTAAAAAAAAAAACTTTCCCTCATTGTTTCTGATTCACCGCGATCGCTTAAAGTGCACGGTAAAGAGCATACGCAGCCAGGGAAGGCAATAGTCCGAGACTAAAACAAAAATATCTAATAATAAGACTGATAAAATATGAGAGATTTAAAAAAAAATAAAACAAATCCGTCACTGTAACATTATACCTTCAGATTTACCGAAATGGGTGTTTCTGGAGCAAATGAAAATGGTTTTCAGTGAAACGAAAACTATTTCCAAATGGAAACGACACTTCGGACGCAATGGAATAGCTCCCACAAGCCATTAATGCACAAAAAATCTAGAAACAGAAACCCTTTCAAAGTTTCGGCAACACCGGTTCCAGATCTTGATCAAAATTAAAAGTGGCTCTTCATAAAAGCTCTGATACCATGTTAGGGTACACAGGGTACTCCCAAAGGACCAAAAACCAAGAACAACCGCTTCACACAAATAGATCACAGATCAATACACCAATGGTTGTCACGTGGTTAAAACCCTCAAGAAGGAAACAGTCCACGGCCCCAGCCAAATAGCTACTTGGAGCAATTTATTATGCAAAAGAAAGAAAGTTACATGAGCTTCTCATAATTGATCAACTAGCCAAGGACCCTATATGCTCTTTAAATAGAGATCATATACCAATCAGGTGTTAAGCCATGGATCAATGGTAGGTATGATCTAAGAGAAGTTGAACCGTCGGATCACTCTATGTCTAGAACATATCGTGACCGTCGGATTAGAATATTTACAAATGCATACTAAAGAAACACACTTTTACCTAACGGATATATTACACAAGTTGATCTTAACTAACTCCTAAGTGTCTAAATATCCTAACAATGTTTTCATCAGCCATCGGGCCAGGAGAGCTTAATGGAACCACGGGACTACCAATTCTCTCACTAAGAATCTCTCTAAAGTCTTCACACTCTAAACAATCAAGCTCGGGAAGAAAGTAAGATCTATGATGCAACTCTTCCCAAGGTGGTTCAACCCCAGACATAGCCTCAATAATAGCTTCATCTGATGGAAAAACACTATCAAGGTAGTCATGCATGTGAGAAGACTCAACTGCCCATGTAGGAAGCACATATGGGTCCTCCTCCTCCTTCCGTGAAGAGGAAGGACTAGGCTCTGCAACACATTCAAGATTAGCTTGATATGTTATCATCGCTACAGGCAATGGTACTTCTATTCCGATAGGCTCACATGAAGGACTTGGTGTAGGAATAATCCAAGGATCTTCCATATGAGTGGTTCAAAAAGACACCGAACGCACTAACGATGAAGCCTTACTGAAACTAGACCCGATCATAAGAACAAGTGTAGGACAACTAAAGGATCCCATAAGGGATGGATACATGCCAACACTCACACTCCCAGTTGTCAACTAAGAGTGCTTGACAATCAGGACAGAAGCTCCCGAAGATGTGGTGACACACGAATTCTTGAATGGCATTTGATCAATCGTAACTATATTCCCATTAAACAGAAAGCATACAACTTGAAATACAGAAGAAGCTACGGATTTCATACTGTACATCCAATTCCTACCCAATAACAGATTATAGTCAATGGGGTGCATCAACCACCTCAACCTTGATCGCGATGGTCTTCCCTCCCAAACACACCTTAAGAGAAGGAAGAATTCCATGCAGCCGAAATGATCTACCATCAAATGTAGTCAACATGGTAGTGTATTTAGACAACTCGGGGAAACCCAAACCCTTCCAACATGCCAAAGACATCACGGAAGCAGCAATGCCTTCGTCAATCACAGTGCATTTGACGGTCTTGTTAAGACATTCTACACGAATCAAGAGAGACACATAGTAAGGAAAGCGAGGTTGTAGTACCGTGGTTTCAAATTTGATGACAGAAGAAGAGTTGTCATCTTTAACACCAAGATTAGAAAGCAAATCCTTCCTTTGTGAATTACAACTCTGAAGTACTTCGAGTGCAGACATCGCACAAGGAGTGTGGCGCAAATCCTTGACAACATAATAGTTCTCGGTGGCTCGGGCATTAGGATTGTGCCCCAAATGCTTAAGGACTCCCTTAGGAATGCGAGGTGCAACTTTAGGTTTATCCACAAGGTTTTCAATATGCAAAGGACTCTCGGGTGGAGTAGGTTCCTTTCCAAGGTCAGGTTGTGACGAACCATAGTCCTTTGCATGAGTCACAACCTTATTAGCACGCACCATATTGATGCAACCATGACCATTACAAGCTTTAGGTGGATCTTGATCTCCACCAGACTAATCACGGGTCCTTGAGTTCATGTTTTGATTATGAGGTAAAGGGTTGGTCAGCACAACTAGGCCTTGCACTATGAACCTCAAGGCTTCTTCTATCTGAGGGCACAAGTGAGTGAGGTGGTCATCCTTACACAACTTGCAAGGAAACTTAACCTTATGTTTAGGTTGCTTATCCTCCCCAACATTTCGGGAATCCTTGTCATTAGAATTGGCATTTTCATTCCTATTCCCACCCTTACAATTGTTTTTACCCTTCTTCTTATTCCTTCCGGGTTGCTGGTTACCCTTCTGGTCTGACGATTGCACCGAAAGCACATTCGTCGTTTGGGTGGGTTGAGAAGAATTCGTGGCTTGTCCCAAAGCAGATTGGTTGATAGATAATTGACTGACCTATTTCACAACTGAATTTGTAGGTTTGGTACTCATACAACCAACAATTCCATCAACATGTGGTCTAGGTTTGACCTTAAGGTCAAAACTAGAACGTGGAGCATTGGGAATGATCTCATATAACAAACTGGATTGAGCATAAATCAAATCCAATTCCTACGCCCTAAAAATGGCTTGTTCCTTGTTCTGAACTCTGAATGTAGAAACATCCTTCGCTATATAAGGTAGTAATGATTTAAGGAACCACTCGAGTAGAAAATCTGGTGGTATGAAGGCTTTAATCAATCTCTTCCATCTACACCACTTTGAGATATGCATGGCTTTGTCTTGCCGAAATGTCGACAAGAGTTTTGTACCAATGTAGTAATGCACTGGTAGCTGGAAGTGGTTGAGAAAAGTCATATCTAGGTCATCGAGCAAAGTGAATGCCCCCTAGGTAGCTCTATATACCATTTCGCTATAGGCCCGGTGAGGGTGCATTGAAATAGCCTTAAACGGATCGAATCTTCATGTAAGTAATTAGAAGAGCACCAAAGGTGAAATGTAGTAACATGTTCACTAGGATCTTCTCCTAGTTTGCCCTCGAATTTGTGGATGTCTGAGGGAAGCTTCATAGGGACAGCCGGCCAAGCTGGGTCATAAGATACCATATCGGTCATTAGTCTCAACAAGTTAGGAAAATTTAACGTTGAGAGGAAGGGGATCCTAGGTTGAACAGGTCTATGAGATGCTCCCTAATAATTTTGGTTCACATAGTACTGATTACCATAACCACCATGGCCATGGCCATAGTATCCTCCTCCAATTTGACCCATGTAGGGTGGCATGGAAGCACCATAATGTGGTGTACCTTGATTATTTGGGGCTACAAAGCCATAATTCGGGGAGTAAGCGGGTTGTTAATACCCATACCCATAAGGTGAATAAATTTGTGCATACTACGGTCCATAATATGGTCCATAAGAAGTCCCATGAGATGTCCCATGAGACACTCCATAAGTAGGAATATTACCTCCAGAAGGAGGAATACGACCTCCCGAGACAATAGTAGGTATTTGGCTTTGAGACACGATTACGTGAGTAGCAGAAGTACGCACATGACTCGTAGCAACATTTTGGCCCGAAGGACCACATGAATGAGGGGGAGGAATAGCATTCGAAGAACTAGGAATCGAGGATGAAGGGACATGTGAAAATATGTAAGTGGTATTCCCTACCGTCACTCATCTTGCTTCTGGTATTCGAATAGGACTACTAGCACTAAGTCTAGGACGAACATGTGATGTGACCTCCACCGTCGAGATGGAGGGTGCAATGTGACTTGTGTTCCCAAACTTTTCCACATGGAAATGACTAGGAATTCCTCCAAGCATAGTGTTAGGTTCAAACTTTGACTCGGCATGTTGTGCCAAATCATGTGCAAGAATACTAGACATGTCATAACTAGTGCTCGTAGGTTCATGATGAGTCTCGTCGCCCGAAAACCAATACCAGCGACTTGTGAAGGAGGGATCATACCCAGTGTGTGTAGGTATATAAAGTGAAGGATCATATGTAGGAGTAGGATCTTATTCCCCAACCTCATGAGGTGGAGAAGGCAACTCAGGAATTTTATCTTCATGATCTCCCATCGTGTGTGAATCAATGTGAGAAGTAGTCCACCTGGACTGTCTATTTCTCTCTCCAAAAGGAGGAGGAGATGTAGAAGGTGAAAGTCCTGCTAAAATACGAGAACGGCGAAGTGCCACACCCAAATCCACAATGACTCAAAACAATGAAAAAGACTCTTCTAATTATGCAAACCCTAAGCAAGCTAGCATGCACAGAGCATACACCTATATAATCTAAAGCCAATCATAAGAAAACAAGGGTATGATATGTGAGCTCCCGAATGAAGCAAGTATGTCTCTCCTAGGAGAGGCTTGAGACTCCCATACAGAACAAGCAGAGGTTCATAACCAATTATTGTGGCCCTCAGCTTCAACGCATATAGCGACTGTGATTTCCGACCCCAACCTAGCCTGGACACCTACAGAATAACCTCTGCAAAGCACCCCCTCGATAACCTAGGTAAGGCAACTAAGGTCACATCAATATAATCAATGCTCAGGTGGACAGTCACAAGCGGGATTGACCATATGGGCAGGGTAGCAAAGCCCAAAACTCTCAAAAGAGCCCCCAGATACGAATACAATCCTAGAATTATCTCTGATGCTACTCAGTTATGACTAGGGGTCACCCCAATCAATAACCGCTCACACTGCCTCATGCTTAACTCCCTTGTAAGAGGAGGATCCTGAGAAACACTAATTATACCAACGAATTTCACACTCTCACCTAGATAGACACATACATGTTTTTGTTTAGTGGTCTTGAAGAATTTACTCACAATGAACTATTCCAAGACCCTAAAACCTAATATTGTTGGTGTACCCTATCAAAGAAAATAGTGTAATCCATTTTAATTAAGCATTGATTTTATTTGTCTTTATTACTCAAAAAAGGTAGATGACCGTGAAACCAATGGTGTTATTATGCAACATGAAGCAAAATGCACACCTAACAATCAATGCAAATGCATTGTGTCGAACGAAAATAGGGCATGCTACTACGTGAAATGCAAAAAAAAAATCAAATGACAAATGAAATCATTCCTATATGAAAGCTTCACTAATACTTCTCTAAGCAAATCTAGTGCAAGTACCATGCAAAATGCAAAGTGCAATGATGCAAAAAAGCAAATATTTTTGGATTTTTTGAATAAAAAAAGATAATGAAAAAAAAAATGACTCTAACACCCCCAAAGTCTGCAAGCACAATCAAACAGCACTCACGCAAAGCACTAAGGTAAAAGAGATATAATGCACTAATCCGAAAACAAAAAAACAAAAATGAAATGACAAGAACATTCTTAAAAAAAATTTACCCTAAAAGGCATCTCTGGTCAAAAACAAAGGTGTATACATACTCTAGAAGCATCAAAGGAGACTCAGCAATCATCAAAACTCACCCAACAACACTCAATCTTCCTCTAAAAGGAAAAACTGAGGACATACGCAACTGTGTGCAGAAAAACCACATATGTACGTGGATATCTCAGTCAAAACCACGTATACATGCGACTGTGAGGCAAAAACTCATGTACAGGAAAAAAAGAGATAAAAATGAAGGTAAACAAATAAGCTGAGACAAAATTCACACCTATCAGACACTACCAAGCCAACATGCCTCCAGACCCGACTCAGAAACAGAGAAATTAGAGCAATTCAAAAACATTGAATGCCGATAAAAAATCCCCAAAGGATAATTACTAGGAACTCCCCAGTGGAGTTGCCAATTCTGTTACAGAGAGAAATTCCTATGGCTTGGGGTACCACAACAGACAGTTTGACTCCAGAAATCAATCATTTCCTATATACAAGAGAAACCAAATATCTAACACTAAAGGATCTCGATTCGTACCTTATTCCAGACGGTTGATGTAGATCCCTGTTGAGCTTTCCAACTCCAGATTGAATTGATAAATTGCTTCCTCAACATTCAATAAACAATACAAGCATGCTATATATAATCGTGTTAGACCTACTCTAGCATATATAATCAATAACACACAAGCATTTAAAATCATCCATGGATTAAATACTCATTTAAACACATTATTGGACAGGAAAAGATATTTCTATTAATATAAAACAGAGATTATAATAGAGACAACCTCTGTCGGCGCGTCTGCTAATTAGAGAAACTAAGTCCCCCACTTGGGCCTCCACCACTTCAATCCTCCATCTCTCGATAGCAAGCTCACAAGAAAAAGGCAAGCTTGGGAAGAACACAAAAGTGNAAGCTCCGGCAACAATGGACTATAGTTTTCTTTCTCTTCAATTCCTCCTGCCTTCAATGTATCCAAAGGGTTCCTTATATAGCTCTTCAATGGGGTAATGAAAGGTCGAATCCAAGCGATCTCAAGGAATATGGAAGGCCAGGAGACAAGTGAGTCAGATCCACATCAAGGAAAACTACAAAAGAATTTGGCCTTTTGCACACATCCTGATGTACGTGGGTTTAAGGGTCAAATCCGCATATATACATGAGAAAGGGATTAAAAGTAATGTATGGAAATTTTTGCATGTTTTTAGGGATGATCTTGGAAGCATCAAAGGTACAAAAATGGTCCATGGGGTCTAAGGAGTCTGCAGAGGGATAGAGAAGGCCATAAAAGTGTGATTCACCATGTGTGGTAAAATCAGTTGTAATAAGACAGGTCGCATGTAACAGGTCGACAATCACGACTGGGTCACTCAAACAGGAAAAACATAGGTGACTGTGATCAGAAACAGATAGGTTGCACTTAACTGGTGGACATCCACAACTGGGTCGATCAAACAGACCAAACATAGGATACTGGGTCACTCCAACTACAAAAATAGACACGACTTTGCCCTCGAAGGAAAGTCGTGCTTTACGGGGGTAAAGCTGTGACCTGGGTCATGCCTAATAGGCCTAAATGTGCGACTAGGTCACGGGTTTCGGCCTCAAAGATGTGACTTTTGTAGTACAAGAAAAAATCATAAAAATCAGGTTGCCAAGGGCCGAGCGAGGTAGGCACTAGTTCCGTACAGGTTTATATCAGCCACTTGGGGGTCTGATCAGTGACATTTGTGAGTAAAAACAAAATAAACACCTACAAAACAAGGGATCCAAGAGGATCGACCCAGTATGGTCACCAAAACTATAGCAGGGTTTTCACCCTTGCTATGTGCAAAATCACCTCCCTTCTGTCAATGATACAGAAGGGTAGAGTTCGTGGAAAAGAGCTACAACAAACCGTAATATTAGCAAGAAAAAAACCAATAAGCAAATACAACTAAACTAAATAAACAAAAACATGACAACTATACCTTCTTTTTTTTCTTAAAAACGGGCCACCGTGCCCCAAACTTGGAAATGGACCGCCTCTGCATAGGCTGGTTAGTACGGAGGATGCCTCAACGTACCGGATGGGAGATGGTGGGGCTATGGAATAATTGGAAAAATGATGTGAGTACTTTGAGAATAGTGGTTTCTCACCGTACTCATGAAATAGAATAATGGAAGAAAGAATAAGTGAATCTTATGATGGAGACCTCCACACTATTTTATAGGTTTTTCTGTCATTTTCTCTCTTTTAGGGTTTTGGAACCCTATTTAAGGTTTTAAGCCCTTTTGTGGGGTTTTAAATCCTTTTTTAGGTTTTTATCCCTTTTTGGGGTTTTTAGCCCTTTTGTGAGCTTTTTAGATCTTTTGTGAGTTTTTTTGTCCTTTTTGTGAGTTTTTTGGCCTTTTTTGAGAGAGAATGAAGGTAAACCATAGTTGTGAAGGTCAAATGTAAGGAAAAATGATATGGAAAGTATGTATGTGGTTTAGACCATATATATCTAGGTGAGCAATTTTTTACATTAACAACAATGATTCTCTGTGTTACAGAGTGAAGCCTATATGTTTGTTTCTTCTTTGAGGATTGTTGTGTAGTGCATCCATGTTTGGTTTGAAGGCCCAGGAGTGGAGTAGGGATAGAATTGGCTCATAAACCTAGTAAAGAGAGGAACCACACAAAAAGTTCAAAGAGACTGGTAAATTTGACCTCCACACCCGCATGAGCACTAGAGGGAAGGGATGGTCTAAAGGACTGTATAAGCAGAGAGAAGAATGATTCCTTGTGTAGGGTGGGTGGAGTCATGGAGACCAAGCCAGGTCTAGTGTAGATATCCTTAGGTCTGGTGTTGATCTCACTAGCCTAGCACTTCTACCTATCCATTGCCTTAGTAGCCTAATAATCCCAATTATTAGTTGGTTGATTGTGTTTTGATGTGTATTGGTTGGGTGTAAACTTGTTGTTCCCTAGTCCTTTGTCGAAATCATTCCCACCTTGGTGGTGGCAGTTTGTCAAGAGATTAATGAATAGACTGTCCTATGGTTGGGTGGAACGTTGTAGTTACCTAGCTAGTTGCAGGACAGCTTAATCATCAAGATAAGTATCTATGTTATTATATTTATGCAATGTATTTCATTATGAATGAATATACTGGTTATGTAGAATGCTTATGAATCTGATGAATTTCTATGCTCATGTTGAATTCTTGTTGATGATCAAGTAGAGGTTTCTATGTGTATGATTGTCCCTCTAATGGCTTGTGTATGCCTTGTATGTTTTATGCATTTTACTTTTGTATATGCCTTGTGTTTTTGGTAATGCAATTTCCTAAGTTCATGGAGGCTAGAATCCTATACAAAGGTCAGAATGCATCTAAATTAGTGTTTCTGCCCCTTGGAATCCACATGCAGAAAGCGGAAGGAGGAAACTAGAAAAGGGAAAGTTGGACAATGCAGATTATGGTGTTTCTGTACCCTAGGATCCAAAATGAAATGTAGAATGCAGGAGGCTGGAGAAAGAAGTTTAAATCCAAGTAGAAAGTGAGTTTTTTGACTTCCTAGTTCCTCCTGTGGAAGGTGGAAATCCAGAAAAAATTTAAGGTAAAGATTTGGTCTTTCAATTCTTGAGTTTCGCACTGAAGGGAAGAAAGGTGGAATGTGGAAGGCGAAAACAAGGATAGAGGTTCTGTCATTTGATAATTTTCTATTTTTCGAGTTTCGAAGTGCAGAAGGAGGAAAGCGAAAGGCAGAACCCGGAAATTCCATTGAATGTTCTATCGCACATTTGCGTTTCTGATTTCTGAGTTCCGAAGTACGGAGGGTGGAAAGCGAAAGTGCAGAATGCAAAAAGAGGAAAGGCCGTTGAATGTTTCGTTGCATATTTGAGTTTTTGATTTCCATGTTCTGAAGTGCGAAAGGCATAAAGCGAAAGTGCAAAAGGAAAAAGGAGGAAAAGTCGTTGAGCATTCCTCACACATGGAGTTTCTGATTTTTGAGTTCCAAAGCGCGGAAGGCAGAAGGCAGAAGTGTGGGAGGTGGAAGGTGGAAGAGAGATTAACTATTGTCCCTCAAACTTTATATTTTCGATTACCGATTTCCAAGGTCAGAAGGGTGAAAGTGCAAAATGCGGACCGTGGAAAGAAAGGTTCGGTGGGAAAGAAGGTTTCATGTGCACATAGTTGATCTTTGAAGGGTGGAACAACTATTACAGTGATGTGCATGGGTTCCTAAGTCTGGAAATGAAGGTGGAAGTGTGATTTAACATCCATGCTCAGTGTTTGAAAATAGAACAAGGGTTCTTGAGGAATTTTTTTTAATAATCTGCATTATGGGGTATGGGGATGTTACAGATTGGTATCAGAGCTGCGGGTTACAGAATTCATTAGAGGAAATTTTATGTCTAAAATGGGCCTCCTAAGGAAAATGATAAAATAATAAAATAATAGTTATTAAATTTGGAGTAAGAATGAAAAAAACTACTTTTTTTGTTAGTATTTTCGACATATCTCCATGTATTTTTACTCAAATTATGAGAGGGAGAGCTCATTGGATGTGGAATTTAATTACGCATCCACCGAGTACCCACACTGTATACTTTTGACAGACCCCTCTACCCCAAAAACAAGAAATTCCTGAAAAAATGTGATGATGACATCATCATCACATTTTTTTAGGTATTTCTTATTTTTGGGATAGCGGGGTCTGTCAAAACTATGCAATTTGGGTACTCGTTATATGCGGAATTAAATTTCTCATCCAACGAGCTCTCCCACCTAAAAATTGAGTAAAAAAATAGGGAGATATGTCGAAAATATGAACAAAAAAAGTAGTTTTCTTTTATGACAAATATGTAAATTCAACCATTATGGCTGACTCATTTTATTGAAATTCTATTGGTTCTTGAATTCCAACTCACAAAATTTATTGTTGGCACGTTTTCTTATAAGGCCCATTTTAGACCCCAAATTTCCTCTAATGGGGCCTGGATGGGCCAGAAAGAGATAAGAGTACCTTATGATACCAACATTGTAGTACACTATAGATTGGTATCAGAGCTGTGGGTTGCAGCATTGGGCCTAGATGGGCTAGAAAGAGATAAGAGTACCCTCTGATACCAACATTATAGTACACTATAGTTTGGTATCAGAGTTGCGGGTTGTAGCATTGGGCCTTGATGGGCCAAGTGAATAGTTTCCAAAGCTATTGGTTTCAACGTACTATTAGCTGCATAACAAAGAACACTGCCCATGAGCAGTGGGTAAGTGATTTTTAGATTCTAAGATTAGCTAACAAATTATTTTGTTAACACATTTTGCAGAGTCATAGTGCAGTTTGGAAAAGTGGTTTTTTGGCTCATCCATGAGAACCTACAACATGAATGATGTACAAGATCCCTATGAGCACAAGGAAGATGTCAAGTGGGAAAATGTTCGTGTTGGGAATGCCAAAATAGATTCTAATGGGAGAATATTCCAAGAGACTCTGTCATATTTTGTAGCCACTATGAGAAGCCTAAGGGTGGAAATGCAATGTTATTGAGCAAACAATGAAAGAATGTTGAAATCTCAAGAAGAGAAACAATAGTTGAATGCAGCCATGTTATAGAGTTGATAGACATCCAGTTAAGGCCACACCCTGGTCATGGGGCAGCAAATCCAGAAGGAAGTAAGAGTGGCACTAGAAGAATAAAGAAGTCTTCTAGTGGGTCATCCAACTTTGAAGAATCCAGTGGGGGTTCAAGTTATTCTTATCATAGGAACAGAGTAAAGAGGCATTACCGAAACAACTCATGTGATGAATTCAAAAAGGCAAGGCCTCCTACATTTAATGGTGAGATAAAGAACTGTCAATACTTTGAATCCTGGCTTCTTGGGATGACGAAATATTTCCAAGTCCAAGACTACTCTGGAAATATGAAGGCTAGGGTAGCCATCTTCAATTTGACTGAAAGAGTATTACCACCTAAGCTGTAATTAGTAGTTTTTATCAAGTGATCCTGGTGAACCAGAAAAATATGATTTGTTCGGACATCAGAAGACCTTCGGAATCGCTTATGGGAAGTGCTTGTTGTACTATATCACATGTTCATACCCCATAGGGGAGTTGTAATAAAATTTTCTAGCATGATAGTGTCTATAAAAGACTTGGTCTCTTAGAATTTATTTGTGAATCCAATTAGCCTAGGGTGTTTTTTCCCTTGGTTATTATTGGTTGTTGAATAAACGACTGATAATTTCTGAGTTTTTCACTCAATACCTCCAAAGTTGGGGTGGTCGGCTTGGCATTTAGGCCTATTGAGGTTATTATATTCTATGTGTCAATGTATAAACATGATAGGCATTATGGTCAAATCATATGAACATGTCTAAGTCCCCCTAGGTTTTTTTTTTTTTAAGTTTTTTGAATTTTAATTTTTCCACAAAACATAGTCTATTTTTTAATAGTCTAATTGAAAAAATTGGTCTTGTAATAAAAGTGGGGTTAAAAGTCATATTCAGTCATGGGGGTGCTCATTTTCTAACTCAGAGCACCCAATAAACCCATAAACCCAATTTTCCTAAATTTTGTGTGATTTTTCAATCACTTGGTTGAGAAAATCCAAAAAAATTCAAATATTAATTAATTTAATTAAAAATTAATTAAATAATGGAGCAAATCCAAAATTCTTAAATAAATGGATTTTGCTCCATTTTGATTGAAGTCAGACTCATTGGCTTCAGATTGACTAGAGATGACCATTCCTTGACTTAAGGCATGAACTAAGACTGAAGAGGATATAACAAGCACATGAAAAGCTAGGTTTGCGCCCTCCCTTCTCTCTCCTCCACACATGTGGATCAAAGTTGGGAGTTATTTGTTGGTTGGTTCAGTTAACTAAGTGAGGTGTCACTCTGATTTGGAGTTCTAGTCCAATTAAACTCGGTTCATCCAATTAGACTCAGTTTAGACTCAGTTCATCATTAGTTCAGACACAGTTCATCATCAGATCAGGCTCAACTTATCTCTCTATCAACTACAGTCTCTCCTTTAGTCATGCATGCGCCCCTCTGGGCTAGGGTTTCCAAGTTTTTGTTATAAATAAAGCACAGATTTACTCTTCCAAGATAGTTAGAGCTAGATTGAAGGGCTTGCTATTGTCACTATTGTATTGATCATCAGTTATTGAAATAAAGAGAGGCTTTGGAGGCTAAATTATGGAGTACTTTTCATGTGTGGATCATCATTATCATGTTGCTTTTGAGGTGAACTACTATTTTTTTCAATTTTTGCATTAAACTATTGCCTGCCTAAATGATTATTGGAATCATAGGAATATATCATTGTAAGTAAGATTACTTACTCCTATTTTTCTACATATGTTTGAATGATCTAATATTTGCATGCTAAATAAGATTATTTTCATGCTATATCATCTACTTCTCATATGTATCTTCAGATTTAATGGTTTTGTTTGCAGGATTTGTTGTTTAGATTACAGGTTTTCCATGATTGGAAGAGTTGTGGTTCAGGTTTGATTCCACTGGTTTTCCAACAAATATTGTGAATATTTTTCCCCTTGGTGCTTTACTAACAAGTTTCTTTTGCAGATCTGCTTTAGCAACAAGCACTTCTCTTTTCCTCTTCCTCCTTCAAAATCTTAAATTTTCTTCAAATTGGTTACTATTAAAGAATATTATTGCTTAGATCTGTCTCATTAAGAAAATCAAATATAGATCTAGTTATTAATATCCTTTCTTAATTTTAGATCTTAGTTCCTTTTTGCATATAAATTTATATTTGAAGAGATCTAGCTGAAATTACCCTCTTTTTTGCAAGCATTATAAAGGAAATTTATAGCTTGCTAATAAGGTAGTTTCCCTTGCTATTCTTTAAAGTTTCATATTCTACAAGAAATGTGCACATCTCATTGGCTTCCCAAACAACATGCCAAGATACCAAGGAAATCTTGCTTTCCTTGGTTCCTTTTTGAACAACTAGATTAGCCCTTTTTTGACAAGTTTTACTTAGTTTTTTTTTTATAATCTGTGTGGTGACCCAAAACACTTTCAAAGTGTTTTTGGGCACATTTTATTTTAATTGGTCTCTATTTTTTTATCATTTTTAGCAAAAAAGAGAAGGAGACTCTGCCCGTTTTCTGACTCTTGGGTGAACTGAAGCTTCCCAGAAGCTTTCCCCACCATTGTGATTTTATTTCAGCTTGTTACAAGCTTTTTGTAAGCCTTTGGATCCCTGATAACAAGGAACAAAGTGAATAATTCAGTTTTCTAATATTGTAACCAATAATAATAAAAAGGAATCATTTCGAGTAGGCTCGTTCGAGCCCGCTCCCCATCCCCCCAGGGGGGATCCGTGCCCGTTTCACTTTTTTGCATTTTTCCCTTTTTTCTATTCTAGTTTAGTCTTGACATGTAGGATTGTATTATTTGATAACATGTTTCATTATTCCATATTTTCAATTCAAAATTAATCATACTTCTTACCCCATGACTTCTCAATTGACCCGCAAAGGGAAAGAGATGCGTGGTAGGACTAATTAGAAAATCGGTGTTGTGTATCTCTGATTCCATTTTCATTAATTGTTTTAATAATAATACTAAAATCAATCCCTCCTTGATTCCCCGGTTGAAGTCCACTTGGACCGAAAGAGGTTCCTATAGGGTTTTCTTTTTAATAATAACACCTCTTTTAAAACTTACTAAAAATAACAAAGACTCCAGTGTGTATGCTCTCTACTTGGCTGCGGTTTGTTTGATCAGCCAATATGCATCAAAAGCACTTGAGAGACTAGATTAATTAGTCTTCACCTCCCAAATTGACAAACCATCAAGCAAAAATCCAACACCTCGAACGAACTGTAAACGGTGGAAAAATACCCAAAGGAGTGGGAACAAATGGAAAGTGACCTCGAGGCGCCGATCTCTGTCACACCCTGATGGGTGGGTTATGAACAATAGTCTCTGAGACTCCATTCCATCCCACAAACACCTTGCAGGTAGCTGTGAAAGTTCACTTTTGGACATACTCCAAGTACCCCTCAGGTATATCTGGAGTCCCCTTTTCACCTAATTTAATTCATTCACATTCCACATTAATTTAAAATCTACCAAGAGACATTTTCAAAACATTCTTTCAAGCGCATGCAAGAACATTATTTTCTCTGTTGACTCCATTTAAGGCACTAGTGATTTATTTGATCATTTCTTTTGATTATATATATATTGAGTGTCATTACTGTGCTTATATACTTTAAATCTTGCATCTTGTTATATTTTGTTTCCACTGGTTAATTTCAAACAAATCCTAAACAACTTAATCAATATAACACCATCACACTAAGTAATTAGCCTTATTAATTTAATAGGGTCTACCCCCCTTGGCTTCATTAGGAGTTAGCTTGAACAGAGGAGTCAAGAACAAGGTGACATCCTTGACTCAAGACATTCCCCCAAGCACACACAGAGTGGCTTGAAGATTTCATCCACGTAACCCAGGTGTGTGATTATTCGATCCTCTCCAAGAGTTTCTACCCGAGGAAACTGCCAGTAATTATTCGATCCTCTCCCTGATCCCGAAAGGTTTATTAGAGAAATATTGAATAGGTATACTTCTCGTAGAAACCTTGAATATTTAGGAGACCAATCCCTCTCAAATATCCATCACTTATTTGTATAGAGTCATGTTCACCAATATCAAGAAATGATGGAATTAATCAAACCCCTTGACTTTTCTCAGATAGCAGGTGCTCCCCACACCATTTCAAAATATGCTATCAAGAAGCTCCCATATTTCAGAGAAATAATGCCATCACTGCCAAGTCTCACCTTCAAAAGTTTGAAAAGCACCTGGTCAGTTATTGCAATGATGCTGCCCATGACCATGATGATGTCAAAATGAAGCTCTTTCCTTTATCCTTAGAATATCATGCTGAAGAGTGGTACCTCGACCTATATGATGATTCATATAAAAATATTAGAGAATTCCAAGATGGTTTTAGGAATAAGTGGAGAGAAAAGAAGGAACCAAGACATCTGCTTGCTTCCCTTTATAAGATAAAGAAGATGGAGAATGAAACCATGGATGAATTTAAAACTAAATTTAGGCATGTGGTTGTGGACCTTCCTAGAGACATCAAGCCAAAGAATTCCTCTATCCTCATATCCTACATTGAATCCTTCACTGTTGACTTAAGGTACCAGTTGAGAGATAAATAACTGGCTGATCTGAAAACTGCCTAGGAATTGGCTGAGAAAATAGAAAATAATATGCATTCTTCAGGAAAGTCCAACATTCCAGGTCACACTAGGGGAAACAATTCCTGCAACAAAGAGACCAAGGGTAAAGCCATTGAATCAAAAGAAAAGGGAACTTCTAAAGATCCCATGGAAAAGGTGACAGACATGATAAAAAACTTGGTTACTAGTCAAAACCAGCTAATGGCCAATCATTCTACACAATTGAATCACATGCATAATAGATTGATCACAATGGAAAGGAATAATGGACCTAGGAACTTTCATCCCAAGCAGAATAAGATGTATCAAAAGAAATTTCCTCACTAAAAGCCTAGGATTCCAAACTAGTTAGACTCAACTAACATGGTATAAGAAGTAATTCCATGGTGTAGACCCTATGAACAATTCCACTAAGAAAGCACTTCTTATGTTGCAAATCAAGTCATGGAACATGGACTTCCCGAGGTTAGTAGTCAGGAAACAACTTCAAGCGAGCCTGATCATATATACATGGTAGGCCAGGCCTACCCTTTGTCATTAGATAAACAATACAAACCTAAGGATGAAACCATTGCAGAATATTATAGTTAAACTTATGATGAAAATTGTAATGTACATGATGGGACTCCTACATGTTCTCCATATAATGATGACAGTCTGGAAGGTTTACTGCCTTGTGACCTTTTCTCTGAAGAAGATGAGTATGAAAATGAGGACAAGTATAACTTGGAGCATGATACAAGCGATGAAGACTCCCTTATCTTCGACAAAGATATTGATGAGGAGTCCTGGACATTCATGGAAAATCTAGTCTATGACATGAATAAAGAGGAAAATAATGAACTAGCAACTTTTCATGGTTTTGATGATTTTTATGTCTATGGCATATCTAAAGGAGAGAGCATGGACCATGTGGCCTTGGGAAACTTTGATATGGAAAAGGAGCATGTAGTTTATCCATATGATCAGTCTGAGCCATATATCAGTGTCAGTAATGAAGACAAAGAGAACTTGATATCAGCAATGGGGAATCCATCACATCTGACATGGATGGTGGTGATGACTATTGTTATTTTTGTGGATATCTTATTAAGAATCCTATCTATGCTATATCCAGCAAGGGGAGTGTCTATTTAGAAATTTGTGGAATTCAAATCTACTATACTTCCATAGAGGGAAGCATGGATCTAGAGACCTGGGAAAATCCTAGTATGGAAAAGCAGCATTCAAAACTCTTATATGATCATTCAGAGTCATATCATGCAGATCCGCACAAAGGTATCAATAATGAAGACATGGATAAGCAGTGTTGTGAAAAGACAGATGTGATGCAATTAGTATAATATCAGTCTCAACTATCATCTTCACATATAGAGTTTCCTCATGATTTGGAGCCGCTTGGGGCTTATACAGTGAATTATCATCTGGTAATCCTTGATGATCAGTATGATGGTGTAGTCAATCTACCTCATCATTTCAATTTGTACATCAACCCTATCCAGTCATGGATAGAAGCATCCTGCGCAAGCACTTACCCGTTTGGAAGGAAGTTTGACGACATTATTCATGCCTATGATTTCCCATCCATCCTGCCCCTTTCAGATCATCACATAGGTTTGTGTTTTCTGAATAAAGTATCCTTACTTTGGTTGGTAACCAAAGACAAGGCAATTTGTTTTTATGTTAATAAAATTCTTAGGTGGTTACATTGGAATTTTTATTACACCTAACCTTTTCATATCATGCTTAGAGTAGGAAAATAAGCTCCTTAAAAGAGAGAATTTAATTTCCACATTTATGTTTTGCACTTAGCTATAATAAAAACTTTTATTTCATTAGTTATTTACGTTTATTTTGTTTAAATAAATCATCTTAATGGTTCATTGGGATTTTATATAAAGCTTGTGCTACTGAGGTTTTCTTGTCAAGTTGAGATGTTTTTACAAGGTGTATAAACCAGAGATTTCAGTGTTCTCGTATCCTCTCCTTGGCCTATGACCAGATCAAGCACACATCCCTAGATGGAGCCAAATGTTACCACCTAAGTTGTACTTAGTGGTTTTTATCAAGTGAGCCTGGTGAACCGGAAAAAGATGATTTGTTCAGACTTCAGAAGACCTTCAGAATCACTTATGGGAAGTGCTTGTTGTACTATATCACATGTTCATACCCCATAGGGGAGTTGTAATAAAATGTTCTAGAATGATAGTGTCTGTAAAAGACTCGGTCTCTTAGAATTTACTTGTCAATCCTATCAGCCCAAGGTGTTTTTTCCCTTGGTTATTATTGGTTCTTGAATAAACGACTGATAATTTCTGATTTTTTCACTCAATACCTCCAAAGTTGGGGTGGTCGGCTTGGAATTTAGGCCTATTGAGGTTATTAGAGTCTATGTGTCAATGTATAAACATGCTAGGCATCATGGTCGAGTCATATGAACATGTCTAAGTCCCCCTATGTTTTTATTTTTTTAATTTTTTTAAGTTTTTTTAATTTTAATTTTTCCACAAAACATAGGCTATTTTTTAATAGTCTAATTGGAAAAATTGGTCTTGTAATAAAAGTGGGGTTAAAGGTCATATTCAGTCATGGAAGTGCTCATTTTCTAACTCAGAGCACCCGCTAAACCCATAAATCCACTTTTCCTAAGTTTTGAGTGATTTTTCCATCACTTAGTTGAGAAAATCCAAAAAAAGTCAAATATTAATTAATTTAATTAAAAATTAATTAAATAATGGAGCAAATCTAAAATTCCTAAATCAGTGGATTTTGCTCCATTTTGGCTGAAGTCAGTCTCATTGGATTTAGTTTGACTAGAGATGATCATTCCTTGACTGAAGGCATGAACTAAGACTGAAGAGGAGCTAACAAGCACATGCAAAGCTAGGGTTGCACCCTCCCTTCTCTCTCCTCCACACGTGTGGATCAAAGATGGGAGTTATTTGTTGGTTGGTTCAGTTAACTGAGTGAGGTGTCACTCCGATTTGTAGTTCTAGTCCAGTTAAACTTAGTTCATCCAATTAGACTCAGTTCAGACTCAGTTCATCATTAGTTTAGACATAGTTGATCATTAGATCAAGCTCGGCTTATCTCTCTATCAACTGCAGTCTCTCCTTTAGTCATGCATGCATCCCTCTGGGCTAGGGTTTTCAAGTTTTTGTTATAAATAAAGCGCAGATTTACTCTTCCAAGCTAGTTAGAGATGGATTGAAGGGATTTCTATTGTAATATTGTATTGGTCATCAGTTGTTGAAATAAAGAGAATCTTTGGATGCTAAATTGTGGAGTACTTTTCATGTGTGGATCATCATTATCATGTTGCTTTTGAGGTGAACTGCTATTTTTTTCAATTTTTTCATTAAACTGTTGTCTACCTGAATTATTATTTGAATCATAGGAATAGATCATTGTAAGTAAGCTTACTTACTCCTATTTTTCTACATATGTTTGAATGAGATATTATTTGCATGCTAAATAAGATTATTTTCATACTATATCATCTACTTCTCATATGTATCTTCAGATTTAATGGTTTTGTTTGCAGGATTTGTTGTTTAGCTTACAAGTTTTCCGTGATTGGAAGAGTTGTGGTTTAGGTTTGATTCCACTAGTTTTCCAACAAATTTTGTGAATATTGTGCCCCTTGGTGCTTCACTAACAAGTTTATTTTGCGGATCTGCTTCAGCAATAAGCACTTCTCTTTTCCTCTTCCTCCATCAAAATCTTAAATTTTCTTCAAATTGGTTACTATTAAAGAATCTTATTGCTTAGATATGTCTCATTAAGAAAATCACATATCTATCTAGTTTGTAAGATTTTTTCTTAAGTTTAGATCTCAGTTCCTTTTAGCATATAAAGTTATATTTGAAGAGATCTAGCTGAAATTACCCTTTTTTTTGCAAGCATTATAAAGGAAATTTGTAGCTTGCTAATAAGGTAGTTTCCCTTGATTTTCTTTAAAGTTTCATATTCTACAAGAAAATTGCATATCTCATTGTTTTCCCAAACAGCAAGCCAAGATCCCAAGGAAAGCTTGCTTTCCTTGGATCCTTTTTGAAAAACTAGATTAGCCCTTTTTTGACAAGTTTTACTTAGTTTTTTTTTATAATCTGTGTGGTGACCCAAAACAATTTCAAAGTGTTTTTAGGCACATTTTATTTTAATTGCATGCTGTTTGTTAGTAGGTTTAACAAAAAATATAAGGAATCTCTACCCGTTTTCCAACTCTTGGGCGAATCGGAGCTTCCCGGAGGCTTCCCCCACCATTGTGATCTTATTTCATCTTGTTACAAGCTTTTTATAAGCCTTTGGATCCCAGCTAACAAGGAAAAAAGTGAATAATTCAGTTTTCTGATATTGTAACCAATAATAATAAAAAGGATTCATTTCGATTAGGCTCTTTCGAGCCCGCTCCCCATCCTCCTAGGGGGGATCCGCGTCCGTTTCATTTTTTTGCATTTTTCCCTTTTTTCTATTCTAGTTTAGTATTGACATGCAGGATTGTATACTTTGATAACATTTTGCATTATTCCATATTTTCAATTCAAAATTAATCATACTACTTACCCCACGACTTCTCGATTGACCCGCAATGGGAAAGAGATGTGTGGTAGGACTAATTAGAAAACCGGTGTTGTGTATCTCTGATTCCATTTTCATTAATTATTTTAATAATCATAATAAAATCAACCCCTCCTTGATTCCCTGATTGAGGTCCACTTGAACTGAAAGAGGTTCCTAGAGGGTTTTCTTTTTAATAAGAACACCTCTTTTAAAACTTACTAAAAATAACAAAGACTCCAGTGTGTATGCTATGTACTTAGCTATGGTTCATCCAATCAGTCAAGCTGCATCAAAAGGAGTTGAGTGACTAGATTAATTAGTCTTCACCTCCCAAACTGACAAACCATCAAGCAAAAATCTAATGCCTCGAACGAACTGTAAACGATGGCAAAATACCCAAAGGAGTGGGAACAACTGGAAAGTGACCTCGAGGCACCGATCTCTGTCACACCCTGACGGGTGTGTTACGAAAAATAGTCTCTGAGACTCCGTTCCATCCCACAAACACCTTGCGGGTAGCCATGAAAGTTCACTTTTGGACATACTCCAAGTACGCCTCGGGTATATCTGGAGTCCCCTTTTCGCCTAATTTAATTCATTCACATTCCACATTAATTTAAAATATACCAAGAGACATTTGCAAAACATTCTTTCAAGCGCATGCAAGCACATTATATTCTATGTTGACTCCATTTAAGGCACTGGTGATTTATTTGATCATTTCTTTCAATTATATATATATTGAGTGTCATTACTGTGTTTATTTGCTTTAAATATTGCATCTTGTTATCTTTTGTTTCCATTGGTTAATTTCAAACAACTCCTAAACAACTTAATCAATATAACACCATCACACTAAGTAATTAGCCTTAGTAATTTATAGGATCTACCCCCCTTGGCCTCATTAGGAGTTATCCTAAACGGAGGAGTTAAGAACAAGGTGACAGCCTTGACTCGAGACTTGCCCCCAAGGACACACCAAGTGGCTTGAAGTTTCTGCCACGTAACCCAGGTGTGTGAAAGGTGGCAACAAAGAGCATCCATATGGTGGGAGCACTTCAAGCAAGTGAAGAAGATCAGTGAAAGGAATATTGTGTGGAAATCGTTCCAGAAGTTTTCTAGGGAGAAGTACCTCTTTGATAAGTACTATGATGGTTAGATTAAAGAATTCCATGAGTTGAGACTGGGGAAGCAAACCATGGAAGAGTATGCCAATAAGTTCTTGGAACTATTGAGGTATGTCAGGTTTATCATGGATGATAAGGTAAAAATCCAATGTTTTCTTAGTGGGTTTCCTCATTCTTGCAAAGACAGAATTGATTTCTATGAGCCTAGAAATATAGAAGAAGCAATTAGGAAAGCTAAATATTGCTATGAGGAAAGAAAAGGAAATCCTGATTACCATAAGACATGGAATGAAAATAAGAATGAAAAGTCTGATCAGAGAAAGAAAGGTTTCAAACCTTCTAACTTCCGAAACTAGCAAAAGAAGCCATCACAAGCGGTGGCTAAGCCAACCAGAGTGACAGAAGAAAATCCAATAGATCCAAAACAAATCAGAGAACCTCTCCAATGTTGGATATGTGGAGGATCCCACACATGCAAGAACTGTCCTCATGAGGAGGGGTATGTAAGGCTAGCTTACAACATTCAAGAAGAAGAAATTGTGGATCAATTTGCAAGAACAATCCCTAGGATTTATGTATCACTGGGGGTCCTCCATGTAGATCATCAGTCAACGGTGGTTGAGGTTGCAGGAAATATTACTGAGCAATCTGTTTCTGTTTTAATTGAACCTGGATCTACTCACAGTTATATCACTCATAGAGTATTTGAGGTGTTTTCTTTTAAGAAGTTAAAGCATAACAAGTCATGGTTAGTCCAACTAGCCACTGGAACCAAGAGAAAGGTTAGTGAAATGGTAAAGCAATTCCCATTGGTCATGAATGGGCTAGTCACTTGTGTAGATATGAATGTTCTACCCCTTGGTTCCTATGATGTTCTCATTGGAATAGATTGGTTGGAAGCACACAGAGTAAAGCTTGATTTCTATAACAAGACTTGTGAATGCATAGATGAAGAAGGAATCCTAAGGGTTGTAAGAGGAATTCCAAAGGTGATTTATGTTAGGCATATTTCAGCCATGCAGTTGAAGAAGTTATGTAGGAAAGGTTGCAGAGTGTATGAAGCTCTTGTGTTGGAGGCAGCAGGGAATGAAACTCCTAGGTTGGAGGAATTTCACGCATTGCAAGAATCCAAGGATTTTTTTCCTGATAAAATTATAGGGCTTCCTCCAAAGAGGGATATTTTTTTCACAATTGAACTTGTGCCGGGAGAAGTACCAATTTCCAAGACACCCTATAGGATGAGCACACCAGAGATGCTAGAGATGAAGATGCAACTGCAAGAGTTGTTGGAGAATAAGTATATTAGACCAAGTGTGTCCCCTTGGGGATCACTTGTGTTGTTTATGAATAAGAAAGATGGTACACTCAGGTTGTGTATTGATTACAAACAACTGAACAAATTCATTGTGAATAATAACTATCATTTTCCTAGGATTGATGGCCTCTTTGACCAAATGAGAGGAGCAAAGGTATTTTCTAAGATTGACTTGAGGTCTGGTTACCATCATGTAAGAATCAAGGATGAAGACATTCATAAGACAACCTTCAGAAAAAGGTATGGACATTATGAGTTTGTAGTGGTACCATTTGGTCTCACAAATGCACCATCTACATTTATGTGCCTTATGAACAGTATTTTCAGCAAGTATCTAGACAAGTTTGTTCTTATATTCCTTGATGACATACTCATTTATTCTAAGAATGAGGAAGAGCATGAAGAACATCTAAGAGTTGTTTTGAAATTTCTCGAGGAGCATAATTTGTATGAAAAGTTGAGAAAGCGTGACTTCTATAAAGATAGGATTCATTATTTGGGTCACATCATCTTAGATGAGGGAATATCTGTGGGCCTTGAAAAGATTGAATCCATTATGAAATGGCCTACTCCAAGACATGTGATAGATGTAAGATATTTTATGGCCCTTGCAGGATATTACAAGAGATTCATTGAGGGATTCTCCAAGGTTTCACATCCTATCACTTCCTTGTAGAGGAAGGGGATAAATTTTGAATGGACACCAAGGTGTGAGGAAATCTTCCAGTAGCTTAAGCATCTTCTCACAAGCTCACCAATTTTGAAAATTCCAGACCCAAATAAATATTTTGTGGTGTGTACTAATGCATGTGATCAAGGACTTGGAGGAGTTCTTATGCAAGATAACTATGTGGTGTGTTATGAGTCAAGAAAGTTGAAGGATCATGAGAAGAACTATGAAACTCATGATTTAGAACTTGTATCCATAGTACATGCTCTCAATATGTGGAGGCATTACTTAATGGGCAGAAAATTTGAATTAAGGACAAACCACTGTTGTCTGAAGTATTTGTTTGATCATCCAACTCTAAATGATAGGAAAGATAGATGGATGGAGTTTTCATGTGAGTTTGATTTTGAAATCAAACACATAAAGGGGAAAGAAAACAAAGTGGTTGATGCACTTAGCAGGAAGGTGCATGAAATGCACTTGGTGTCTCTTAGTATTTTCCAATCAAATTTGAGACAATAGGTTGTCAATCATGCTGCTGAAGATGAATTGTATGAGTAGTAAGACAAATTGCAGCAGAGAATTCTTGAGAAGAGGTATGAGGGATTTAAATTGGAATAAGATGGGCTTCTTCTTTATAAAAATAGAATTTATATTCCAAGTTTAGCAGATTTGAGGAGAACTGTTATGGTTGAGATCCATCAAGCTCCATATTCTGGTCACCCAGGATATCAAAAGACAATTGCTATAGCCAGGAAGCAGTATTTTTGGCCGGGAATGAAGAAGGACATTATTAAGTATATTTCAAAGTGCATGAAATATCAGCAGGTAAAGGTTGAGCATCAACACCTAGCAGGTTTGTCATAGCCTTTTCCAGTTTGAGAATGGAAATGGGAAGTGATCTCCATGGATTTTATTATGGATTTCCAATGACTTGGAGGCAACATGATTCCATCATGGTTGCGGTGGACAAGTTGACAAAGGAGACACATTTTATACCAGTCAAGTATACTTATAAGACTGATTCCATTACAAAAATATTCATGAAGGAGATTTTCAAATGGCATGGATTTCCTAAGGAAATAGTCTCTGACTAAGATCCTAAGTTCACTTCCAATTTTTGGAAGGGTTTGTTTACATACTTGGGTACAAAGTTTATCTTCATCACTTCCTACCATCCTTAGACTGATGGACAGACATAGAGAGTGAATGAAGTGCTCCAAGACATGATTTGCATGTATGTGATGCAAAAACCATCCAAGTGGGAAGATTACTTACACTTGGTAGAGTTTGCTTATAATAATGGATAGCAAGCATCCTCGGGGATGAGTCCTTATGAAGCTTTGTATGGAATAAGGTGTAGGACACCTATGACATGGGATAATCTAGTGAACAAGATTGTTCTTGGTCCATAATTTCTTAAGGAGATGGAGCAAAAGGTTGCAAAGATCAAGCAGAATCTGAAAGCATCCCAAGACAAACAGAAGAGCTATGTATATAAGCATAGCGTGGACATAGAGTTAAATATTGGGGATCATGTTTACCTCAGAGTGAGGGCAAGGAAGAGTTCCTTGATTCTTAGAAATTGTGCCAACATGTATCCTAGATATTGTGGGTTGTTTGAAGTGGTTGAAAGAATAGGGCCATTTGCATATAGAATTGCATTTCTTGCTAGCACTAGGGATCATAATGTTTTCATGTTTCTTTGCTTAAGAAATATGTACATGATCCCAACCATGTGATTGATTGGGATGTGATTCAGGTGGAACCCAAGGGAGAGTTCCAAACAAAACCATTGTGCATCCTCAACAGTTAGGTCACCATGCTCCGAAATTGAGACATTGGATAGGTAAATTTGCAATGGGAGCACTACAATTGGGATGAGGCTACTTGGGAGCTGGGGGATGCTATGCAATGTTCAATTTTGTGGATCGTTGAGGGAGGTGTACATGTAGAATTTTTTTTTAAGTTGTAAAGCATCAAGGACAGTGCTAATTGAAGGGGGAGGGGATTGTAATACCCCAATTTCGACCCCATGGTATTTAATGTACATAATGTAAATATTGTATGAAAATCATTGCGAGGAGCTCAAGGCCAAGGCCCCTCCCATTGATGATTTTTTTGTGGATAGGTAATTAAGGATGATACCTATGGTGATAGTGCTAATCC
Organism: Pseudotsuga menziesii; assembly: GCA_001517045.1. Taxonomy (NCBI): domain Eukaryota; kingdom Viridiplantae; phylum Streptophyta; class Pinopsida; order Pinales; family Pinaceae; genus Pseudotsuga; species Pseudotsuga menziesii. Next base: position 200,215 of record LPNX011020006.1, read on the forward strand.
AAGCACAGTATATATCTTTTGATATATCATGTAAATGTACAAATTAAAAATACCACAGCTAGCTATGGAACTGCAACGTGAAAGATATGGGGGCATGATTCCACAAGGGCATAAGGTGGGGAGTTAGTCAAACGCCCTGAGCCAAGAGGGTGTGAACAAATGTCAATGGGAAAAATAATGAACTCTCAACTACTTTTTTTCTTTGTCCTCAATCATCAATTTCTTCTATAATTTGGTTGAGGCAGTTAATGCCTTGGGCAGAGCAAGGTGTGGTTGTTTGATTGTGTGTCTGAGCAAACCTGCAAGTTGGTAGTCTACAGACACCATATTCTTGCTTCTGCAGCAAGTAAACCCATGTGAATGCATGCCCATTCCATCATCGGGTTTTTACCTACACATTGTTGTTCATTCTAGGTGGGGTTTCACTCCAGGATCGTTCGTTTTGCTCTGGAGACACGCAGTATGGTGGTTCGACTACCCTGCATGCAAAAGTATAGCTCTGTAGTTTTTTATCTGAGTGAAATTCTAGGAATTTGGTTTAGGAAGAAGGAATTGTGTTCATTATTGTTCAGGATCATTATGCGTGAGGGACGTAATATTGGTTCGCTCATGATGGTGCATTGTTCTGCTAGCCAGAACTATGGACAAGCGTTTCCGCAGTGATTCTCTATGTTACAGAGTGAAGCCTGTATGGATCTATTTTCTTTGAGGATTGTTGTGCAGTGCATTCATTTTTGGTTTGAAGTCCTAGGAGTGGACTAGGGCCATAATTGGATGATAAGCATAGTAAAGAGAGGAACCACACAAAAAGATCAATGGGGACTGGTAAATCTGGCCTCCACACCCGCATGAGTACTAGAGGGAAGGTATGGCCTGAAGGAATGTATAAGCAAAGAAATGAATAATTCCTTTCGTAGGGTGGGGTGGAGTCATGGATACCAAGCTAGGTCTAGTGTAGGTATCCTTAGCTCTGGGGTTGAGCTCACTAGTCTAGCACTTCTACCTAGCCATTGTCTTAGAATCCTGATAAACCCAAATGTTAGTTGATTGACTGTGTTTTGATGTGTATTGGTTGTGTGTAAGCTTGTTGTTCCCTAGTCCCTTGTGAAAATCATGCCCGTATCGGGGGTGGCAGTGTGTCGAGAGATTAATGAGCACACTGGCCTATGGTTGGGTGGAGCATTGCAATCACCTAGCTAATTGCAGGACTGCTTAATGATCAAGATAAGTATCTCTGTTATTTTGTTTATGCAATGTATTTTCTTATGAATGACTATACTGGTTATGTATAATGCTTATGAATATGATGAATTGATATGTTCATCTTGAATGCTTGTTGATGATAAAGTAGAGGTTACTTATGTATTATTGTCCCTATAATTGCGTGTTTATGCCTTGTATGTTTTATGAATTTTACTTATGTATATGCCTTTTGTTTTTAGTAATGCAATTTACTAAGTTCATGGAGGCTACAAGCCTATAAAGAAGTCATAATGCATCTGACTTAGTGTTTTCACCCCTTGGAATTCACATGCAGAACGAGGAAGGAGAAAAACGGAAGAGGAAAAGTTGGACAAGGCAGATTATGGTATTTATGCACCCCGAGATCCATAACAGAAGGAGGAATCCAAGAGGCAGGAGAAAGAAGTTTAAATCCAAGTAGAAAGTGAGTTTTTCAAATTTCGGGATCTGCCCGCACAAGGAAGAAGGCGAAAGGTGGAAATCTGGGAAAAATTTAAGGTAAATATTTGCTCTTCCGATTCCTAAGTTCCACACTGGAGGGTGGAAAGGGGGAATGCAGAAGGCATAAAGGAGGATAGAGGTTCCGTCATTTGTTATTTTTCTTATTTTTGAGTTCCAAAGTGTGGAAAGTGGAAAGTGGAAGTGCGAAAGGTGGAAGTTGGAAAGGTCGTTGAATGTTCTGTCACACATTTCAGTTTCCGATTTTCGAGTTCCTAAGTGCAGAGGGAAAAAAGTGGAAGTGCAGAAGGTTGAATGGATGCTGAATGTTCCATTGCATGTTTGCGTTTCTGATTTTTGAGTTCAAAAGTGTAGAAAGACGAAAGCAGAAGTGCTGAAGGTAGAAGGCAGAACGACGGTTGAATGTTCCTTGCACGTGGAGTTTCTAATTTTTGAGTTCCAAAGTGCAGAAGGTAGAAAAAGGAAGTGCAGGAGGCAAAAGGAGAAAGAGAGATTAAGTATTTTTCGTCAAACTTTATATTTTCAATTTCCAATTTCTGAGGTTGGAAGGGCGGAAGTGTGGAAGTCCATAATGTAGACTGCGGAAAGATAGTTTCAGTGTGGAAGAAGTTTTCTTGTGCACAGAGGGTATATCTCAAGGGAGAAACGAATGTTATAGTGATGTGCAGGGGTTCCTAAGCCTGGAAATGAAGGTTGAAGTGTGATTTAATGTCCATTCCCGATGTTTGAAAAGAGAACAAGGGTTCTTGAGGATAAAAATTTAATAATACGCATTATGGGGTATGGGGACATTACACAAATGGCTTCCTAAGCCTCACAATTTTTCCCAAATGTAATATACATTTGTTATAAACATATTTACATGTTAGGCAGTGTTAAAAAAATCCACTATTGACTTCATGTGTGAATGAAAGTTTAGTCTTTTCAGCTAATTTGTGTTTGTTTGCAAACTAGAGCGAATTGTGAGAGTTTCTTGGCTTCTAGATCTAGTTTTGAATCAATTCTCACAATTTTTTCCAAATGGGTTTCCATGTTAAATGATGCCTCAATGTGTATTTGATGAATATTTCTATGTTGAATGAATGTATTATGTGAATAAGTAGATTTGAATAGATTGACTAGCATTTGTTTATGAATGAGTTCTTAGATGTATGTGTCGCATTGTTGATAGATAGAATATATGCTAAATATTTATATCACTATTTTAATCTCTATCAACGGATAAGTAGAGTAATATATTGAATGAATAGAATAAGAATAGGAAACACACCCCCTAGCTTTGGTTGAGTAAGCTAGTAAGGTGCCAAGGAAGAAGAAATCCCCACACAACTGCAAAAACCTAGTTCTGGAAGTTACCCATAGAGATATATTGAGTGAGATTGCATCTGCGTCGTAGGTGCTACTGATTGACCCTAGCTCTGTTGAGATGATAACTTGGGATTTGTTGACGAACGACCAAGGGTATGAACCTAGGTCGAAGGAAAATGCCAACAAATGGTTATGTTGTCGAGACCATGAGTCATTTTGTGAGGGATATATTTTGGCACCCGACGAAGCCAGAAATTCAACAGTGGGTGGATTATAATGCATTAGAGTTTTCATGGGAAGAAAGTGAAGGATGACAGTTGAATCCAGCAAAGTGGTTAGAGAAGTATATTTATACTGTTGTTCATGAGATTCTCTTCTGTGAGATTCTTGTTGAATGTAGCAACTCAGCAAAAAAATTCCCAACAAAGAGAACTGACAGAGTGTAGTACTTAATTGATTCAGCGGTTGGTGAATATTAGCAACCCCATATCTAGGGCTGTCGAATTCTGGGTAGATAGTATTTTGGAGGTATACAACACTGAGTTTGTTGTCAACACAATAAAATCATATAGTGAGGTAGAAAGAAAAAAAATTCCAAATACCTAAAAGAAGATACTTGGCATCTTTAAGAATTTGGATAAATATGCTTGTATATGAAAAAGGGATCCTGAGAATGGAATCCAAAGAGTAAAAAAATTGTTGGTTATGGAGCCTGATCATCCAGATCTAGAGATATTATTGATCAATTGTGTTTGTACCCTAGTTTTATTGTACACTCCTCCCAGACAGTGGTTGCGGGGGGGGCAGCGTCCCCCTGTGGGGGTTCGAGGGAATAACCCCTAAAGGAAATTTTTGGGATGTGTGTTGGCCAACAATTTTGTGCACCCATGGTATTGGGTTAATCACATTATTTTCCCATGGTATTTCCCCTATAAAAGAAAGCATTGTAAAATAGTTGTGTATTGTATTGTAGCATTGTAAATAATCTATGTGATTGTGTGAGAGATACTGTGAGAGCATGAAGAGGAAGTGCAATGGTGTTGTTGCAAGTTGTATCTCTTAATCTTTCTGGACGTAATAAAAGGGCTAGCAATTTATGTGTGGACGTAGCCCATTTTTTGGGTGAACCAAATTATATTTGTGTCTCTCTATAATGTCACTACTACATTTCGACCAAAAATCCGACGGCCGAATTGTCGGATTTGCAACACTTCCCTGTCGCATGTACGGCACTTTGTATTTTTTTTAAGCATCAGTAGATCGTCGTCGGTTATCCGACATCTTTTGAATCCATCGGTTAAGCGACACCGTAGTTTACCATCGGTTAAATGTTAAGCGTCGGTTAAGTGACATAAATTAACCGACGGATTAGAAGGATTAACCGACGGAGATAAGGATTAAGCGTCTCTTAAGCGACATGAAGAACCGTCGGTGAAGCGACGGAGATAAGGATTAAGCATCAGTTAAGCGACATGGATAACCGTCGGTAATGCGATGAAGATAAGGATGAAGCGTCGCTTAAGCAACATGGAGAACCATCGGTGAAGCGACTAAGATAAGGATGAAGCGTCGCTTAAGCGACATGGAGAACCGTCGGTGAAGCGACGGAGATAAGGATGAAGCGTCTCTCAAGTGACATGAAGAATCATCAGTTAAGTGATGGTAGTGAAGTTTTTTTTTTAAATATTTGCAAATTGGATCAGACAATATTTGGATGTGAGCATTACAAGCAGAACTAGCTTCACGAAGGAATGGCATAGTTACCATCAAAACGGAAAAGCTTCACGCCACACAAATCTTGTTGTAAAGGACATTTGTAATTTGCCTCCATTGTATCATAGAGGACACTATCTATTTTGAAATCCAAATATACCTGTTTGGCATAAACAAGTGAAATCGGTGAGTAAATTGCAAGCTTGTTAACACACCAACACAAAAAGTAATTTAAGAAAAAAAAATTGATCATATAAACCTTGAAAACAATAACAAAGCAATAAAGAGGCATCCTCTTGAAAGAAAACCTGGACCAGGCCTTATACAGATCATAAAGAATAGGGTTTATGCATATTCCTTCTTTCTCTCAGTCAATATATCATTCATAAGAAATGTACAGGAAGAAAGTACATATGTTAGCTACTCAAAATATTCTGTAGTGACAGAAATTAAAATCCTGCCAGGACTGACAGATGGACATGATACACTTGAGTGGTATTTTAACAGTTGAGCATTTTTCTTTCTCATGAGTCATAACTTTACCTATACACATTGATGTGCCTAAATGGTTGTGAATTGCAGAAATAAGAAACAAGCAAGCACACCAAAGGGACCAGCTCATATTACTTGTTGTCATGACTAAGGTCTAATGGCAGGATTTTCAGAACATCCCTTTAAATGAAAGTTCTTTTTAATGGAGTTCTGGGCAATGCCATTTAACTGCTGCAGTTTACAATCAAAAGAAATCTGTTGGACTCAATAAAGACTTCACTATGAACTTGTAAACAACATTAAACAAGCAAATTCACTCTCAAATGGTATATAAAAGGAAGAACTCTATTGATTCAACTCTAGAGTTTTGGGTTTGGAAAACAAAATGCAAGCCAATATAAAGAGAAAACAGAACTTGTATTTAGAAATTACCTCCATGCTATTGGGATTAAGATTTCCAACTGCAATGTAGTATTCTGAATTTTTATCTACCTTCTGTTCAATGGTCCCATTTCCTGTGAATCTCCGAAATGAAAAGATTGAATAACTATTATTGAAAGAAACTCTACTAGGAACATCCAACATTAAATAAAGGAAACCAGTTGAATATGCCACTTCAGTTGAAGAATGTTACCATGTACGCTATTCCATGACAAAGTTATGTTGGGGTATGTAGGATCCTCAATCCATTCATTCAGACCCATTTTACCTGTAATAGGTTACATTGTCAGTCTTCAGGCCAGAGATGAGTCGACAATTCTGATTCAAAAGGAGACATCAAAGCTCTGAAGTTTATCAGATTATAGATCCATGAATGTTTAGTTAGACAGACAACATAGATCCAAGCTTCACCATGTAATTTAGGCTAAAATCAAGTTCTAACACAAACCATTTGCACAAAGTGCATGTGCCTATGAAAAATGATTTACTGAATTTTAAACTGTGAAGTATCTATTCAAATTTATTAAAATGAAATATCAATTTACTAAAACTCTGCAGATATAGAACATTTACAATGGCCATCTAAGGGAGCCAATTCTCTTAGAGTTGTGGCCAGCTAATAGTCGAACCCATCATAAGGTCCAATGGTAACCATCATGTGGCAAGACCGTCCTTCTGAGTCAATTCTCTCCATTTTAAAACTTTCCTATTCATAGACAAACTTCTTGCCTTTTATGCATAGGAGGAAGTATTTTTCTTTTTTAATGTGGGGATGAAATGAAGTCCATGAGCAGGTTCCACTATTTATCTTTAGAATATATGGAAGATGCAATAATCAGTTAATTTCTTTCACTCTACACTGATTGTTTCAGATTTCATCTATTGTTGGTGCATTCAATCTGCTTACCTCATACGCCTATGGGATTCAACTAAAGAATTAAAGAAGGTTTCTTAGTCAACCATAACAAGTGTTCACAAAACTTAATGTGCATCGATGGCAAAAGAGAAATAGGAGCAATATTTTTTCCAAATTATTCCTTGCCCTTTAGTAATATCTTGCATGTCTATATGAAATGCCCTCTATTTGTAATCAAGCAAGCCTTCCAATGCTATTTTTACTTCATTGATTGGAAACTTACACATCTTAAGATTTCTGTGTGTATGGCAGGCTTATTTGGGCTGCGACCATTATGCAACCAGAAAGTGAGCTGAAGCAGGCAATCATCAAGAGATGGGTTATAACTAGAACTTCCCTACCTTTTCCATGTATCTCATATTTCAAGTTGGGGTATAGATTAGTCTTAAGTTTATCAATAAGCTATTCCCCTCCTAATTCTTTCCTATAGGAAATATAATGCCCATGAACCTACTTGCTTAACCTTTCAAATCATGCCACTCAACTTTGATATTATTACAATCATTGTGTTAAATAGGTAGCAAGATTAATCAAATAGCATAAAATTTCCAGGTCAAACTAACTAGCAATTGAAAACACACTGACGATGGTATTCCACTTAACCACAATCTTTTCTTTGACATGCTTTGCATGCATGCCACTACAATCCCACCCAAAAAATTGGATATCAACGTCAACCCTCAAGTTAAAATGGAACTGCTTTTGGTGTCCTTTAATAAACGTTTATAGACATTTATGTTGCTACCTGAGTCTGTTATCTTACAATTGCTGATATCATTCCTTTGTGCTGGCCACATTGTATTCTACGTACAACCTATAAGATTTGGATGAGCATTTGGCTAAGCAATGAAAGAAAATGGGTTTTGGGTTGGTAGAGAAAAGCATGAAGGTGTCCTTCACCTTGGTGGCCTCATAACCTAGCTTTGGGATGGTATTAGTGAGTGATACCTACAGTTACGTAGAATGTTTCTCCTACACAACCAGTTGCTTGGACTGATTTCCATTAAAGATAAGTATTAATTGTATATTGTGTTATGCAATGGTTTATCTTTCCTTCTATTATGAACATGCATAATTTATACATGTTGCGTGTGTATGAACCTTGTTATTCCATTGTATTTATGTTCATGCACATATATGTATTAATGGTCTTTGCAAAGCAGGAGAGCTTCAAGAAGCTCTCCAATTGTTAGATGTTATGGGGAAAATGGACCATCAGCCAAATGAAATCACATACAATACACTTTTAAATGGGTTTTGCAGGGTGGGTAATCTAGAGAAGGCCGTAGCACTCCTTCAAGAATGTCCTGAGAAAGTTTGTAGGCCTGACGTTGTTAGCTATAGTACATTAATAAATGCATTCTACAAGCATGGTAGGATAGACAAAGCTCTACAAATCTTCTATGAGATGCCAAAGCAGGGTTTGAGCCCTAATGTTGTTACGTACACCACATTGATTGATGGATTCTGCAATGTGGGTAATCTCAAGCAGGCAATAAAGTTATTTAAACAGATGATAGATAGCGGTCATGTCCCTAACATGATTACATATGCCATTCTCATGGATGGAATGTGCAAGGAAGGAACACACCAAGAGGCCAATAGACTACTGCATGATATCTTAAAAATTATTTGACATTGGAGCTGTGACATATTTAGCAGGAAATAATGGACTCTGTAAACATATTGCTGAAATGCAGCTGGTAGGATTCGGTAACAGGGAGTAAATTGCAATGGATGAAGCACAGGGGTGACTTTGGTAACAATGCACTAGGTAGGCTATCTGAAATAGGTAAAGATAGTTACATGTTTCTATTTTATGAAATGGACTAGCCCTCTTTTATGCCGTCAACTAAGAGGTGTTTGCAATTTTGCGGCTTGCTTTGGCATGACATGTACATACCGTCCTTACAAAGGGACTTATTTTCCTTCCTCGAATATGGTCAATGCATTACAACCCACCCCCACCACACAAAACCTCATACTGGTACACATATCTCACTTAAGGCACCGTCGCTTAAGCGACGCTTATGACGCTATCCGTCGCTTAACAATGCACTAGGCAGGCTATCTGAAATAGGTAAATATAGTTACATGTTTCTATTTTATGAAATGGACTAGCCCTCTTTTATGCCATCAACTGAGAGGTGTTTGCAATTTTGCGGCTTGCTTTGGCATGACATGTACGTACCGTCCTAAAGAAAGGTTCATTCCCACACCAAACTGAGTCCTCAAACCTCTTGGTCTACACCCATGTCTGGTCAGGCTTTGCATCTTGCATGTTTTCTCTGTCATGTTCCGCTTCTATTTTTCTTCATAAAATTGGAAGTAGACATTTGTGCCCGATCTTGCTCTGACGTTGATTATGTTTTATGTATTTTGATTTTTTACTTTCTTTCAAGAAATATTACTTTTCTATGCATTTTCTGTTAATGAATGACGGGTAATAGGCTATTTAAGCTTTATATCAATGATTAACTTGGGTTAAGGTTATAGATTGAACTTTTCTTGCCTCAATTTCTAAAGTATACCCACTAGAATTGCAGTACCGTTTATTCTCATCTTCTATATTGCATTTGCTGCCCATAAACATTGTACTTCTCTTGTCTTTTCCTTTAATTCATCCTCTTACTTTATTTCATCCCAAATCTCAGTCTATGTTATGTGACTGAATAGGGTGGCCCAACATACACCTTCTTTACTGCTGATGGTATCTGCAATATTTGAGTAACCTTTGAATATTCCATACGATACTTCTATTACAGTTTGTCAATATCTTCACCAATTAATAATTTTGTTGGTTTTCTTCAGATGTTATCCATGTTGGCTGCTCATGCTTCAACTTCTTTATCTTCAGACTTACTAGCTAAATCTGGTGGAGGAAAGTCTTTAAATGCATATTGTTCCACTTAAAGAAGAAAAGTGGGATTTTACTTTTTGTGAGGTTGCAAGAGGAAACTGGTTTAAATGTGAATCAAATGTCGGTTCAAGCAATCAACTAACTACGCAGCAAATAATGTCTTCTTGATCGGTGAAAATTTTTAGGGCAAAATTTCACCATTGAATGAATCTGAGGTGCTAAAATATTCTATCAGCAAACTTTTTACATTGTAATAGTTTTTAAAGTTTCCAAAAAAATATACTTTAGCTGTTAATATTTCATGTATTAGCCAAAATATTTTCAGCTTTTGAGAATCTGAAAATAAATCTAAGTTATTCTTTTCTAGCAAGACCTATACTTCTGAATCTGATATTTTCAACTATGCAAGCTAGACTACATTTCAGAGCCAATAAAGATAACCTCCTGTTCTCTTGATAGACTGTACAGTGTATACTGAATAATAAGATTACTACTGCCATACTTTATGCTAATCATTTTAGTACTGACTGATGATAAGAGTTTAAAAAGGGAATATCCTTTCATGGGAAAAAATTACCTATGAGATGTGCCATCCTTGGGTCTCTTTCTCCATCACTGCTGGAAGCATTAAACACTTCCTATCACCATTCGGTTGACTGAGCACAATTTTTACTGGGATATACTGATTCATGATCTGAGAGTCTGCATATAATGTTTCAAATGAGTGCTGAAGGGATAGAATTTTGGTCTCTCCACATCCCACTTCCATGTTGTATGAAGAATTTGAGGTTGGACATCAATTATAGAACTATGTCCCAGAGTTGTTATCTTTGTCAAGCAATGTTACCAGAACCAGCAATATTTGAGGCATTGTGGAGAAGTTTTGACAAAGTTTCTAGGAGATCATCAAACTCGCCCCATGCTAGTATTAACTTATGAGCTGCTCTAAATTCTTCTTGTTTTGTTTTAAACTGGCAACTTTTAAGGAAATGTAGGTTTGGCAGGCATGAAGATGACGTGCTCTTGCAATGGAACAAAGCTTTAATGGATATTGTGCCAACTGGAAAGCTATGTTCATGTGTTTGGTAATAACATGTAATCTAAAGAAGGAAACTTAGATTTATAAATCTAAGCACTGTATTTTCTTTTAAGGAATCTTCGATTAGCCAGTCTAGATATTTATCACACTCTTTGCTATGGTTAAAAGGAAAGTTACACAGGGGGATGGATCCTTCTTGCAGCTTGTGACCTTTATTAATATTATATATATCATGAACATGCATGAGTACAAACAAGCGATAAGGTTTTCCAAGATATGAGTAACGAATCTTCTTTAAGATTTTTTAAAAAGTGGTCTGTAAGGTATACCCCACAGATGGTGGTGGGGAAACTGTGATGGGATATGGTAATTACTGGTGATGGGATATGGTAATTAGTGGAACCATAGCATGGTTGATTATCTCGCTTCTATGGTTGGGATGTACCTAGTCTTGGAGACACATGGACAATACTTCCTATATTCCTCCACATTCTTTTCCATGTGCTGGCCTGTATTATATTTACACCCGTCCATGTACTTATTGATAGTTTGGGGCATCCAAATGATGGGGAATCTCTAGTAGTTATAAGCATCATAGAGCATAAAAATGCCTATTACCAAAATGTGAGTTCTGCCCTCAGTTAAGAGACACGGGTTTGGACCTTTCCCCTTGACATGCCCTTAGGAATTCCTCTTTTGTGTAATCATTATCTCATGGAAGGAAACTGGAGAGATATAATACGTTGGGAATTTATCTTCTGTGTAAGTATTATCTCATGGAAGGAAACTGGAGATAA
>LPNX011020006.1:211642-248560 GCA_001517045.1 Pseudotsuga menziesii
TAATTTTAGTATTGTAGAAAATCAGTAGGATTGACAAATAAATGGCTTTGGTGAAAGACAGAAGTACAGCCATTCAATGAGAAGTTACGGGCCAGAGCTCCAAAGATTAGACATGCAATACAAATTGCAGAGGCAGTGATGTCTAGACTCTACAGTTTTCTAGTGTTCATAGTGCTATAGGGCAGTGATGTAACTGCAGCATACTACTGTTTGTCTCTTGTTCATGGACAGCAAAGTTGTTTGGTGGTTCAAAGATCACGATGGTTTACTGTGCTTCTTGTTCTTGACTATTATTGCCTGGCTTTAGAAGCTTAGTTGTTTCTTGTTCCTAGACGCCACAACTTGAGCCAATTATTCAAACTTTATTATGCTTATACGTAAGGTTAAGTTTGCTGTGTTTATGGTTACACAACTGAGGTTTGAAGTTTGCTATGACTACAGAACCATGGTAAGAAATCAAGTCATATATAGCTCCTCTTGAGGTCTATGAAACAGCTAGAGTGATGATAGATAACCAAGTCATTAACAAAAAAATCAATATATCTTGGAGGTTTGCAGTGGATTCCAGCTTTTCATACCTCATTCGCCTCCACTTCTGTGAGCTTGAGCTTGATTCAAGCTGCTGACAGAGTTTTTAGGATCTATATCAATAATCAGACTGCAGTAGATGCTTTTAATGTGTATGCTTTTGCAGGTGCAAATAACAGTGCTATACATAGAGACTTTGTGAGCCCTCTGGCAGAGGGGGTAGATACCATGTGGATCCAGCTTGGCCCAGTCACAAGCAACACAAATGCTAATGCAATTCTCAATGGACTGGAGATTTTTAAGCTCAGCAATAAAAACAGTCTGGTTGGAAATCCTAGAAAGATAAAGGAAGCTGGAAGCCAGTCTGTAAAAACCGAAAAATCCAAGATTATCTGGACTGTCGTAGGAGCGGGAGCAGGAGGGATTGCTATAACAGTTGCAGTTATTGTGGGTTTGTGTTTATTCTGTCGCAAGAAAAATTCAACGTCTATGAAGACTCATTCCCCAGGTTGGCTTCCTTTATTTTTGCATGCTAGATCAGAGAGTACATATGCTACCAAAGCTTCAAGGGTCACTATGAATAGTGCTAGTATAAGCGCTCCTGTGAGAAGAGGTAGACGATTCACCTTTAAGAAAATAAAACTTGCAACTAACAGCTTTGATGAGTCAAGGGTGATTGGGGTTGGAGGTTTTTGGAAGGTCTACAAAGGTGAACTTGAAGATGGTATTGAGGTTGCAGTAAAAAGAGCCAATCCACAATCAGAATAAGGTCTGACTAAATTTGAGACAGAGATTGAACTACTTTCCAAGCTAAGGCATCACCATTTGGTGTCTCTGATAGGGTATTGTGAGGATCAAAATGAGATGATCTTGGTCTATGAGTACATGGCAAATGGTACCTTGAGAAGCCATTTGTTTGGAAACGATTTGCCTCCCTTGTCCTGGAAGCAAAGATTAGAGATTTGTATTGGCACTGGTAGGGGGTTGCATTATATTCACACTGGAGCAGAAAGAGGAATCATTCATAGAGATGTGAAGACTACAAATATTCTCCTTGATGATAATTTTGTAGCAAAAATGGCTGATTTTGGTCTGTCCAAGACGGGTCCTGCTTTGGACCACACTCATGTTAGTACAACTGTGAAGGGTAGTTTTGGGTACCTTGATCTAGAATATTTCAGAAGGCAGCAGCTTACAGAAAAATCTGATGTCTATTCCTTTGGAGTGGTTTTGTTTGAAGTGGTCTGTGCAAGAGCTGTTATCAATCCCACTCTTCCTAAAGAGAAAATAAATCTTGCAGAATGGGCTATGCACTGTCAGCAGAGGGGAACGCTGGAACAAATCATTGACCCCAATCTTGTGGGAGTCTATAGTCCAGGTTCTCTAAGAAAATTTGGAGAGATTGCTGAGAAATGCTTAGTTGATGATGGAAGGACCAGACCTACAATTGGAGATGTGCTGTGGAATCTGGAATATGTCTTGCAATTGCAAGAGGCAGCTTCTCGGAGTGTCTCTCTCAATAATAGCTCGACCCAATTGGCCAACATTGCCTTGAATCTTCTGAGAATTGGAGAATTAGATGAACACGATGAGAGTACACTTATACAGGATCGAGATCAACATATTGATGAGAGTAGCCTTGCACCCGATCAAGATCCACAGATTGACGAAAGGAGTATTGGAGAGTCTGAAGAAGCTGCAGGTATTGTGGCTTTTTCACAGCTTGTGAAACCTCATGGAAGGTGAGAGGAGAAAAAATAAGTGTCAAGTGTTTCTCTAATTTTATCTTTTATACTCTTTTATATTATGTCCAAATTCAGCCTTGAACAGTGCCACTTCAAAGTTGGAGACAAGCATGCCTTCTGGAATATATCCTTGTCTATTATTATTTGCATTATTAACTAGCAAATTTTTTTGGACCAAATTGATACTACTGGTTAAGTGATCTGAAAAACTTAAGGTAAAAAAATCATCAGTTTCAGTAGTTATTAGAAATTGCAAATGCCTTTAACGTTTCGATCTATAGTCCTTTAAAATTTTATGTCTGAAAAGCTTGGAAGCTAGTTTACACAACTGATCCAATACTTTGGATGAGCTCTCTACGTGCATTTTTTCACAAATCTGTTTTTTTCTGCTAAACTAGTGATGTACTTAAAGATGTCACCAATCTGCTAAAATAGTGATGTACTTAAAGTTGTCACCAATAAGTTATAACATATATCAAAGTTGTCTTTAGCATTATCTGTATCTGACAATGTTACTGTTTTGAGATTGCTACATTTTATATTTTGATTTGGTTTCACTGGTACATCTAGTTCTATATGGTGTTTGTAGCTACTTGAAAGTAATATTCTGGTTTATCAATGGAATTCCCTCCAAGATTTAACCTATACATCATTTCCACGGAATAAGAATCAATATCAGACAAGGTCTCTTTGGAAGAAAACCCCAGGAATTTAACCGAAATTTTGAACAGCCCTTTAGGCATAGATACCACCTCAATTGCATTGATAAAAGAAAATGAACCAGACTCAGGGACAAATTTTATAACAAGGTCACTAGAATTAGCATCGATGAGGTATTCCTTCATTATATAGACAACATTAGGTTTTTCAGTTGCAGAGAACTGTGTATCGGCATTTTGATCTGCTATTTCGTCAGAGACATTCAGATTGGATAACAGTTCTAAAATTCCAACATTTACAGAGAAAAGAGACGAATTAACACTGTAATTCTTAAACGTAAAGGGGTAGAAATGAAGACGAACCCAATGACACCCAGGGCTGCTGACATTGAATCTGTAATTGCCCGTTGTGGTGAAGATGCGAGCAGTGCGATAGAGATCAGCATATGGGGCACTCATGTTCACGCTCGTTGTCACAGAAGAAATACCAACAGGGGAAAATGTGACATTGCTGGTGGATGAATCCCCAACAAACTTCCTCCCATTCAGGGTAGTGTCTATCCACAACAAAACAAGATAGCAGTGCCTGCTAGTAGCAGTGTCCTGGTTTTGGAAGAAAATGGCCCATATACGCTGAAAACTTAATGTGAAATAGAAAAAAAATTTAAAAGAGGAAATAGAAAGGACCTGGTAACAAGCTTAGCTAAACGCCCCACCAACATCATTCACCAGAATCATAGACCCTGCATTGATAATGTGCAGCCCTTGGAGAAACCCCACCCTGTCAAATCTGCGAGCAGGCTTAGCTAAACGCCCCACCAACATCATTCACCAAAATCGTAGACCCTGCATTGATAATGTGCGGCCGTTGGAGAAACCCCACCCTGTCAAATCTACGAGCAGGTAGGCATAGGTGAACAAAACCCAAGCCATTGAATCTAGGAGTAGGCAACTGTAGGTGAGAAAACCCCGGTCCATTGGATCGATGAGTAGGTGTGCTAATTCTAAAAACCCCAATCACCCAAGTCGATTATGGTCCGAAGAGGGTCTGCAAATACAACCAACATTCCATGGATGGTGCCACCACCATGGGTCCTTTCATCAAAACAATAACCTTGAATTCCAGCAAAGCTAAACCCTTGAGGGAAAAAAGGTATTGATGGGATGTAGAATGGAAAACCAGTGAATTAAGAAAAAATAAAATAATATCATTAAAAAATGACAAGTGACTCAATTACTCATTACTCATAATTTAATATTTAGAAATTATAATATTTAGAAATAATATATTCAATCATAATATTTAGAAATAATAATTTAATGATAGTCACAAGAATATGAGAGGTATTAATCAGGTGCATGCCTTCCAAGTATGAGTTGATAGCCTTGCGAATCAATCTTACCTTGGGGAACACAAACTATTTCATAGATATCACCATTGAAATAAGAGGCTTGAGGTGAACAACTATCATCTTTGAAATTATTTTATATATGCAATTGCAAAGTGATAATGGTATGAAATATTTGAATTTCATAGGCCCCAATCCACCTTTGGGATGGATTCTAGGAATATTGAATTTAAAATAGTATGCATCGTCCTAGTCATCTAAACTTCCTCCTCCACCTTTAATAGATCATCATCAATTATTTCTAAGAAGTCGAATCCACATCAAACTTAGTTGGTCACCCATATGACCCTAGAATCTTATCCATTTGGAAATATTAGAGGAAGGAACACAATTATTCCTTTGTCACTAGTTGAACTTTATTCCTAAAGGATTCATCTAATTACAAAGGGACTTATTTTCCTTCCTCAAATATGGTGAATGCATTACAACCCACCCCCACCACACAACACCCCATACTGGTACACATATCTCACTTAAGGCGTCGTCGCTTAAGCGACGCTTATGAGGCTATCCGTCGCTTAAGCAATGCTTATGAGACTAGCCATCGCTTAAGCGACGCTTATGGCCACATTTTCAAAAAAAAAAAATTATCTTTGTGATTTTTGGTAGGTTTAAAAAAAGAAATCCACACGCCGTCGGATTTTGGATCGAAATGTAGTAGTGTGTGTTTAATGTGTTTTTCATCTTGTTTAATGATTTAATTGTATAACAATTATTGCTCTATAATCCTATTTTCTAACAAAACTCTCTGTGAAGACCTTGGATATGTCGGAAATGAATTGTGAGAAAAATGGAGCATAGTAAGCTCATATGTTCCTTGGTGATAGTGGAACTACATTAGAATGCAGAGGACTACAAAGTGGAAGAAGATTACGGTCGAGAAAGAGAAGAAAAACTGTGAAAATAAGATGAAATTGTAGTACGGTGAGAGGAGAATACTATGAGTTGACATCACACGTTGATGGAGGTTCTTGTGATGAGGAAGAGGAATACCAACCTATCCCTGAAAGGAAAGAATAAGAATTGCCATATCTATAGTACGAATACGGCACACCTACGACCATGCATACATCTCTGTAGCTAAGGTCCAGAAACTCATCTCGTAGTGGGTTTATCAATACAAGTAATAATAATTGTGGGAATAGTGGACAAGGGAGTCCCTCTAGCCAAACTTCTTATGTAGTAGTAACAAGGACCAATAATGGTTGGGAATGATATTAAGCCGTTGAGATTCAATGCAAATGGGTTAGAAAACCCAGAGCACCATTGGTTTCTATGTGAAGTAGTGTGCACCATGGGACAAGTCCAATATGAGGCCATAAAGAGGGATCAAATGATCACAACCCTAAGGGGTCATTCATTGGATTGGTATATGAATTTCTCTATGGTTCCAGCAAGATTCACACAGAAAACACTCGACCAAATTCAAGTAGGACTAATATATGAATGTAGAAAGAAAAAATATGAATCTGAGTGTGTTGCCGAGATTAAAGAGATTAAGCAATTGTATATGGAGTATATATGAGAGTTCGACCAAAGATTTACAACATTGATGGAAAAGTAAGCTTCCGGATGTCGGACGTACAACACAAAGAATGGTTCATTGCATTGTTTTTACCGCACATATGGATTCCCTTGATGCAACAAAAGATTGTGTCACATACTGAATCTCTAGAGCTGACCATGAAGCTAGAATCCTTACATGTAGGAGATATTGGTGCAGGAATAATGCAAATTCAGTCACAGCTATCCAACCTTACGCTGCAGCTCTAGGACATTAAAAAATGAAAATAGATCCAAGAATAAATGCAGTGTACCAAATGCAGAATAAAGGGACACCATAAGGACAACTTCTCATAACTCATGAATTATGTCACATCAGGAGCATAAAACCCAATAAATACACAAGGGATTCCTTGGTGTAGAATATGAAAAATTATATTCCATCGGTCTGAAGAGTGTTTGTACTTACAAAATATTTTAACTGCATCAACTACCTTATATTGTAATTTTTGTAAATTAGTAGGGCATGATGAGACGGACTATAGAGAATTTCAGCTACTACAGGAGAAAATGGTGGACACGTATTTCATGAAGAATGAAGAGCATATGCAAGTTGAGTGGGCTCAATATCAATATCCACAAGCTTAGTATCCTCAGCCCTAGTATCCACAGAATCAACATCCGCAACAATAATACCCTCAACAAATGGGGGTGGAAATTTTAGAGGTTGAGTACAAGGAGAAATATTTTGTCATGGAAAAGGTCAAATTATATTGTGGGAAACCAGGACATTTTTCTAGGTACTGTGTAAGTCCTACAAAGACATGTTCATACTGCAAAGCCTTTTATCATACTATTGAACAATGTCCACAGTTGATTATGAAGTGGCTGGATAGAAATGTGGGAAATGTGAACCCTCTGTAAAAATCCCAACCCAAATCCCATCCATAATATCTAGAATATTTATGCTGAACTGAGGGAACCACATATAGCTTTTGTAACAAGAGGAGGTGTTGTGACTAGAGTAGACCAAGAAACACAACAAGAACAACCACAGGTGACCAGAAACACAAAATAAAGTGCCATTCGACGTCCAAAAAGAAAAAGGAATTATTTTTTGGACGCGCAACCATAATTTTTCGATAAGAATCAAGCATCGACATCTGCTTCTACACTACCTAGAAGACCAATAATGGATATTCCTGAGAGGTTTGACTAGATGTTCCAAAAGAAACCAATGGGAAAGGTTAGTAAGATTAAAGAGTTTTTCAAAAGTTGCTTATCGCTAATACAAGATAAATATGTTGTCATAGAATTGGAAGCTCTAATACAAGAACAACAAGAAGACACGCAAACATACAGAAGGATTAACCATGTGGGAAAAATATTAAAGGCTAGTTGCGAGTTAAGGATGACTTCCCAGATAAGAGATTACGATATGGACTATATTATCCTAGACTTGGGATCCAATGTTAACATTTGACAAGAAAAACATTGGAAATCATGGGGAAATCATGACTGGAGTGGTCTCCTATCCATCTCATATTATAAAATCAATTGAAATTCCTACCTATCATTCGACTAAATCAAGTGGCTTTTGAGGTAGAAGGCTTGAGAATCTGTGTTGAATTTGAAGTAATTGACATTGTCGATGACACAAACCCATATCAGTGCACTTTTGGGGATCGACTGGGAGATTGATAATCAAACCATCATCAATTTTAAGAAAAGAATATTAACATTTGAATATTCATAGCTAAGGGTGGTCGCACCAATTGATCCGCTAGAAGGTGATAAACACGTTGAGCTAGTAAATAGTGAAGGTCAAGGAAATTATCTCAACAATATCTATAATTTGATTTAGAGGAGGTTGATGATGATGATGTTAATATGAGGTTGTTTGCACAAAGTTTTTCCAAAGAGGAAAATAAGTAGTTTAGAGATTTACCTTTTAGATCAATTGCCACATTTGAAGCTTTCCAAACTTCATTCTTAGAAAGATGGGATGATAACAAAATTCCTTTACAGGTGCTTTATCAATATAATAATATTAATAAAGGAGGTTTTGAATATATTCATGAGTTTTCAAGTCGATTTATGAGGATGTATAACTCTATTCTTGCTGATATCAAACCCCTTGTAGGAGCTACAAAACTTCATTATGCCAATGCCTTTGACAGTGATTTTGCATTATTATTGAGAGAGTATTGTCTTGCGACATGGAATACATGTCTTTGACAGGAATGGGTTCATCAGTTCATACACACATTAGACATTATACCAAGGAACTGGTATACATCAGTTGAATTTAGATGAGGAACTATTGAGTGGCATGAATTAGCTACTAGCTTCATGCACACATTTTATTTTTTCAATGATCATTCATTGATTGATAATGCATTGAAATTAATCAAGACAAATATATTTGAAGATATCCCTATCGCAATGACAAAATTCAATCAGCACACCGCAACAACTCAGCAGCGGATGGAGTGCTATAATGTGATAGGAGAAGCTGATGATGATGACGCACTCGATGTAAACATACCAAATTATAAAGGTAGGCAAACAATGGAAGGATTTGGCATTTCTAGTGATAAGTTTCTGAATCCACTAAAATTCAATAAAGTAAACATTGGCTCCCTAAAGAATCCAAAATATTTCAGTATTGTAGATTACTTGGATGATGAGATTGTTGGGAAAATTACAAACCTATTGCATGAGTTTCAAGATTTGTTCCCTAAAAAATTGTGAGAAATTAAAGGAATTGTCGGAGACCTTGGAGAAATGAAAATACCATTAAATCCAAGGCAAAACCTGTAAACCAATGACCAAACTGACCAAATCCACGATATAAAGAAAAAGTCAAGATAGAATTGGACAGATTGATGGATGTAGGAATCACAGAACCTATTGAAGAATCTAAATGGATCAATATGATAGTAGTGCAAGATAATAATTCTACTGGTGAAGTAATAATTTTCATCAACTTAAGAAAATTGAACGACGCTTGTTTACATGACCCATTTCTAACTCCATTTATGGATGAGGTATTAGAAAGTGTTGGGGTTAAGAGGTTTATTCATTCATTGATGGGTTCTCTGGCTACCATCATATCAAAATCACAAAGGAATATCGACATAAGAAAACCTTTGTGACAGAGTGGGGTTATTTCCAATACACAATAATTCCCTATGGACTCAAGAATGCTCCTACTATATCTTCCATGATAGTATTGGTTTCCTTCAAAGATTGTATTCACAAATTTCTTGAGGTCTACTTCGATAATTGGACAATCTTTGGACTCATTAAAAATATATCAAGAGCCTTAGGATGATGTTGGAATGGTTTAAATATAATCAAAGTTTGTTGAACATAAAGAAATGTATTTTTTGTTCCCCTTTTGGAATTTTGTTAGGCCATGTGGGTTTTCATGATAGAAACTTGGTTGACCTTGCTAAAATTTGAATTTTCATCGACCTACTACCACCTACCACAGTGAAGAAACTGAGAACAACATTAGGACATACAGAATACTATCGAAAAATTATCAAGGGATTGTGGAGGTGACTTTTCCAATGGAGAAGTTCTTGAAGAAAGATATCAATTTTCAGTGGATAGAAAATTGCCAAGAAAGTATGGACACTTTAAAGAACAAGATGGTTACAGCTCCCATACTTTTATTTCCAAAATGGAAAAAGGAATTTCATATACATATTGATGTGTTTTATGTTGTGCTCGGTGTGGAACTAGCACATCCTGGTGAAAGGTCTATTGATCATCCTATTTCCTTCATTAGAAGGAAATTATCAACATCAGAGAATAACTATACCATGACAGAAAGAGAGGGACTAGATATGGTATATTCTCTATAGAATTTTCGACACTACTTGTCGGCTGAACATTTCAAAATGTACACAGATCATTCAACATTAAAATACATGTTCAATAAGCTAGTGTTGTGGGGAAATATCTACTGGTGTCTTCTCCTTTTTCAATAATTTGCCTTTGAAGTCATTGTTAAACTGGGTCGACTAAATTCAGGGACATACCATCTCTCAAGGATTGAGTAGCGAAGAACCTAGTAATATCAATTATAGTATCACTGATGCATAATTATTTTTTATAACAATGTTTGATGATCATTATCAAGACATCATACAATTTTTTAGTATAGGCTATGCCTGAGCTGCATTTACTACTGCATACAAGAAACAGTTAGTTGTGTGAGCTGCATATTTCCAGTTAATCTTTGGACAATTATATAAAATGGGTCCTAATGATATTATTCATCATTGTGCCTTGGAGCACGAGTGACCAATGATACTCAATGAAGCACATGCTGGTGTCGCGGGAGGCCATTATGTTGAAAAATATACAGTGGGAAATATATTGCAAGCAGGATTATGATGTCCCACCATGCATGTGGATGCTCAGCAATGATTTCGCAGTTGTGATGTCTGTCAAAGAACTGGAAAGTCATCATGAAAATATGAAATGTCACTAGTACCTCAAGTAACTTTGCAGGAATTTGACAAATGGGTTTGTTATTTTGTGGGACCTATTAATCCAACAGGGAAAATAACATGTGCAAGATATATTATTAAACTGACCGATTACTTGACCACATACGTTGAAGCCACACTAGTGAAGGATTGTATTATTGCGACTACTGCCAAGGTCTTGTTCGACAATGTTGTTACTCGATTCAGATGCCCGAAGAGTTTTATAAGTGACCAAGGTACATATTTTGTTAATCAATTGATTGAAGAATTAACAAAATAATTCCATATCTAGCATAAAAAGACATCGCCATATCACCCTCAAGTGAATGGTGTTGTCGAAGCATTCAACAAGATCCTGGAGAATCTATGGATAAAGATTTTCAATGTTCAAAGAGACCACTCAGACCAAAAAATCCCTACAGATTTATGGGCATAACCCACGACTTGTAAGAACTTGATAGGCCTAACTCTAGTTTTCCCGGTGTATGGACAAGAGGTTGTGATGCTAATGGAATATATTGTACCCATCACAACGATTGTTGTGGTTACATATATGACAAATGTTGGCGATGTCAAGGAAATACTGTCATAGCTGATACACTTGGAAAATGAACATTTTTTTGAAAGTTAGCATCAAAACATTGAGAAGGAATGACACAAAGTATGGCATGATCGCCACATAAAGAATAAGTGATTTCAGGTCGGAAGACTTGTTCCTCTATATGATAGAAAATTTTCAAAACATCAGGGAAATATGAAAACACACTAGCTAGGACCATATATTGTAATCCATATCACTGACAGAGGCGGAGTGCAAATACAAAAGTTAAATGGAACACCTGTCAAAGGATCAGTGAATGGAAGTCACCTAAATCCCTATCAGGATAATCGCGACTTGGTCGGATGATAAAAAAAATGAAAATAAAAATACAAAACCATCTAAGTAATTATATTTTAATTTGATCACAGGATGCGAGCTATCACAAGAGGAAGGAGAAGGTGTCAAAGACTATCTGTCTCTCGCAAATGAAAAAATGGTGGAAATGACAATTCATCTGTCGCAATAAAAGGAAAATCTAGAAATTTGAATACAGATCACAGAAGAAGAATAGTTATCGCAAGATGAACTTGCTTCGTAAAAATGACAGTAGGCCGTAATTAATTCAAAAACCCAAGCAATTTTGATGGCGTGATTTTTGGTCACTTCCATCATTATTGCACAATAACTACCACTGATGTGACAAGAGTGACGGTTTTTTTATGGCAGTTTTTGTATAATGATTTAGATGATATTCCCATGTGAAAAATATTGATGCCATCTTTCAATTCTTTGTCCGCAGGTGTGAAGGATTTACTAATTGAATGGGTAGATGTTATCACCCTCGCTCCCAAGTTTCAGTTAATTCTGTTGCATTTGAGAGGGATATTTCCCTCTACAACTCCAAGAGGTTGAAGTGAGTTTTTCAGATAGTATGGTTATTTATATTTCCATTAAAAGCACATTTGCAAAATCCAGTGCCACAACTACATCACCCACACTCATTATGGAATACATTGTCGAAAATGTTCCACTAGAAGCCATGGTTGCAAGAGAAATGCCATAGAGTCCAATAATTCCTTTGGTGAGGTTGAGACCAGACCCACCTGATTCATCAATGGGGAAGCAATCTGGTAACCACAAGAAGAAAGAACCAATATCACCACCACCGGAAGATGAAGAAACAGGGTCTCCAACTATGCTTCCACTGTATATTCTTCCTAGAAAAGATGATGCGCCCAAGATTAGAATTCTGAATAAAGCATAGTGCCCACTAGCAGCATCGACTGTATTGAAAGGAGTTTAGATAACACAAAACATACTTCCAAATATCAAGAACATGACCTTTGTTGATCATGACCTACACAAATTTCAATATTTGGAAATGTATAAATACACAATTACTGTCAAAGATACAGAGGATTGGTCAACGCACCTAATTCCAATGGGATACGAAAGAGGACTGGAAAAATTAGATTTATTGTCATTGATGTACATGCCGCATTTTGTTCATAGTTTGGAAGTGAATGAATGTTTTAAACAACTATTAGTGTCATTCCATGGTGGATTCCTATGGATCAAATGGAAGGTTTATGTGGATGTCAAGCTTATAGTGGCAATTACAGGACTACCACTTGCAGGCATAGACCCAACACCATTTTTCATCAAGAAAGAGCAAGATATTGCATTAATGAATAGGTTAAGAGAAAAATATGACCTGATCAGAGCCACCAGAGGATTTTTTATTGCCTCTATCAATGGCCACACTTTTCAGTTCACCGCCAAGGTTCTATAAAGTAAATTGCTTTGAAAGATGCAACTGTATCATTGCACCACGGGGATTATTATTGCGGTAGAATTATGTGCATCCAATGTTCAACTCAATTGGTCATAATATCTGCTCACTGAATTGTTGGCAAATGTGGAGGAAGTGCAAAAAAAGGTAGCACATTTCATTATTCATTGCTACTTATTTTGATTTCGTTTGTTGTAAGGGCAGAACCAAGGAACTGCCAGGGGGTAGATGTACCTTTTATGTGTCAAGGAACTTACTACCAGAATCTCTAGTTTGATAAAGACTTAGATCAAATACAACAAGATAACAATGTAGAATTATTTTTGCACAAAGAGTCCCTGTGATATCATGTCAAATAGAAATCCGGACTTAATGAGGAAACGGTTACGTGTCTTCAAATATTTTCAATTTTACAATCGGGCCCCATCATATCCTACTGGATCCACGACAAGACAACTAATGGCTTATAATACACTATCAACTGTTGACTGAAGAAGTTGAGGTGAGTGTCCAATATTGGATGGAAGAATGGTGAGTCCCTGTCACAAATGATCAGTTATATCAAGATCAAAAGGAGCGACGGGATGATTCACAGACACAGAAGGATGGGGAACAAGAAAAAAAACCCTTAGAGGAAAACCCAGATAATACCCAGAATGAGTCAAACACGACTCCAATAGACCCGAGAGTGGGAAATAAAAGGAAGCAAATACAACATCTTGAGACAAGGCATAAGAAAATAAAGGATAACAGATTAGCAGGAACTATCGGCATTACCAGTGAATATTATACCCTTCTAATAGAAACAATGGGAGAAATAGAAACACAAATACTTAATAACATTGATGAGAAATAAACAGATCTCACAAGTAGCATTACATACTTACTCTAGAGGCTTTTCAAAGTAGTAAAAGAATTATGGGTAGTGTTCGATTATAGACCACATTTTACACTGTCGCGGTACTTAGATGGATTGTCAAAAGAGCGACCGAGTGGTGTGTCAATACCTATCACACCAATAAAGACTCAACTATTAGGAGAAGCACTCAACTTGGGGACACTAGAGCTAAATGTTACAACCAAAAGTATAGGCCAAGTTACTATCAAATTTTCTACATTGTCGATCTACGAGGTATATGCATTCATAATGTCACAGTCACAAAAATGAGGGTCAAGCAAGGCACATTGGTTAATAAAGTTAGATAATCAAACAAGACTGTTAATAAGATGAAGAAATCAGATAAGTAAAAAAATCCAAAATCCAAAACCTAGGAGGAGGACAAACACCTGCTTGACACAGCTATAACACTAGCTTGCTGCAATTTTTCAAAAAAAGGAATAACAAATGAGATGCTTGCAAAATCCAAGGTATTTAAACTTGGATAAATAGAAAAGGACCTCCACAAAAAGTTCATGGATTTGGACGCACAGGTGAAACCCACTACACCCCCAGAGGTACTGGAAGAAAGAAGGAAAAAAGCAACAAAAGCTATGAAGAAGATCGAAGAAGCTATGTGTGCCAAGGAATTCTAGCAAGTTTCTCAAACATGGGAAGCGTTGATAGATGACGAAGAATTAGAGAAGGTCGTAGAGTAATTTCTCACTCTTGAGACAAAGGTGACCCGGATGAAGAATGAGATGAAAAAATCGCCCTTAGCATAGAAAATGGCTAAGGTTGTTGAGATGAAAAACATACAGCAATAAGTCACAACATTGCGAACACAATAGCAAAAGCGCACTGAAACGGTCAAAGAATTACAATCAAAGGAAGAAAGAGTTACAGGAATCATTTAACCTATACACCAGAGAGTGATACAAGAAGTAGAGTTAGTAGGATATACAACGTCGAAACACATTAGTTCCGACCTTGTGGAGAATTTAAAGGAGAAGGAAGTAGAAGTACAGGAGGATACCACACTGATAGTGAAAATATTCCAGGATTTTTAAAGAAATGTTGTCACAACAAAATTCTTAGACTAGGGTGTCTCAGGACGAGCCAATAAAGGTGAGTGTTGGGGGCCTAATGGCCCTAGGAATAGATAGGTATAATTTGACCAGAAATCTTCTCGAGAATATGAAGAGTCTGATCTCATGATAGTTGAAGCTATGACAAAGAAATAATAGATGTGATTGAAGTAACCGTGGAAGAGGAGTTGCGACAAAAGTAGTCATGGGAGAAGATTTCATGACCAAATATGAAAGCCATAATGGAAGGAGCCACGATAGAAGAATATTACAGTGGTTGAAAAGGAAATATCAATGATTGTGGGTAAGAAGCCAGTTAGTGTTGGGTGTTATAATGTCTTAATTAATTCACCTAATATTTAATTATCTACCAAGGTTCGTAAACTTAGAGTTGAGACAAAGTATAAGTGAAGGTAGAGGGGTTCCTAGGGTGTCGTGGAAATATTTTAACAAAGAAGAGATCAAAAAAACATTTCAAAAAGAAAAACCGAGTCAAACTCCTATAAATTCAACTATGAAAGTCGTTAAACCAAAACAGAGTATTAGATTAGAGCAGTATCAAGCTATACTACTCTACTCTATGGACAATTACTGAAAGATAAAGATATAAACAATACTATTCTACTCTTTATAGTAAAACCTATTAATTAACTATTCTACGTCTTAACAATTTCATAAACTAACTATACAAGGAAGGATTATATTAGAGACCAACTATACATGCAATTAATAAATGTACATAATGGTTCAAAATGAACTATCTAATTCCACTCTCCTTGATTGTTCTATGGATATGCATTCACTATGATTGGAACTGGAGGAGGAGTAGTGTCAAAATGGCTTTCAAAAGAAGTAAAGAAACTGAATGGAATCAAATCTAACTTAACTTCTACAAATATGTGCAAGCTAAGGAATGTCCAATTACAGGTGATAGTAAACATGATGATTTATTCCATAAGCAAATGACTCTTAACTAAAAAGATATTATGAACAACTAATCTATTAAGAGACAAGATTCTTTTAAAGATTACTTTCATAAAAAAAGCCAATTCTTATATGAAACAAATGTAAGGGAAATCTAGCTTATAAACAAGTAAAAGACCTTAATGAAAGAAGCAAGTAGAAAACTTAATAAAACTAACTTTAATAGGAAGCAAGTAGAAAACTTAATAAAGAAAACTTTAAAATCCTATTCTACAAATCTCTTCGGTAATCACATAGTGCGAGGAACGGGTCCTACTACTATGATCAATTTACAAGGTGCTAGTATACTTCCCTAGAAATTAACACATCTAACCCTAAAATCAAAATTCACAAGGATAAATCAAGCCAAACTAAAGATATAATTACCACACATTACGACAGTATTGAAGAAGGAAATTAGAAACCAAAAGAAAGAGAATCACAAAGCATAACTCAAAGCATATTCAAGGTGAAAGGAGGTGAAAGATAGGAATAAAACTTAATAAATACTTTAAACAATATAACCTATAGTCCTAATGATAAACATAACCATTATCTAACTACCATAGTCAAAAAATATTCCAAAAGCTAAAGAAACAGAGCTTTAAAGAGGCTTAAAATGAATTAAGAACACTAAAGGTTGAACGAAGGGCTGTGTAAAAGAATGAAATATAGGTTTGAATGATAGGCTTAAAAATATGTCTAAATGATAGTCTGTATAGAGATAATAGTATAAAATGGCCTAAATGATCTAATTATCAGTTGATCTCGTTCACATTAAAACAAAATGCATAAAGACAGTAAGTAAACCTACTGATTTATCAAATCAGATAGCATAATAACTTAAACTAACTCATAATTATAAGGACATCATTATGTATTGCATTGTTAAACAGACTAAAATATAACCAAATGAATTTATGAAAAAATGAAAATGAACAAAACCGAACCTACTGTAACTTGATCCTAATATATCAAAGCAATCTACCCTATGTACTTGGTAGCATAAGACTGAACAGTAAGCTGAAAATACTGGAAAGGAAATTGAAAGAAAACTAGGTGCGCAACTGGTCAATTTTAATCTATGAAATAAGAACTATATTATCGACACAACATTATAATAAAACACATGCTATAGGAAAAAATCAAATGAACGATTACACTAATTCAATTGCATAAAAAAACTGGAAATTAAACTATACTAATTGCAAGGAAAGGGATGATGAAAATACACACAAGAATGAAAACCACTGGTTGATGAGGGGACCTCTTAACAATCAGGGTGACGCTTCCTAAATTCTTACATGAACAAGATCATATACACAACAGGAATGTAACTTCTATTAAAAATGCGAAAAATTATTACAGAGTCTCTCTTTGAAATTGACTGACATAATGTAAAAACTAGAACTCTTCTCTTGCATGGAACAAAACTGAACCTACTGTAACTTGATCCTAAGATATCAAAGAAATATACCCTGTGTACTTGTCAACATAAGACTGAACAGTAAGATGAAAAGACAGGAAAGGAAATTGAAAGAAAACTAGGTGCACAACTGATTACTTTTAATCTATGAAATAAGAACTAGATTATCGACGCAGCATTATAATAAAACACATGCTACAGGAAAAAATGAGTTGATGAGGAGCCATCTCAGCAATCAAGGTGATGCTTCCTAAATGCTTACATGAACAAGATCATATACACAGTGTTGGGAACTCTATATGCAAGTTAATTAAAGCCAACATACAAAATGTTCAATATAAATTGTCAACCCAGGAAAGTCTTTTTATTACAAAGATAATTTACATTGTATGTGCTTAAACATGAAGTAGTTGATGTTGTTGAATAAACTATCCTACCTATCTTTTCATCCCAACTCTTCCCATGATTAGCTTAATTTAATTTACCTTCCTAAGAATGCAGAATTATGATTACCTTCTTACAACTTTGATCTAGAAATAAACATCTAGACTTAATTTTGCAGCATGTTAAAACCTAATATACCAGGCCATATGGAAATCCATTATAACTATCTCAATCCAACTTAATCTAAGAATAAAAAATGCAGAAATTGAACTCAATAATTATATTTATAAATGGACTGAATTAGCAAAACTCAAGAAAGACAACAATTGAAAGAAACTAGGGATGATCTTGGTTGTTACAGCTATCATACAAGTGCATAAGGAAAATTAACATGCACAGTCGACTGTCACACCACTCTGCTACAGCTTACAGGAAATGAAATTACTGATCAATTGAGGAAACACAGAATGAATCATTACTGTTGCAGCTGTTATAAAAGAATGCAATTACTATAACATCCACACCACACGACAGAAAATATAAATACCTAATTAACTTGGAAATATCTGTAGGAAGGCGGTCCTAGCCTTCAAACAAATACGTCGGAGACTAACACAAGCTAAAACATAGAAATCAGAAGAATCTTTCTCCTTGTATTAGATGATGGAATGAAAGAATAGTCTCTGTCACAACTTAAACAATATTATCAATTATTTTCCAACCCTTGGCTTTGAACAATTCCTAATATTTATACATCAATCATAACTTCTACACACTAATATCGGCAGCTATGAAGATCTACGATCTTCAGGCTACCCTATTACAATGATCTGTTACAACTATGGGAGAAATAGAAGCAAGGAATATAGGAAGCATGTTGCATGAGTCGATAATGAAGTCAGAAACCAATTAAGTATTCCTCTGTCAGTTGCAACTACCCTTGAATAATGGTGTGCTGCTGAGGTCAAGTCTGTTGCAACTACCCTTGAATAATAGCATGTTACTGAGGTCAAGTCTGTGAGCACAATTGGCAATAGATGTTCATCTCTTCTAGAAACCGCTTGACCTGATGCACCTATATTCTTCACGTTTTCAACAATCTTCATGAAATCCAACTTATTAGCATAATTCAAGAGGTAAAGCCCTGTTTATTACAATCATAAGTATTAATAAGATAAAATAATAAGTAATCATACCTATGAGGAATCAGGGCTCCAATGAAGGAAAAACATATGTTTGGTGCATAAAAATGGGATAATATAAGGAAAAAAGAGTATAGTGAGTGTGGTCAAAAAGGGGTAATTTATGGGCCCAACATTTCCCCTAACTGTCCTGCTGCATGTCCCTATGAAACAACCTCCATTAGTCCAAATCTGAATCTGGCCTTGTACTTTGTTCATGGAGAGAGGAAAATTTATAAGGGAGCTCAGGTGATCCCTATGCTTCTAGAAATACATTGTAGGAAACCCAATATCTCCAACACTACTCCTCTTATGCCTTTGTCAAAAATAAATATTCCCTGTATGGTTTTGCTGGCCAATAGATAAGAGGAAATTTGAACTTGATTCCTAGCCAATTAGCTCCACATTTCCTTATACATCCCATGTATCCTTTGACCCTCAAAAGATCATGTTTAAAGTTCCTAAAATAGTAAGGGCCCCTATTATGCAATGATAAAGGAGAAACATACCATCTATGCTTACTGCCTTCCAGAGCTGATTGTTGCTGCATGGTAATTAGACTGACACACTTAGAGATGACCCTTTCTTGAAGTTCAACTATCTGTTGGGTCTCGATGGAATATGTAAGCCTTTTCCATTGCAGAGCAAGGATAAGGAAAGGAGATTGAGACTCACTTCGAACCCAAAGATTAGTGTTACCCTCATTGTGAGAATAGGTCTGGAAAGATCTCTTCCACTACACATGATTGCTGACAAAGGAGCAAAAATACCTCGATTGAACATCCCCAAGGTAAGGGGTAGGGTTCGAATGGTGGCCCAAAGGACTAGCCATTTCATGTAAGTAAAGTTCGTAGAGTAGGTTCTGCTCAATGATATTACTTTCCATAAAAGTTTCCAGAAACTGGGCTGAGGCTTCCATTTCATAAGGTCTCCCCTCCTTTACTACTTTCAATTTAAAACAAATAAATTGTTCAAACAAAAACACTGGGTGAGAAGTAGATGGCGCTTTGGTGCTTAACAATTGTTGGGAAAGAGTATACAGTTGGTCCTTCTCCACCTGCATAGATTTGAACTTTTTCAGTTTATTCAATTCTTTATGTATCCCTTCCCATTATAATTTCCGGAACATCAATTCTTCTGCCCATTTTCCCCTCAATTCTCTCATAGTATTCTCATGATCAGCGAGGGGAATCATTCCTTCTTTATACTTGTCCACCTTCCTCTTCCATTTATTCACTTCTATTTTTAACAATGAGAGCTCTTTGATCAGCCCCTGGATTCTTTCATCTCCTTCTTTTTGCTCATCATCAAAGTTCATATTGACAAAGTTCTAGGAAAATTGAGTGCATACCTTGCCATCTGATGTTTTAGCTTGAGCATTCTACACTAGGGGTGTAACAGGTTCCTTTTATATCAAGGTTTCAATAGTCTCTGTCTGAATAGGTACTTCTACAACCACTCCTGGGGATGCTGGTTCTTGTGTAACAGCGTCTTCTTTTTGAAGCTCCCCTTCAACAACTTCAGCCTGTGTGGTCACTTCTGCCATTAATTCTGAGGGTTCCAATTCGTGTGTGACAACATCCTTTTCCTGAAACTCTCCTTCAACAACTTCAGCATTCAATTGTGAAGACGTTGGTTCTTGTGTAACAACTTCTTCCTGAATTTCAATTTCCACATATGCTTGATTCCTAGCTATAGCTACTTGGATTTCAGCTGTGGATTTGACAGGGAGACGCAAGACTACTGGTTCTTGTGTATCAGTGCCCTGTCCCCCCATTTCTTCATGCTACTGGAATTGCTCTTGAGCTACTTCCATATCTCCCGAAAGATGAAACTATTCCCCAAATACATCAGTCTCCCCTGATGACTGTGACTGCATCTATTCATCTTCTCCTAGCTCCACATCATGGATTATGTCTACCTCAGGATAATGAAGCTTCATCAAGGATTTCTGAGGATGTTGGTTCTTATGTAGCAACATCCTGATTGACTTCATTATCTTCCTGTTGTTGGGACTCCTCCACTAGCTCTGTACCCTGAGATGGTTCTAGGGTCATAGTCAAGAATTCTAAGTTTGGATCAAGAATTACCTCAATCTCTAGTTTACCTGCTTCTTTTTGAATGGTGGATTCAAAAAAAAAATCTGAAGGTGATAGTTATTTTCTAGCAACATTCTTATTGGCTTCAGTATTCCCTTTATTAAGCTAATCCATCAGTTCTAATGGCTGAGGCTATGATTGCTCAGCTTCTTCCAATTCTATATTGGGGATTAGTCCTACTTCTGGTTCATCTTCTTTCCTTAATTCTACATTAGGTGCTTCTTGTTCTTCTTCAGCTCTTGGTGCAATATTTTGGTTTCCAAATGAGCGCACTATGACTGTGTAACCTGATTGACTAAAAATTTCCCCACATGCAGGGCAGACTACTTTCTCCATTTCTTCATCATCCTTAGCGGGAGATGATCCTTCTAACTGGTCTGCAACTTCTACCAGTGTGTGCAGCCTTCTCTCTACCTATTTCTTACATACCTCCTTCCAATTCTCCAATTCTTTCCAAAGAAATTGCACTTCTTCCTTCAGTAACCCATTTTCATACAAATGCCCCTCAATTTGAGGCTCTTCTACAACAGGATCCTATGGAGCATTGTTTGTCCTTGGTCTCAAAATGGGAAATTTAATGTTTGCTTCAATATCTGCCCATTTTTCCCACACTGCTTCAACTGCTATTAGTAATCTCATTCTCCTTCTCCTCACTGGTCAATATGCTTGTATTTCTTATCTTGACCTTCTTCTCTTCCTTTAGGGTACAAGGGCTTCCAACCCTGTAGTTAAGGTAGAAGGAATATTTCTTGTTTCATCCTCCCCTCTGTCCTCTGCCATCTCTATTTTTTCTTCAATTAAAGTTCCCCCCCCATTCAAGATAGGATTCGATGGTGAGGACCTCTGCATTTTCTCCTGTTATCACAACTCCCACAATTTCAACTTCAACTGTCGCATCATCCAATGCTGCTCTAGTTTCAGCTTCAGCTGCTGGAGCTCCCAAATTATCTATCTCCTCTATAGGGTTTTCTCCTACTACATCCTCCACCAATTCTTCCTCTTATTCTGATCCTATCTCAACTCCCCCCGTAACTAAATTGGAGGGACTCTGGTCCTCCTGCTCCTCCTCCAATTGAACACCCAACATAAGTGTAGGTGCCCTTACTTCCTCTCTGATTGGAATCTCAGTAAAAAGTATAGGTCCCTGGGATATCTGAGGTTGGCTAGTAAATTGTTCCCATGTTTGATTTCTTTGAGCTAGGGCCCTTAAGATTAAAATTTTAATGAGGCCTTGATGGGTAAGGGAAGCGTATGGATACTTAGTTGCTTTGACAAATCCCGCCATGTGATGTAGGTATTTGAATAGAAAAAATGGAACATTAAGTAGATTTATGTGGTGTAAGTGAGATAACAATGGAAACTCAGAATAATAGATAGTTTGGTACCTACCTTCACATGTGATATAATTTTTGAGTAATATGACCACTTGATCCCGCAGGAAAGGCAATGACTATAATTCTATTCCCCGTCGTGATGGATGCAATTGTTCACCTACCACCAAAAAGTCTTGTACTACAGCGGCATTGGAGTTCTTCTTCCAAACCAAGATCTTCCTACCTATGGGAGGGTAGTAAACTTAGCTACAATCACCTCAAAAACTTCTATTTGCAATCCCCTAACCTCCAAGTGAGTTTTTGTAAGGTTTAAAGCGAATTGCAAAGCAGTTTCATGATGAAAACCATTGAGACGTTGGAAAAACTTAGTCCAGCCCGCGACTTCAAAGATAGAGAAAACTTCAACATTCTTCTGTAATTCCTATGTGTTTGGAGGTTCATTCCAGACCGGAATACCCATGTTATATTTGCTTATAAATTCTAGTATTCGCTTAGGCAATTGCAGGATCCGACAATGGATATTTCAGTGCAAGACATGCACGAACAATGGAGGTTGGAGTTGGAAAATTTGGAAAGTTAAGACGGAAGTAAGCATAGAATCATTGGTAATATTTTTCCCCAAATTAGGAAAAGGTAGTAGTTGTGAAATAAATTTGAGTAGACATTAAATCGTGGGAATGGGAAGTTAACGAAGTACAGGTGTAACTACAGATAAAAAAAAGGTAGGTATGATTAAGTCTGGCAAATCTGCTTAAATGCTTAATCATGTAAATAACCAGAACCGTACCTTAGTAATTATGGGATGAACCATAACTTATCGAAGTAATAAAATGTGTCAATGTGGCCTTCAAATTTAAATATTATTATGCACGTGCTACCATGATCCTTCTCCCGGTGAATCAAAATCTATCTTGTCAATCCTAACGGAATCATAATTAAAGCTGTGAAGTGAGTCGAAATCAGAAAAATCACGGGCGGCATAAATTTTGGATGAATTTGAAGGACTTGCAGCCCAACTATGGACAAAGTTGGAGGAGTTGCAGCCACAAGCCATAGGAATACTCAACCAAATTAGCAGAGTCACAGCCACTAAAAAGAGTAAAAGTAGGAAAAATTTTAACAAAGTTGCGGCTACGGTAACAGGAAAATGGCCGATATTTACGGTGTTGTAGATGTGATGGAACAAAAAAGTAGGCAAGTTTCTATGGTGTTGCATCAGGAAAATGGGAAAAATAATCATGGTTTTACGGTGTGGTAGCTGCGATGGAACGAAAAGGTAGGAAAGGTTTTACGGTGTTGCAGCTGCAGAATGGGAAAAGTAGGTAGAGTTTTACGGTGTTACAACTGCGATGGAATAGAAAAGTAGGAAAGGTTTTATGATGTTGCAGCTATGGAATGGGAAAAGTAGGAAGGATTTTACGGTGTTGCAGTTGCGATCAAATGGAAAAGTAGACAAGGTTTTACGAATTCGCAGCTGCAACGGGGCCAAAAAATAGGAAAATTTTGCATATTTGCAGCTGCACAGAACTGTTCATCATTCAATTTTTTCTTCTGTAAGGAGCTCTTCCAAAAAAAAAAAATTAAAATAGGTGTGCATGGTTGTCAGGACCGGTCATGACCATTGCTCCTTAAGTAAATTCCTACATAGATTCTAAAAAAATATATCAAGTGTAAAGGAAATAAGCATTAATTTATTTATGTACAAAAATTTTGTGTGGAAATTGCAGCGACTTTCTAAATATTGACAAGGGCAGAGAAAGAACCCTTCCCTTGCTCCAACTGGTATCCTAAATCAGCTGCAATTTGTGAAACAAACACGTCCCTCAAAATTGGCTTATGATACAGTCGTAACCTGTGACCGTTAGCAAATAATGGTGCACGATTCTCATCAATGGTGACCAGGAGGATTGTACCATTGTCGAATACTCTGTCTATCAGATATGGACCTAACCATCTTTTGCGTAGCTTATCTTTAAATCCCCTTTTGAATATTGAATCATATAATATCGCCCAGTCTCCCTCATAGAATACATGCTTCTTGATGAACCAATCATGCCAATTGGATCTCTGTTGCTGAATTAATGCTATATGATCCATAGAAACTATGCGTTTTTCCTCAAGTTCATTCAATTGATTCAATCTATTCCTATGGCATTCAGTTACATCTAATTTTACCTCCATGGCTGTCTTCAGGGTTTTGATTTCGAATTCAATAGGAAAGACAACGCTCTTTCCATACACCAAGTCATAAGGGGAGAAACCTATAGTATTGCACCACATAGTATGATATGCCCACGGTGCTTCCAAAAGTCTATCATCCCATTCTCTGTGATGGCTCCTGACTGTTTTGGTAAGGATCACTTAAATAACTCTATTGGTACTTTCCACCTGGCCATTGGCATGGGGATGGTAAGATGAAGTTATTATATGCTGAATATGGTACTTCTATAGCAAATCTTCAAATTTGTGTGACACAAATTGCGGTCCTCCATCTTTGATTACTTCCTTGGGTATTCCAAAATGAGTAAATATTTCTCCATACAGGAAATCTATTACAGCTTGGTCATTGCCTTTCACCAAAGCACAACTTCTACCAATTTTGTCATGTAGTTAGTGCAAACTAAAATGTAGGCTTTCTGTTTTGAATGAGGATTGATAGTCCCAACAAAATCTAAGGCCCATTTTTCAAAAGGTTCCACCACCAACTGCGGTAGAAGAGGCATTTCTTCCAATATATTAGGTTGGTTCATTCTTTGACAGTTTTCACAAGATTGGAAATATTTCTTGGCATCCCTGAAAATAGTTGGCCAATAATAACCCATTCTCAACACCTTATGACTTATTCTCCTGTCTACAAAATGTCCCCCACATAGCTCATCATGACAGGCCTTCAATATATGGAAGAATTCATCCTCCCTTACACATCTCTGAATCTCAATATCAAGACCTGTGTAGAAAAGATGTCCATCTATCCATCAATACCTGGAACTTTTCTTTAATAATCATTCTTTTTTCTCTTTTTGACAAGTGTGTCAGAAGCTTACCTGCAGCAAAGTAGTTAGCAACATCTACATACCAAGGGGAATGAGCTGAAACTACAAACAAGTGTTCATCTGGGAAAGAATATAAACCTTGCTTCCAAGAGTTTTTGAATCTCTTCCTTCACTATGTCCCTAATATTAGGGTTCATCCTTCATTGTGGCTGGCACACATGTCGGGAGTCATTTTTGATATAAATGTGGTGGGTGCACAGATTAGAAGGGATACCCTTCATGTCTGTGTACTCCCAAGAGAATTCCCCCTTATTGTTTTCAAGAGAGTGATTAGGCATTTTTATTCATTTAGAGTAAGATTGGGATTGATATCCAGGGTTTTTCCCAGCTTTATCTCGACTGGAACACTTTTCGAACTTTTCAATACTGGAACTATGTGAGTGTCACTGAATAATGTCTCCTCTGTGAGATTTTCTTATTCTTCTTCTCCTAGAGTACTATTCAGGATCTGATAAATTTGTTTGTTGACAGAAGTGGGCTCACTGATGAAACTATTGATGTCATTTTCCTTTGATTCATCCTTAAAAGTCAAGGCCTTCCCTATCATTAACAGTGGCTATACGCCCTCCTCTTCCTCTAGCTCCATCCATAATGGAGTTTCAGCTTCTAGAATAGGTCGAGATGGAGGGTAGAGGGTAACGTTCTTTGTTTTAGTCCCATCTAATATGGTCATAGACCCAGACCGACGGTTGATGCAAGCATTTGCTGTAGCTAACCAGGGCCTTCCCAGGATCAGTAGGTGTCCTCCTAGGTGCGACTTGGGTTGTAGAACCAAGAATTCAGCTAGATATTCCCATGAATCAACTGAGACGATGAGGTCATCCAAGATTCCCTCAGGTTTGATGGTGGACCTATCTGCAAGTTCTGGAATAGTAGGGGTTGGCCTAAGATTGGTGAGCCCAATTTTTCTTACAATTTCTATGGTCATGACGTTAATAGTTGTGCCTAAATCTACCAGTACATTTGGTATCTACGTATTCCCAATCTGCACAGTGACAGTGGGGTTCCTAGGATCATTGTATTTAGCCAGGAGGGTTTTTGCCCATTATCAATTCAAATAATTTCCATATAACATGGACAGTGGGAGGATCCCTGGGATTTCTTCCCAGTTTTCTTATACACAGATCTCGAACAGTTCTGACATATATAGGCACATCATGAACAACCTGTAGCAGTGGAATTTTGACATAGAGGTTTTTTAACTCTCCTAGGAGGTTAAATTGGGGTTGCTCCACTACCTTATGTAGTGTTAGTATTTCAAGATATGGAGGTTCCCTAATCAGTTGGGTAGGCTATGTGTCAATAGATGGTTCTTCTTGTGTTTCAGCCAGTGTCTCAGTAGGAATTTCAGCGTCCTCAATAATGGGGATCATTGCATTGGATAAGTACTGCTGGTTCATCCTTTCTTCAGACACAGAGCATGGAGTATC
Source organism: Pseudotsuga menziesii (assembly GCA_001517045.1). Taxonomy (NCBI): domain Eukaryota; kingdom Viridiplantae; phylum Streptophyta; class Pinopsida; order Pinales; family Pinaceae; genus Pseudotsuga; species Pseudotsuga menziesii. The sequence goes on from LPNX011020006.1 coordinate 238,160, forward strand.
CTCAATGACCAAAGGCTCTACTACCCTCCTTGATCGTAAGCGGATATTGTTACAGGGAATTGGAGTAATGGAGTAAGTGGGCATATTGGAAGTCTCAAACTAGTGGACTTCTTTACTGTTTGGGTTGGGGTTAGGTTGAGTAGGAAGCTACGATCATATAGGCGTATTAGGTGCAGCATTGTTCTGGAGTTACAGCTGGGGCTGCTAATACTGCTGGTATGGTTGAGGGTATTGTTGAGGAGGCTATGGTTGATGAGGAAACTATTGTTGTATAAATTGTTAAGGAGGTTAGCTATGGGGAAACTAGTTTCTTGGATGGAAGTTACTCCACCCAGGAGAGCAAGAGTTCTGTTGGTTTGGTGGCTGTGTCCAAGAGTTCAAGGAGTTCAAATTTTGCATTGGAGGTTGAGAAGGATACCATTGATGGTTGGAATAATATGAAGGGAATTGTGTATTCATGTGATGCATATTATTCCAATTATTCATGTTATTCGAAAATGGAAATGATTATGGATTCATACCTTGGTTTCGAGGCTACCAAGGCTTTTTATGGAAAATGAAGTAGGCCGGTTCCACATCTAGAGTTGATACCTACAAAACTTCCTTCACTTGAGGTAGTGAGGGGCATTCCTTCGTATCATGTTTCAGCTCATAGAGCTGACACGCTTATACCTTTTTGAGAGGGAACTCATTCAGGGGATGTTTTTACATACATTTAGGGTAGAATACACAGAGTGTTAGATCCTCTACTACTTGTTTCTACTTTTCTCTCAGGACATCTATTTCTGAGGAGATGGATCTCATCATTTCTATCTTGAAGTTCTCAATAAGGTTTCCTATTTCTTCCCGGGTAGCTCCCCCATTAGATGAATTCTGTGTTCTGTCCAAGAAATCTCATTCTAATTTATCATGTTTGTTGTTCCTGGAAGATCCTCTGGAATACCTCTTGCACAATTCAACAATCTTTTCAAAGGATTCCTTTGAGACATCCCCCTTTCCTAGTAGGTTCAACATGTCTAGGAATTCTTTCCTAATCCCATGGGGTAGTATTATCTTGAGCACATTTAACCCCACATTAGTCTGTCCAACTCTCTGCATATTGTACAAAATCCTCTCAGCAAAATATTCCAAGATTTCTTCATCCCTTTGTACCATCTTGAACAGTTCTTCTCTTTTATATTTGGTGTTGCAGTACTCCTGATATTTTTCTAGGAACACCTATTTCATTCGGTCCCAAGTGGTGACATTTCCACCACCCAGGCTCATGAACCAACGTAATGCATTATCCTTCAAAGTAGTAGGGAAAAGTTTCAACTTCTGCATGATCTTCTAGATCGCATATGTTATTCATGTTTTCTTTTGCTCTCTCCTCTCTCTTCTTCCACTGATCGTATCGCTTCTAATGGAATTGTGTCCACTCCTATTTTTTCACCACCTTCCTGTTAATGTGATAAATCAAGTCTCGGTCAATTGATCCCACAGTACTAACTCTGTCTTCCTTCGTAGGGACACCTAAGGGTATCGCAGCTTCTCCTGTGTTCTCCACTGTAGAAACTGATGCTTCCACCCTGGCAATAATTGGGCTTCTTCTGACAGAGGACCCCTAATGGAGAGATCTGATAGAGGAATTGGTTCTAGAAACTAGATCGTCAATGAATGTTCTTCTTCCCAATGCTGGATTTTTTCCACGACCTCGACCACCTGCAATGTTAGTATTCTGGGGAGTTCTAGGGGTTGTAGGAATGTCGCATTGTACCCTTCGTGTATTCGTGCAACCCAAAACATACAAACTTAAAAACTGAATAAAAATGAATGGATGCAACTACTATGGTGTCTAATAATTATCTTCCCCGAAAACGGTGCCAAAATTTTGGGCACTCTATATGCAAGTTAATTAAATCCAACATATAGAATGTTCAATATAAATTGTCAACCCAGGAAAGTCTTGTTATTGAAAAGATAATTTACACTGTCTGTGATTAAACACTAAGTATCTGATGTTGTTGAATAAACTATCCTACCTATCTGTTCAACCCAACTCTTCCCATGATTAACTTAATTTAATTTACCTTCCGAAGAATGCAGAATTATGATTACCTTCTCACAACTTTGATCTAGAAATAAAAGATTCAGGAAATAAACATCTAGACTTACTTTTGCAGAAAGTTAAATCCTAATCTACCAGGACATATGGAAATCCATTATAACTATAAAAATCCAACTTAATCTAAGAATAAAAAATGCATAAATTGAACTCAACAATTATAACTGTAAATGGACTGAATTAGAAAAACTCAAGAAACACATCAATTGAAAGAAACTAGGGATGAGCTTGGTTGTTACAGCTATCACACAAGTGAATAAGGAAAATTAACCTACACAGTCGACTGTCACACCAATCTGTTGCAGCTTACATGAAATGAAATTACTGATCAATTGAGGAAACACACATTGAATCATTACTGTTGCAGCTGTTATAAAAGAATGCAATTACTGTAACATCCACACCACATGACAGAAAAGATAAATACCAAACTAACTCAGAAATCTCTGTAGGAAGGAGAGGTCATCCTTCGAAAAGAGATATCGGAGACTAAGACAAGCTAAAACACAAAAATTAGAAGAATCCTGCTCTTTGTATTAGATGATGGAATAAATGTACAATATCTGTCACAGCTTATACAATATGATCAATTATTTTCCAACCCTTGGCTCTGTATAATTCCTAATATTTATACATCAATCTTCATAACTTCTACCCACTAATATTGAGAATCCATGAAGATCTAGGATCTTCAGGCTTCCCTATTACTACGCGTTGTTACAGCTATGGGAGAAACAGAAGCAAGGAATATAGGAAGTCTATTGCATGAGCCGATAATGAAGTCATAACCCAATTAAGAATTCCTTCGCCAGTTGTAGCTACCCTTGAATAATGGCATGCTGCTAAGGTCAAGTCTGTTGCAGCCTTAGATGTTGCAGCTTGTGTAGATGAGGATCTTTGACTACATTCCACTTGCAAATATGGAGTCCGTGACCACAGCTGGCAATAGATGTTCGTCTCTTCTAGAAACTTCTTGACCCGATGCACTTGTATCCTTCATATTTTGAACAATCTTCATAAAATCCAACTTATTAGCATAATTCAAGAGGTAAAGCCCTGTTTATTACAATCATAAGTATTAATAAGATAAAACAATAAGTAATCNGGAAAAAAATCTGTTTGGTGCATAAAAAAGGGATAAGATAAGGAAAAAAAGTATAGTGAGTGTGGTAAAAAAGGGGTAATTTCTGGGCCCAACACACAGCAGGAATGTAACTTCTAGTAAAAATATGGAACAGTATTACAGAGTCTCTCTTTGAAATTGATTGACAGAATGTAAAAAATAGAACTCTTCTCTCGCATGGAGGCATTTATGTATATATCATTTACAGGGATGAGCAGGTCGACCCTTTCAGTGGTCGACCGCTCCTAAATTTAGTCACCATTATTACAACCAAACTGATCGAATGCCAACACACAACACTTCTCCTTCTTCCTCATGTGTTGGTTCTCCATTGTGCATGATATGGCATGAGAATTCACTTTGATGTGGACTAGTGTCATGGTGTCGAGCAGAGGATGCAAGCTAATGAGACTTCTGGAATGAAGGTCATTCTAGCATCCAGATGTGTGGAAACATAACAGTTGCAGATGGTTCTATCCTTTAACGCTTGGGAATCTGCCAATGAACATTGTGTGGTTTGATCGACGAGTTGGATGGTGAGTTAGATGCGCTCTGCGCATATCTAGTGTGATGTGTGTCCAGTCGTTGGCTCATCCAAAAGATCATAACCTGTAAAAAAATTCATACATATATCAAACATGCTCCTAAATGTTAGAATAATCAACCCATAGTTAGCTATAATTAATCCATTTTTTGTCTTATTTTCCTAGTTTCCATATTTCACCTTATGCAAGTTGTCATCCACACATCCAAAGTGGTCAAACTTGCTAAATTTGAGTCATGGAGTGCTTGGGAAACCACTTGGAATGAAATCTACTTTATTCTTGGCCTTCCTAGTACATGTCTTCTTTTTCTACTTTATTGCCTGCTTTTTCTGAGTTGTAAGGCAATTAGGAAAGTTTGACTAGGTGAAGTTAACTTGTTTTTTGTCCTCATCATCCTCCACCCTTTTCTCCTAATAAAAGAATTTATGAGTTGTCCTTCCATCATCTATTAGCTTGCCTAATTTATTTTTCCAATTCGTGAGTTCCTAGACAGATTTTGAAACTACTTTATGCACCTATGGGGGATTTGCTTAGATTTAGTAATCCTTCTTTTGACCAAATTTGAATGGCATCCTTATTCATTTGAATCTCTCATGTAATTATTTATTATTGTATCCTATGACTTCATAGGTTTGGCTATTGTACACTTATTCAATACAGATTAGTGTTCTGCTCCATATTCAGTCTCCTTTGTGTATAATTTGCATGTGTAATTGGCAATTTTTGTGAGTATAATTGTTATAACACCTGGGTTAAATTTACACATCATATCAGAGCCTTTGTAGATCAATTTCTCTCCTTCCAATTTGTTATTGCAGGTTTGACATCATTGACTGGGATCATTCTACTGACTGAAGGGACAATTTCTGAGCTATGGATCAATCTCAGAAGATCATCTTGACTCCATTTAACTTCTTTGAATGGAAAGAAAATATGGAGATATTGTTGAGAGTGAAATTCCTCTATAGAGTGACTATGGAAATAGAAGCATAGCCCAATGCAGTTGTAGAGAAAATTAAATGACACAATAGGAGGGATGAGGCCTATGGTCTCCTATGTTTGAGCATATCCAAAGACCTCCTTTTCCATTTTGATGGATTAACATCACCAAATGAAGTATGGGAGAATATTCTTGAGATTTTTGGTAAGACATATGAGATGAGGGGAGATCAAATTGAAAATGAATTGATCTCCCTGAGTCCCAATAGCTTTGAATCCCTGCAACTCTATTTTTCCAAGTTCAAAGCCCTTGTTTTGCAGCTAAAATAGTGTGGGATCGAAAATAAGGATGAGAAATTGGTTTTTTCCATACTCTCAAATCTTGGCCCTAACTATTCAATGTTTTTCTCGACCTTCTATGCCACAAAGTTGATAGCTCGATCCTGGAAAATGCCTAGCCTTGCATATTTCATGGAATCTCTCACACAAGAACAAGATAAATTGGTGATGATGGGCACCATCAAACCTTCCAAAGACCAAGCTCTGGCTATTGGAGATTTGAGGGTGGATTAAAAAATCAAGAAGAAATATAAGAAGCCACCTGATCAAAAGAGAGATAAGAACAAGTCTCCAAATGAGCCCCAAAGCTCCAAGAAGTACTTCCAGAAGAAGAAGAACAAAGGAGGAAAGAGCAAGTGTGCATACTGCAGTAAGGGAAATCATCCTAAAAGCTCCTACATGAAGAAGAAAATTGACATGCTGACCCAACTCCTGGAGAAGAATGGCATCTCCCTTCCTAACAGCTCAAAGAAGAGGGAAGGAGGATCAAATTCAGAAGACAGAGAGAGAGTTCATGCATTGGTTGCTGGCACATCAAGCTCACCTAGTTTCATCATTGATTCTGGAGCTTCAAGAGTGTCTATTTGTTGGGTACTCTAAAGATTCAAAAGGGTACAAGCTAATAAATTTGATCACAAACAAATTCTTCATTGAAAGGAGTGTTCAGTTCCAAGAAGATCCCCTAGCAGCATTGGAAGTTGGAGAATCCTCTTCACCACCAGAACAATTGAATGTAAGTGAAGAGATAGTTGAACTTGCTGATTCTGATATGTCTGATAATGATGATTTAATTGCATATACTAACAGTCCTACAAGACCAAAATGGGTAGAAAATACCATTCATGCAGCTAGAGAATTAGCTAGAAATCCTAATGATCCTAGGAGGACTAGATCTCAGTTTGAGAGTGCTCTGTGCATGAAAGATCCTATGTTTGCAAAAAAATGCTATCTGATTGTTGAATCAGACCCACAGACATATGAAGAGGTAGAAAATGATCCAAGATGGAAAAAATCCATGAAATAAGAGTTCTTCTCACTCCAGAAGAACAACACTTGGGAGCTGGTTGATCTTCCCCCAGGGAGGAAGCTAGTTCAGTGTAAGTGGGTTTACAAAACCAAATTTGCTACTGATGGTTCACCTTTGAAATACAAGGCTATATTGGTAGCCAAGGGCTACTCATAGTTACATGGCATATATTACAATGAGACATTTGCACCAGTGGCAAAGATGGACTCCATCAGGCTAGCCTTAGCCATTGCAGCTTCGAAGCAGTGGGAAGTACACCACATGGATGTGAAGTGTACTTTCCTTAATGGAGATATCATTAAAGATATTTAAATGCATCAGCCTCAAGGATTTTATACTAATCCATCTCTTGTGTGTAGGCTAAAGAAGTCATTGTATGGGCTTAAGCAAGCCCCCAGGGCTTGGTATGCCAAGATTGATAGCTTTCTACTATCACTGAATTTTGTTCGATGCAAGTCAGATCCAAATGTATATTTGAAGCTGATCCATGGTTCATTAATGATTATTGTTTTGTATTTTTATGACCTTCTCATTACCGAAAGCTCAAAGGATGAAATTGCCTCCTTGAAGGATGCAATGAACCATGCATTCTCAATGACTGATTTGGGCTTATTGAGCCAATTCTTGGGGCTCAAGATTTCTCAAACCAAACAAGGAATCAAAGTACATCAGTCCAAGTATGCCTTGTATTTTCTGAACAAATTCAACATGAAGGATTGTAAGCCAAGAAAGACTCCTTTCCTTTCAGGAGTTAAGCTTGAAGAAGCTGATTCTTCACCTATGGTAAACAATACACTGTATAGGCAATTGATTGGATGTTTGTTGTATCTTACACATACTCGACCTGATATTTCTTATGCAGTAAATGTGTCTTCAAGATACATGGATCAACCTCATGAGATCCATTGGAGAGCAGCCAAAAGGATCCTTAACTTTGTTCAGGGAACAAGGACTCATGGGATCTTCTACAAAGCTAAATCTGATCTTGATTTGATTGGGTTTACTGACAGTGATTGGGAAGGTGACAACATAGATCAAAATTCAACATCAAGATATGTGTTCATGCTTGCTAAAGGACCGATCAGCTGGTCAAGCAAGAAACAGAGTGCCATTGCACTCTCATCTACAGAAGCAGAGTACAGAGGAGTTGTAAATGCGACAACTCAATGTTTATGGTTGCAGGGCTTACTTGGTGAGTGTGGCTTCAAATCAGAATACTCAACTACTATCTATTGTGATAATCAGAGTACCATTCGAATATGCAATGATCCAGTTCAAAGACAGAGAACCAAACACATTGAGATCCATATGCACTACATCAGACAGCTTGTGCATGATGGCACCATTCACCTACTCTTATGTTCATCTTCAAAACAAGTAGCAGATATCTTCACCAAAGTTTTTTGAGAGAAGAAATTCAACAATCTCAAATCACTGCTGGGGATTGCTGATCATGCTGAGAAGCATGAGTGATGACAATATTTTCAAATTTTGTTTTACTGTCCATGTTTAAGGGAGGATTTTTCCCACTAGGTTTTTGCCTCTTTCCTTGGTTAAATGGACATGCAGTATGTAAAGGGTGACTAAGCCTTGTTGCTAGGCCCTATAATTTTCTGATATTTTACTCATAATTCAGGCTTAAAGGGGGGTTTTAGAATAATTAACCCATAGTTAGCTACCTTAGACATTAATTAATCCAATTTTTGTCTTATTTTCCTAGTTTCCATATTCCACCTTATGCAAGTTGTCCTCCACACATCCAAAGTGGTCAAACTTGCTAAATTTGAGTCATGGAGTGCTTGGGAAACCACTTCAAATAAAATATGCTTTATTCCTGGCCTTCCTAGTGCATGTCTTCTTTTTCTGTTTTATTGCCTGCTTTTTTTGAGTTTTAAGGCAATTGAGAAAATTTGACTCGGTGAAGTTAACTTATTTTTTGTCCTCATCATCCTCCACCATTTTCTCCTAATAAAAGCATGTATGAGTTGTCCTTCCATCATCTATTAGCTTTCCTAATTGATTTTTCCAATTCGTAAGCTCCTAGACAGATTTGGAAACTGCTTTATGCACCTATGGGGGATTTGCTTAGATTTAGTAAGCCTTCTTTTGACCAATTCGAATGGCATCCCAATGCATTTGAATCTCTCATGTAATTATTTATTATGGTATCCTATGACTTCACAAGGTTGGATATTGTACACTTATTCAATACATATTAGTGTTCTGCTCCATATTCAGTCTCCTTTGTGTGTAATTTGCATGTGTAATTGGCAATTTTTGTGAGTGTAATTGTTCTAACACCTGGGTTCAATTTCCACACTAAATAATATCAAATTTAATCAATAAAATCATGAAATAATAATAATAAACTAGAATTTGCATAAATCAAAATATATTCATACCTGAGGCTGAATGATAAGCTGTATGATAGAAATTTGTCAAAAAGATGACAAAATGGATGTCAAAAAGTGTAATTTACCAGCCGAAAATGGTGACAAAACTTAAGATCAATAATTAGAATAGTGCATGCTTTGGAAATAAAGCATCTTTGTAATTTTGGGCCAATAGTGCCTACAGTTAGTATAACTGAATGTACTAAAATAGGAATGATAGTATGTTAGCTAACGAAATAGATTAAGTTGATTATGACATGTGAGAGCCTATTTTTATCAACCCAAATGGCACTTCTCCATCCAAGTGCCAACACTTCATATTTTGGTACACAAAATGACACTTATGGATTGAGGGTTGCCTAAACACTATAGATGGGCATGACATGAGATGCATTCACTATCCAACCAGCTTGCCATTTTACCTTTCTATATGTTGATTTCTGTACATGAATATCTCCATAGCAACTCGCGTACATACGTGAATATCTTCTTTGACAACCCATGTACTGTACGTGACTATTCTCATTACAACCCGCGTACAGATCTGTATGTGGGTTTCCCTTATAGCAACTCACATGTCATACGTGGGTTTCCCTCATAGCAACTCGCGTGTCATACGCAGGTTGCCAATATCAATAGTTGTGTACACATCCATTCAACATTAAAAATAATAAAACATGATTAATGGAGTTTTTTGAGCCCTAATCATTAACTATCTCAACTGTCTCAACCTCCTCAACCTTCGAAACCGCCCTATTTCCCAAAGTATAAATAGAGGCCTTGGGGAGGGCATTAATCAATCATAATTGGAGAGCAAAGTTATGTTGGTGGTATATATTGAAAATTATTTAAAGCAGCAGAACTCAGAATCCTTTGGTTGCAGAGGATTCCTTGTCTCAGGAATTGGGTTGTACACTTATCTCATTCACTATTGTTAATAAAGAGAATTCTTCTTCCAACTTTGTGTTGAGTCTCTCTCATGTATCATTTTTGATGAATATTTTTTATCAAGCACTCTATATATTGTTCATCTAACTTGTCATATATACATGTATAAGATTGTAGTTGGAGAATTTTCTCTTTCCAGGTGAAGGAGGTGCATCCCTGAAAGCTTTGGAGAGAAGCAAAGCGGGAGAAGAGAAATATTGGATCAACCGTTGTTAATCGGGTGAGTTCAACATTTCTTCCTATTCCTTTTCTGTACTTTAAAGCTGATTGTCTGCAAGTTTTATAAGTACGTTGGTAACCCCAGACCCTAGGTTATAAGGTTGTTTGTTCCTGAACAACACCTATAAAAGAGAGAACCCAAGGTGTGTGCAGAAGTGGCCTCTCTAGGTATCTCCTGGCTTTTTCCTTATAAGAGTCGTAGAGTCGAAGAGTTGTAGAGTTGTAGAGAAAAAAATTGATCCATGTTGTGTGTGGATCGATGGTAGAGTGAAGGAGAGGAAAAATTCAGAGACCTAAGACTGGAGAGAATGAGAGGATCGAAGTCTGTATATATTGTAGAGAAGATTTATAATAGATTCTTGAAGCTAAGTGTGCAAAACAAGGTCTTATATGTTTGGGTACATAGGGTACTCCCAAAAGATCGAACACCTTAAGATACCACTTCACACAAACAGATCACAGATCAACACACCGATGTTTGTCACGTGGTTAAAACCCTCGAGAGGGAAATAGTCCACAACCTCAGCCAAATAGCTACTTGGAGCAATTTATTATGCAAAAGAAAGAAAGTTACATGAGCTTCTCATAATCGATCAACTAGCCAAGGACCCTCTATGCTCTTTAAATAGAGATCATAAACCAATTGGGTGTTAAGCCATGGGTGAATGGTAGGTATGATCTAAGAGAAGTTGAACCGTTGGATCACTCTATGTCTAGAACATATCGTGACCATCGGATTAGAATATTTACAAATGCATACTAAT